>CATNEM010000223.1:310000-370000 GCA_950096795.1 Macrostomum cliftonense
AATCTCACCTGAGACAAAAATAATTTAATCAAAATCTTCTCGAGCCAAAAAAATCTATAAAGCAGAATCTTATCCTAAGATTGAGTTGATAAACCGAAATCTTTTTCGAGGTAAAAAAAAACTGGTACCTCGCTCCCTCAGATCGAATACAGAAAATTGGTAATAATCTCTCTCTAAGATAAAACTTATCACCAATCACTATGGGTTGGGGCTCGAACCGAGGACCTCATCACTAGGCTAAAACTGTCGGCTATTGAGGCCCAGGCCCGGTGACCCCAAATCCCCGCTCCAGCCAGTCAGCGCATCTCGCCGGCGCGTCGGCCACTCACTGGCGGTGCACAGCGCCTTGTCCTCGTCGTAGCCGTCAGTGCAGTCGGCGCGGCCGTCGCAGATGAAGGCGAAGGACAGGCATTGGCCGCTCTTGCACGGCCAGGGGGCCGAGCGGGGACAGTCGTTGCCAACGGCTCCGGCGCCCGCTGGTTGGGGAGGGGGAGAAACAAAATTAGATGTGAAATTAGATTTGGGATTTGGGGAAAAATTGGGATATGGGAGAACTTGGGATTGGGGAAGAACTTGGGATTCGGGAAGAATTTGGGATTCGGGAAGAATTTGGGATTTGGGAAGAACTCTGGATTTGGGAAGAACTTGGGATTGGGGAAGAACTTGGGATTTGGGAAGAATTTGGGATTAGGGAAGAACTCGGGATTTGGGAAGAATTTGGGATTAGGGAAGAACTCGGGATTTGGGAAGAATTTGGGATTAGGGAAGAACTCGGGACTTGGGAAGAACTTGGGATTTTGGAAGAACTCGGATTAGGGAAGAACTTGGGATCAGGGAAGAACTTAGGATTTGTGAAGAATTTGAAATTGGAGAAGGATTTGGGATTTAAGAAGAATTTGGGATTTGAAAAAAATTTGGGATGTGGGAAGGATTTCGGATTTGGAAAAAAGGATTTGTGTCCAAAAAAAGGATTTAAGCAGAATACTAAATATGGCAAACTTTGGGATCTGCCTGAGGGCACTCACTGTCGCTAGTCCGCATCAGCTGCCTGTAGGCGGTTGCTGATCCCAGCAGGCACACGGCAATAGCCAGTGCGGAAATGAAGTTGGCTGCGGCACAGGTGGAAATCACTGGTTGATTATGTTATTAAAAATCAGAAATCAGAGCAAAAAATGGCTATTAAATAACTCACAAGTCATCGGGTGCCTTCTCCCTGATGCTTGAATAAAGGATCCTGCACTGGATAATTAAAAGAAGATTTTCAATCTTGAACAGGCTGAAAACTCAATCGAAGTAGATGGGGGGTTTGGTGGCGGTGGCGCCAGAAGCCTCTGAGCGGTGGCGGCGGCGGCGGTGGCGACGGCTGCAGCGGCGGCTGTGGCGATTTTGAGCAACGATGGCAGCTGGCAAGGAAATTCCTATGATGAGGCGAGCGAAGGCCGCGGAGGGAGGCTGCACGCCCCATCCCCTAACCCCCCGTGAGTCCCAGTTGGATGGGACAGTCACTGGGGGGGACGGGGAGCCGTCAATGGGGTTGGAAGAAGCAGGCAGATCCGGAGATCCGTTGGTCTCCGTGCCGGCAGCCAACAAATGGACTGACGGGCAGTGCAAAATTGTGTTTTTTTTTTAATTCGGGGACCCGGCCGGTTGCGTGGCTGCGGGAAATGTTTTTGCCCGTAATGAATAATTCAGGGCCTGACCATGCGGCTGGGTCTGACTGCTTCGTGTTGTATTTTTTTTATTGATGGCCAAGCCATGATTTTAAGTGGGGGAAGGGATCGAGGGGCAACAGGTGACGATATCCTACTGATGAGCCACTCATGAAACCAATTAAATGCTGCATGGTTAAACCATGCTGGAGCTTAATGTGGCAGCTTGCCAAATTGACAGCTATATTTTCAATGATGCCTTTTGAATTGAACATTTTACTCCTAGTGTAGAAGTGGTAGGTAGGGTCTCGGAAAAGATAGACTATAGAAGATTTCTTGCCTGTGTGAATTTAAAAAACTTGTAAAAGTGAGAAATCCCAACAGACACAAAACAATACGAAATTATCCCATTGTTGTGAAATTTAAATGAAAGACGGGTAAAATATGAAGCCATGGAAAAGCAGACTAAAAAGAATAATTAACAACAATTCGAGTACAAAAGCCAGGATTTAGTGAGAACACAGGCAGATTGCGCTTAAGCCAAGTTCTCCTTTAGTTCATCTGCCCCTCTACAACATTAATCCTCATCTCTCGTGGGAATTATTTCAGTGTCGCACCAAATTCAGACAGACAAGTTTTTTTCAGGAAAAGCAGTAGCAGAAAGAAGCCAGTGCCAATGTACTTTTTTTGTAGCTACGAGCGTATTAAAGCTGAAACATTTTGCTTGCTGACTGGAATGTCCCGCACCTGGTCTTCGATATGGGTCTGCTATAGAAACAAACAATTGTTTCAGCAATTGGTCAAACAGAAGCTGTGAAAACAGCTGGCAGAGTGTTCTCGGCAAACTGCTTGACACTTCGTTTGAGCGGCTATCAGCTTATTTGCTTAGCGCACTTGCATGATTAATATTTGCTTGGCAATTCTCAACGCCTGCAATCTGTAATTGTTTTATAATTGTCCCCGTTTTCACTAACTGGAGCGGTTATTGACCGAGTGAGGTTGGTGCGAACAAATTGAAATTTTAACCCGTTTTCATGACAAGAAAAACAGGAAGAACGAAAGCGGAGAATAAAGACATTAACAATGGAAACGGGAGTGAGAATAGAGAGTGGGGCAGGGAGAATACAGAGTGGGGCAGGGAGAATACAGAGTGGGGCAGGGAGAATCTGGGGGCGAGTGGCTCGGCGGTCTAGCGCGTCCGCCTTGTGTGCCACTGGTCCGGGTTCGACCCCGCGTTGTAGGTTGGTTATTTTCCCTAGCGCGGTTTCGTGTGCAGGGTCACATTAATTTGGGGCCTTGTGCACGAATTGGTTGGGCTATGGGCCAGTTGTGCAATTCACGACCATGAGGGCAACCCTCCAAGGCATAGAAAGTGTACATTCCTGGAACTACCGCTTGTACACCCTATGTGAGTGCGTGACTGGGTGCCGGCCTGTGCGTGTGTATGCCTGCATACCGTATTTAGTGTGACCTAACGCGCTTCAGGAGTCAGCGCAATGGACAGTCATGCCCAGTCGCTGGTTGTAGGACAATGTCGCTGCAAGCGTCAAGGTGCCTACAGCCCTCCTGCAGATTTAGCTTTTTTTAGTTTAGGGGCAGGGAGAATAGAGAGGCGGGGAGAATAGAGGGGCAGGGAGAATAGAGGGGCAGGGAGAATTGAGAGTGGGGCAGAGAGAAAAGAGAGTGGGGCAGGGAGAATAGAGAGTGGGGCAGGGAGAAGAGAGAGTGGAGCAGGGAGAAGAGAGAGTGGGGCAGGGAGAATAGAGGGGCAGGGAGAATAGAGGGGCAGGGAGAATAGAGAGTGGAGCAGGGAGAATAGAGAGAGGGGCGGGAGAATAGAGGGGCAGGGAGAATAGAGGGGCAGGGAGAATAGAGGGGCAGGGAGAATAGAGAGAGGGGCGGGAGAATAGAGGGGCAGGGAGAATAGAGAGAGGGGCGGGAGAATAGAGGGGCAGGGAGAATAGAGAGTGGGGCAGGGAGAAGAGAGAGTGGAGCAGGGAGAAGAGAGAGTGGGGCAGGGAGAATAGAGGGGCAGGGAGAATAGAGGGGCAGGGAGAATAGAGAGTGGGGCAGGGAGAAGAGAGAGTGGAGCAGGGAGAATAGAGAGAGGGGCGGGAGAATAGAGGGGCAGGGAGAATAGAGGGGCAGGGAGAATAGAGGGGCAGGGAGAATAGAGGGGCAGGGAGAATAGAGAGAGGGGCGGGAGAATAGAGGGGCAGGGAGAAAGTTGGTAAATGAAAATATTTTTTAGCGGATTGTTCGTTATTGGCTGAAAATCTAGAATTTCCCTAGGAAAATTAAACTCCATCAAATTTGGTCCAGTTTAGCCGCCGAAAATCATACTGAAGTACATTGTGACTGCATAATTTGCATGATTGGTGATTTTTAACTAATTCATAGTCAACTTTTTTGGCTTAGTAAGTCGTAGATTGCTACTGCAAGTAGTTGTAAAAACGGGTGTTAGCATTAGGATAAAAATACAAATAATGCAAACATTAAATAGTCTGTTTCTTGCCACACTTGCCATAAAATCACAGCATTCTGTGGTTAAAATTGCCTTGCAATTTCATTTGATTGCCCGTGTCAATAAATTTTCATGATTTATTGAAAATCATACCTAAAAAGAGCCCTCAATATGCAACGATTGAAATTCCGCTTTGACAACAATCTGTCTAACACAGGCAGAGTGACTGACAGTCACTAAGACAGACAACTTAATTAGAAAGACATTGCTATTGCACCTATTTGTTGATTCTTACGTCTGTGTCACTGTCTGTTTTTCTGTCTCAGTGTCTGTCCATAGATAACTTGATTAGGTGTCATCCTTTACGCATTCGGAAACGGTGGCCTTTTGCAATCGGCCTTAAAAATTTTGCCACCATTTGCGAGTTCCGGTGGTGTAGTCACATGCGGTGCAGTCAGGTACAGCAGCTTTGAATGCAGAAAGCCTAGAAAAAATATTGTCTAATATGAGTAATAAAGAAAATATAAACGACCAAATCACCAGCTGAAAAATGGGCCCGTGAGACAGCTCAGTAGTTCTGGAAAAACTCCAGTCCTTCACTAATCTTGTAGCCGTGATTGCGTAGCTGGCTAGCTAGCACGGGTCCTCAAATCCCCAGCGAGCCAACAGCAACAACAATAATAGCGGAGAAGGATCCCACTCTTATGGAGGGAGGCTTATTTTAGTTGGTAACAGCTGTTGGCGCTGGCTTATTGAAGCGTGTTTGAAGCTCACAGAAAGCAAGAAATCAAATAAGAAAACGAAGCTCGGAGGCCACGTCAGCAGACCTTGGCCACGTAGAATAAAAACGCTGTGGCATCGGCTTTAGTTTGTAGAAGAAAATTTGTCACAGTTTAGGATTGAACCCGCGCCAGACATGCTGCTCCCGCTGCTTCTGCTCGCCTGCCTGCTGGTTGCAAGCCCGGCTGAGGCCAAACGAGTTCTGGACATCACGGAGAAGAACTTGGCCAGCATTATTGGCACCAAGAATCTGGCGCTGGTGCTGTTCTATTCGCCTGGCTGCCAGCCCTGCGTTGAGGTGCTCACCGTGATGCAGCGGTGAGTCTGTGTTCGACATGTCAGTGTGTCTGTCTGTCTGTCTGCCTGTCTGTCTGTGAGTGTGCCTGTCTGTGTGTGTCTGTCTGTCTGTCTGTGTGTGTGTCTGTCTGTGTGTCTGTCAGTGTGTGTGTCTGTGTGTGTGTGTCTGTCTGTCTGTCTGTCTGTCTGTCTGTCTGTCTGTTAGTCTGTCCGTCTATCTGTCTGTCTGTCTGTCTGTCTGTCTGTCTGTCTGTCTGTCTGTTAGTCTGTCCGTCTATCTGTCTGTCTGTCTGTCTGTCTGTCTGTCTGTCAGTCTGTCTGTCTGTCTGTCTTTCTCCCTATCTGCCCATCTGCCTGTGTCTACATGTACATCCTACTCTATTGTCAAGTTTTCTTGTCCGTTCCCATCTCGCTGCTATCCGTCTGTTCGGTGACATCTGCTAATCAGCTGCTCCTGGCCAACACAAACACCCGCAGACTGGCCCCGTTGCACGCCGCTACGCACCCGGACGTGAAGTTCGGCCGCATCGACATCCGCCAGGAGCCGGTGCTGGCAATGCGATTCCACGCCGACGAGGTTCCCGTGCTGAAGGCTTTTCCGCACTCGTCAACTCCGGTGACCTTCTACGGCGAAGTCACCGAGGACTCGCTGGTGAAATTCATCCGCGGACTCCGACTGCAGAGCGCCGTCAAGGCTGGCCTGAGTCGCTCCGGCGAGAGCCTCTACGGTGGCGCGTCTCTGGAGACGGCGGCCGATGATTTCTCAGCGTCATCAACTTTGGAGACGGACGAGAAGACTGGTTCAAACCCGTGGACAACCGGTGCCACCGTTGTGGTGAACGCCACCAGTTACGCATCCGTGATCCTGGACAATGAGACCAACGCTATGCTGGCCCTGTACACGCCGGAATGCGGCGAGCCCTGCGCGGTCTACGAGCGCATCGCCGACGTGTTCCGACACGAGGGCCATCACGTGGTGTTCGGCCGGGCGGATGTGACCAGGGAGCCGCAGCTGGCGAGGTTTTTCCAGGCGCAGCGAAACCCGACGCTGCTTTGGTTCCCCAGGGGCGATAAAAATAACATTGTGAGGTGAGGACGGGCGCTTAGGGCGCGAGTGGCTCGGCGGTCTAGCGCGTCCGCCTTGTGTGCCACTGGTCCAGGTTCGACCCCGCGTTGTAGGTAGGCTATTTGCCCTAGCGCGGTTTCGTGTGCAGGGTCACATTACGAGTAATTTGGGGCCTTGTGCACGAATTGGTTGGGCTATGGGCCAGTTGTGCAATTCACGACCATGAGGGCAACCCCCCCCCCCCCAAGGCATAGATTGTACATTCCTGGAACCGCCGCTTGTACTTCAAGTACACCCTATGTGAGCACGTGACTGGGTGCCAGCCTGTGTGTGTCCATGCCTGCATACCGTATTTAGTGTGACTGAACGCGCTTCAGGAGTCAGCGCAATGGACAGTCATGCCCAGTCGCTGGTTGTGGGACGATGTCGCTTTAAGCGTCAAGGTGCCTACAGCCCTCCTGCAGATTTAGCTTTTTTAGAGGACGGGCGCTTTGTGCCTAAAGGGGTAGTACAGACTTTGCATCTAACAAGTAACAATATTTTTTTTATTTACAATAGGAGCAAATTTTTGTCTAACAGGAAGTTTTCCTTTCTAGATGGTCGTTTTTCAACATTCAGGTTTCGAGTCTAATGAAAAAAATATACACTCGACCTTTCGAGTAGATGTACAGCCCATGGCACAGCCACAGCTAGCTGCGCGGCGCATCTAAGGGCTTGGGCACAGCCGTTTAGTTCTAATATGTAAATGTACGCTCGTAGTTTTTTTTATTAAAAACCGTATTTTTATTGAAATATGGATCTTTGTAATCTAATGGTTAAAACAGCGTTTTGTGCGATCATAGGGTTTTTTTAAACTAAAAAAAATATTTTATCTAAAATAGTAGTTGTCTGTTTACTTTTGTAGTAAAAAAAGAATTAAGATACTCGTAGCTTCACGTTAAACATGGAGTCATAGTTTTTTTTCTAAGAGTTAGCATAGTGACTAAGACTTGCATATTTTTGTGCTTTGTGCATCGAACAATATGCCTAGCAGCTGTCTTTACAAGCACATGACCATGCAACTCTATCATTAACTTCTCAACCAGATACGGCGGCGACGTGGACCTTCACGAGATCGTCGGCTTCATCAACGACATGACCGGCTCGCACCGACAGCCGGACGGCAAGCTGGAGCCGGGCGCCGGCCGGGTGACCCAAATTGAGCGACTACTGCGCGATCGGGCGGCCGACCTGGTGCTCGGGCGAAACCTGCAACATCTGTACGAGGAGGTGGCCCAGCTGGCCAACGAACTGCCGCATTCCAAGCGCTACGTCTTTTACTATCAGCGGCTTCTGCGCCAGCTGATTAAGGTTGGCAGCCAGTTTATCTTCGGAGTATCCCTAAATTGTGGCACTAGCGTCCGTTGATTCGCAGCATACTACTCATACTAGGGTTTGAGTAGATTGATTTGGACGGCCAAATTCAATCACTATTCTTGCAAGCTGTCACAACTGTGTAGAAGCGACTCTTAGGGACCGTTTAGCGACGCCTCTTAAGGACTTTCAAAACTGTGTAGAAGCGACTTTTAGTGACTGTTACTCTCCATCACAGGGCTCCCCGATCGATCGAGTCCTGGAACGCGAAAACGCGGCCATCGACCAGCTGCTGAAGGGTGCCGGCGGCAGCGGCATCGGCGGAGGCAGCAAGATGAGCCGGGCAGAGCGAGACGAGGCGCACAAGCTGCACAACATCATCTCCGGCCTGGTGGACATTATTGTCGACCATCTGCAGGGTGAGAGGCAGTCAGCTGAGGCGGAGGCCATAGCGGAGAAGCGGCGCCAGATGGAGGAGCAGCAGAGGCGGCTGCGTGAGGAGGCGGGCAGCGCAGAGGACGAGGAGTTCACTAGGCAAGCCGAGGCCGTTAAGGCGGAGGCGGCACAGCGCAAAGAGGAGCTTTGACGGGCCTCTTTCTGAATGATTTAACCATAACTGCATAACCATACAGCGTTCCAACTTTGAGAAGCAAGTAGGCTCTTGAAATTTATCGTATTAAAAAACTATTTATTAGTTAAATTGAAATCAAAAGCGCACAGTTACACTTGATAACGCACATCTCATTATGCTGATTAATGATCCGATACCAGCTGTATTAAAACGAATGATGATAAAAAAATTTGACAACAGCGAAATTTTCTGGCTGAAAAAATCCCATTATAAGAAATTTAAAAAGTAACTAGAAAGATTTAAAGGTGTCAATTTTTCTATTTTAATGCGTACATTATGCAGCAATGTGTGTAATAAAAAATTCAATAGGTTGTTGCATTGCGCTGTGAGAAAGATAAACTGCTTTAGAAAATGCTGGACACTACAAAAGTTAGACTAATCAGCAAAGGGCAACGTCTAAAATTCGAAGAAATAAAAGATGGAAGATTTGGGAAAATAACAAACAAAACTCCAGGATGAGAATCGGGAGATGAGAAACGAAAGTCAAGAATGAGAATCGGGAGATGAGAAACGAAGGTCAAGGATGAGAATCGAAAGATGAGAAACGGAGGTCAAGGATGAGAATCGGAAGATGAGAAACGGAGGTCAAGGATGAGAATTGGGGGATGAGAAATGAAGGTCAAAAATGAGAATCGGGAGATGAGAAACGGAGGTCAAGGATGAGAATCGGGAGATGAGAAACGGAGGTCAAGAATGAGAATCGGGAGATGAGAAACGGAGGTCAAGAATGAGAATCGGGAGATGAGAAACGGAGGTCAAGAATGAGAATCGGGAGATGAGAAACGAAAGTCAAGAATGAGAATCGGGAGATGAGAAACGAAGGTCAAGGATGAGAATCGGGAGATGAGAAACGAAGGTGAAGGATGAGAATCGGGAGATGAGAAAAGAAGGTCAAGGATGAGAATCGGGAGATGAGAAACGGAGGTCAAAGATGAGAATCGGGAGATGAGAAACGCAGGCCAAAGATGAGAATCGGGAGATGAGAAACGCAGGCCAAGGATGAGAATCGGGAGATGAGAAACGAAAGTCAAGGATGAGAATCGGGAGATGAGAAACAAAGGTCAAGGATGAGAGATAAGAATCCAGAATTCCGATTCCATCAAAGGATGGGGATTACGATCAAGGATGCAGCAATGAGCTAGGCGGAGTGAAACCAGACGGCCGCCTCAGCCTGCGGAATGTCGAGGGCACCCCGGCCCAGCCGGCAGATCAGCAGCGACTCAATCCGATGCCGCCGGGTGACTCCGTCGCCAGATCTCGCCGAGTCGAGCCTCTCAACATCATCAGCCTCCGCGTCCTTGCCAACCAGCTCGCCAACGTGGAACTCCTGACTGAGGCGGCCGAGCACCAGCCGCAGGTCGGCCGGCTGCACCAGCAGGCACACGTTCGGGCCGGCGTCGGCCGTGTAGCCGAGAACCAGGCGACCCTGGGCGTCGTTTAGTCGGTGCGCAAAATCCAGAACAGCACAGGATGCGTCGGTCAGGTAGTGCACGGGCGGGTAGGTGTCGGCGCACACCGCGTGCAGGCTGTTGCTGTCCCGCTATGGCCAGCTCGGCTAGGCTGGCGAAATCCCGCCTAGCAACCGACTGGCGCGCAGCTTCCAGGCGTTCCGGCAGGCAGTTGAGCCTCGCCGGCATCAGCGCGCTAGTGGCCACAGTCCGCGCCATGGCCAGTGTGGAGGGCGCCGATTTGGCGCCGGCGCCAATCACGCAGACCAGGACTCGCAGGTCCCAGTGGCTGGCCGGGGCCAACTGACTCGCCACCGAGTCGGTCCCGTCGGGTCGCTGACCGGCCGACCATTCGGCGAAGCCGGCGTACAGCGACCGGCAAGCGGAGCCGGAGCCGAGACGGGCGACCGTGCTGAGCCAGCGAAGGGTGTCGGCAGCGCTGACGTTGGAAAATAGAGATGGGGGCCAGCGGGTCATGTGACAGTCTGGGGGGCGTTGGGTTGGCAACAACTACCCAAGCTGCCAAGGCATCAACTACCCAAGCTGCCAAGGCATCAACTACCCAAGCTGCCAAGGCATCAACTACCCAAGCTGCCAAGGCATCAACTACCCAAGCTGCCAAGGCATCAACTACCCAAGCTGCCAAGGCATCAACTACCCAAGCTGCCAAGGCATCAACTACCCAAGCTGCCAAGGCATCAACTACCCAAGCTGCCAAGGCATCAACTACCCAAGCTGCCAAGGCATCAACTACCCAAGCTGCCAAGGCATCAACTACCCAAGCTGCCAAGGCATCAACTACCCAAGCTGCCAAGGCATCAACTACCCAAGCTGCCAAGGCATCAACTACCCAAGCTGCCAAGGCATCAACTACCCAAGCTGCCAAGGCATCAACTACCCAAGCTGCCAAGGCATCAACTACCCAAGCTGCCAAGGCATCAACTACCCAAGCTGCCAAGGCATCAACTACCCAAGCTGCCAAGGCATCAACTACCCAAGCTGCCAAGGCATCAACTACCCAAGCTGCCAAGGCATCAACTACCCAAGCTGCCAAGGCATCAACTACCCAAGCTGCCAAGGCATCAACTACCCAAGCTGCCAAGGCATCAACTACCCAAGCTGCCAAGGCATCAACTACCCAAGCTGCCAAGGCATCAACTACCCAAGCTGCCAAGGCATCAACTACCCAAGCTGCCAAGGCATCAACTACCCAAGCTGCCAAGGCATCAACTACCCAAGCTGCCAAGGCATCAACTACCCAAGCTGCCAAGGCATCAACTACCCAAGCTGCCAAGGCATCAACTACCCAAGCTGCCAAGGCATCAACTACCCAAGCTGCCAAGGCATCAACTACCCAAGCTGCCAAGGCATCAACTACCCAAGCTGCCAAGGCATCAACTACCCAAGCTGCCAAGGCATCAACTACCCAAGCTGCCAAGGCATCAACTACCCAAGCTGCCAAGGCATCAACTACCCAAGCTGCCAAGGCATCAACTACCCAAGCTGCCAAGGCATCAACTACCCAAGCTGCCAAGGCATCAACTACCCAAGCTGCCAAGGCATCAACTACCCAAGCTGCCAAGGCATCAACTACCCAAGCTGCCAAGGCATCAACTACCCCAAGCTGACAAGGCATCAACTACCCAAGCTGCCAAGGCATCAACTACCCAAGCTGACAAGGCAACAACAACCCCAAGCTGACAAGGCAAGAACCTTAACTGACAGGTCGACAACTTGAACTGACAAGGCGACAGCCCTAATTGACAACGCAAAAACCAGACTGAGAAGGCGACAGACAATCCAATCTAATGAGGTGGCACATCCAAATGATAAGGCTTCAACCATTCCCTCAAGGGAACCCGAATGTTAACGCTTTAAATCTACATTGCAGTTGAAAGCACGGATTAGCCAAGTAAAAACCACAACTGGACCAGCAAAATTCAAGCTCACGCACTCGTTCCCATCGACCGCATCGCCGACAATCCCGTAGAGCCTGGCCAAGGCGACGGCGAACGCGCACAGACCGGAAGAGGAGCTGGCCAGTCCCGCGGCAGTTGGAAAACTGTTCCGCGTGGCAACTCGCACTCTCCATTTGGCTAGGTCGCCGCCTCTCTGACAACGCTGACGCAACAGTTCCAGCACTGTACGCATTCGTTCGGTGACCTCGGCGGCACTGCCGTTCAATTCCAAGGTATCTTCCGGGAAATCCGGCGAAGCTGTTACCATGGTCACCGTGCGCATTAGTCGATCGTCAAGGGTGACACTGATGGAACCAGTTTAACGGCAGGATCAGCTTGGAAGTCGCGCTTGCCCCAGTATTTAATCAGCGCCAAATTAGGCGCAGCCGCCGCGTAGGCAACAATACTATCTACTGCTATTGTCCGACTGCAATCAAGCGATTGGTTTTTAGCTGATTCGTTAAAACCAAACTACGCTACTGCTAGTAGAAATGGAATGTTTTTAATCTAAAAAATAAATCCTATCTAAAAGTAGTTGGAAGAAAAAACTCTACGAAGATTTTCTACGAGTTAAAATTAGTAATAAAAAATTCTACGACTTATTATTACGGTAAGACTGCTGAGTGACCACTCTAAACCACTTATTGATCATAATAATAATCGAAAAATTTTCTCTTCTCTCTCCTTGATTTCTATTGGCTGATAAATCGACCACCTCACTCCAAATTTCTACCCCCTCTCAGCCGATGCTTATGTACATCAGTCAACCTTTCTTTGCGCCGACACAATGTACACCATTTCCTGTCCCTAATAATAAGCGTGCTTAACAGCGTAGTGGACGTGCACTTGAATTTCTTACAACATTCATTTGACAAAGAATAGAAAGACCTTTTCAGTGCTAAAACGGATATTATAGCCACTAATTTAGCGAAAAAAATTGATAGAGAAAAAAGAAAGCAACCGAAAACACCAAAGTAATAATGATTATCTTTTTTAATAGCAGTTTGTTTGCAATTTGGCGGACAACACGGGGCCACCACTCAGATTTGAATAAATAATAATTAGTAATAACAATAATAATAATAGTAAGCCTGCTCAAAAAAGTCTACCCGAATATGTATTTATTGATATTATTGTCCTTATCTATTAGAAAGTGGGGTTAGTGGATTAGCCAGTGACAAGAGAGCGGACTCTCCAGGGCGGAGGGGTCTAGAACAATCAAGACAATCGGAACAAAGACTGGCTCAGCGCGCACATTAGGTGTAAGGGGATTATTGGGAAAAGGGAAAGACGCAAAGAGGAAGGGCCCCCTCTGAAAAAAAACTGATAATTGAACACAAGTTGCACGCACGCACAGCACGGAATGACGTACTAGTACAGTGTAAGTAGCCAGTAGGCGCATGCATACCTTTTATTATATGCGATGCAAGCAAGCGAGCACAGGTATTAGCGCTGTGATTATCACTAATAAACCTTCGCGCGCACCAGACAAGAACAAAGAATACAGGAAAAATAGCCTAAAACTGGGAGTTTTACCTTTGATAGCCGCAAACCCAAGCCTACGTTCAATAGTACACACACACACGCACATTCAACAGTATAATCAATAGCAAATGGTAACAGCAAGTATACTAGTAAATAACAGTTTGCGAGAGTCTGCCTGCATAGAGGCAGATAAAAAAACTATATTAATTATTATCCGTCCAAGTTTAACTATCCTTGCTGAAAAGGAAACACCAATTTAAAGTTATTGTTTCTGCTATTCGACGGGCGTCTGCTTAAATCATTCTGCTATATAATTTATAGTAATGTTAAGTTTTTGGTTAATTTCATTAGCAGCAACCGCCGCCGCTAGATTTCACAGGCTGGGTGCCGGGATTCACCTTGATGGCCGGCCTAGTCTTCTGGTCGGCTGTCACCGGGCCCATACGGGCTTTGATCTCCGCCGCCATTGATAAGAACGCCTGTTCCACGTTGGTAGCATTCTTGGCGCTAGTTTCAAGGAATTGGATGCCGAGAGAGTCCGCGTATTCCTAATATTAGTGGAAAGAAAATTTGCCTTATTATGGGGCAATGGCGCAAGTTAGGAACTATTTTGGGGGACTGGTCGATGTACATCAAGTCCAGTGAGTTTGGTTAATGTACACTGGGGACTGAGGTTAAGTGCATACATTCAGACAGAGTAGGTCAGAAAATGTACAGAAGGGTAGAGGTTACGTGCGTACATTCAGACAGAGTAGGTTAGCAAATGTACATAAGTGTAGCGGTTAAGTGCGTACATTCAGACAGAGTAGGTTAGCAAATGTACATAAGTGTAGCGGTTAAGTGCGTACATTCAGACAGAGTAGGTTAGCAAATGTACATAAGGGTAGAGGTTGAGTGCGTACATTCAGACAGAGTAGGTTAGCAAATGTACATAAGGGTAGAGGTTGAGTGGGTACATTCAGACAGAGTAGGTTAGCAAATGTACATAAGGGTAGAGGTTCAGTGCGTGCATTCAGGCAAGGAAATACTGACCTTAGCAGCGGCAAAGTCAACCACTTTGTTGGCGGTGAGGTCGCACTTGTTTCCAACTAGCAAACGATTAACGCTGTCTGAGGCGTAGCGCTCAATCTCCTGGAGCCAGTTCTTCACATTGTTGAACGAGTCCTGATCCGTGACGTCGTACACAACAATGATACCGTGCGCGCCGCGATAGTACGAGGAAGTGATGGTGCGGAATCGCTCCTGACCGGCTGTGTCCCAGATCTGGGATATGGACAAAGTTACACCCACTTTAAAGAATTAAGCAACTTTAACCTCCTCTGCATAAAGTCTATCCTAACCAGAATGCATTGCAACATTCCAAAATTCAATGAAATATCTCTTAAATAAAGTAACAAACCTGCAGCTTAATAGTCTTGCCCTCGAGTTCAATAGTACGAATCTTGAAGTCCACCCCAATGGTGCTGATATAGCTGTCCGTATAGGTGTCATCGGCGAATCGCAGTAGCAGGCAGCTCTTGCCAACACCATGAGTCGCCAATAAGCAGCAACTTGAAGAGGTAGTCGCTGAATAGGGTGGGAAAATCAATCAATTTTACTTGATAAGTGTACAAAAATCTTTAAAATTATAGTTTTGCAATAGACTAAATGAAAATTAAATTATAAAATGCTAGATCCTATAGTAGTTTGCTGCAGACAAACAAATAAGTAAGGGAAGATTAATTTGAATACATGAGACTAGAGTTTCTTTCGCACATAAATTTGGATACAAATTTGCATTGAAAACTCAAAATCTAGATGAATAAGCCCTAAATATAAATTAGAATGTCACTTACATCTGCACCAAATTTTCATTGATTCGGCCTACTATAACTGATCTATTTTTCCTAGTTAGTAAAATTATTAAATGTTTAAAAAACTAAATACAATAAATGATAAATTTAGATATACAAACTTTTGACCAGATATATAAGCCTAGCCCATGGACACAGCTGCAGCTAGTTGCACAGAGTACCCAAGCACTAAATATAGCTCTTTAGTCTAACAGGCTAAAGGCACTCCAATATTTATTCTAAATTTATCTAGCTCAAATTAGTACCCAATCTCAGCTAGGTTAAGTGAATCAATGCAGGATTAAGTGTCTTGCTCGAGGGGCAATTTTTTTTCCTAGAGCTAGGGCTCAAACCCATAACCTCTTGGCTATAAGGTAAATGCCATAGCCAATAGGCCACAACTTCCTTAAAACATTAAAATTAAAATCAATTATTGAACAATTATCTTAATAATATAGCAGCATGTTGATATGAAAAGTTAAGATTTAGAAAGTTATACCCAATAAAAAATGGATGCAATTCCAACTATATAGTATTTCTTATATTAAAACCTAGATTACTAGGCTTGCCTTTGCTTTATGTTTACCAAAAGTAAGGATAGAGTAAAATTTTTTGTATTTTCTATTATTAAATATATTTCTGTATTATGTTCACATTGAAAAGCCTACAAAAATGAATACTAGGTTATACATTAATTAAAAATCTAAATATATTTAAAAATTATAAAAATGCTTCTTTTAATTGTAGCTATTCTATGATTATTAGTATTTTATTATAGATTAACATGCATATATATTTATTTCTCCTATACATTTTGTACAAGGAATTATTTACATATTTAAACATGTTACTAAAATAATGTTAAAGTGGATATTTAACTTTTTAATGCATGCTTTCAATACTTAGGATCATGCTTAGTGCATGCTAGAATATAATTCTGTGATGATGCACTAACACTTTTTATGCAACAGACAAAAAAATACCTTGCACTCCTTATTTCCACTATGCAAGCACCACAAACAGCATCCCACATGCCAAATTATGCACACCATCCACCCTATTTGAGCATTTGCATATCACCATCCACCCCATTTGAGCATTCGCATATCTAAAATTTGAAAATGCACGCCTGTGCGCATTTAGAAAATGTACACCAGAAAAATCTGGCGTATGAAAATGATCCTGGATATTGACTATGATATGATATTATTGATATTGGACTTTACTAATTAGCTAGCCAAGCAAGATTGGTCCAAATTTTAATTTCTAATTAGGCCTAGTTTTTACTAAAGCGGAATTAATGACTACAATTAGGAGCACGCAAATGTCATTGTGTTGAAAAAAATATAAAACTTCCGACTTACTATTCAGGAGTCATCTACGCAAACAGTGAAAGTGCAGCTTATGTAAGTTCCGTAGTAAGTATATTAAGTGTTTAGCAAAAAATGAAGTGATGGTTCCACTTTCCACGAAACAGCATTCAAACCACAAGTTGGCGGTCATGATTAGTAAAGCAAAGTAGTACGTAGCTTGCGAGATTTATTGCATTTAAGCGTTATATTAGTAGAGCAAAATATGTTTAAATATATTTGTCTTTCTTCTACTTACTATTGCGTACCAATTAATGAAGTCTCTGCAGTAACACTGGGAACCTGATATATTTCGAAATTAAAAAACCAAACAGGTTTTCAGCAAAAGATTGAAACAAAGGACTGAATTAAATTGATTTTTTATAGAAATGGCAGCTGAGGCTAAGAAGCCCGTTCGGATCTTCGTGAATCATGTTCGATGAATATCAGGGTTACTTTATTACCAAGGTGAGTATTATTGAAGTTGTGTCTCTATAGTGGTTGAAGCTTCAGTTAATTCTGTTCGCTCAAATGAATCAGTCACTTCAACCGCTAACTTAAATACTTTCAAATTAAAAATTTAGACGTTGCCTTAAAAGTGGCCTTCCAATTAATTTTTGCCTTTTTAAATTTATATACAAATGAAATGAAACTGGAATAATACGTATACCACGACCAAGTTCGATAAATTTTTGCATTAAATTTTTGCCTGTCTATAATGTCATCTACAATATAGCCATATCCATCAGTAATTTTCCAAAACATAACTATTGAATTCGGGTCTTATGTGATTGACACGAGCGTAAAAAATAGCACACGAATCTTAGTACAGCAGTGTTTAGAATAGAAAAATCATTAGAAATTTGGAATGTGTATAATTCGGGATTTTTATTACTTACTTTAAAATGATTTCGATTTTTAATAAAAAAGCAAGAATTTTAAAATGAAAATGAACCCAATTTCTTTTAAAACACCGAAAATTTACGCTAAAACAACAGAACAAAATGAGTTAAATTTACTATCTGCTGTAACTTGTAAACCATAACTCTAATTTTTTATTCCCCTGAAAATGCTCTTGTTAGCAATGCCAAATTTCATTTAGAGAAGGGCTATGATGAACAGAAATTATTTTAATTGAGTTCGCCCATTTTTTTTAATTCTCTCCTCCATTTAAGTACCTCTCCCAATGCGCCGTTGGCGCTACACTCGAGGATAACGAAGAAGAAGAGGAAGAGGGAAGATCCGTTCACAGCGGCGACTTTCCAGTAAAGCCGAAGGAAGGCTGCTACGAAATTCATGGCACTCTAAAAAAACCGGATGCGAAGCAGCCAGAATTTGTGAAGGAAATCCTCAGTGTAAGTTGGGATAATTATCGTCCTTTTCTAAGAAAGGGTGCAAGCTTTAAATTCATACAAATTTTAAACAAATTTTCTTCAGTACGACACCAGGGAGCAGATGTACGAGCACCTCGTCGAGTGCGACATTATCGTCTACGACATCACCCAGGACCCCGACCAGATTGAGGAGGCGATGTGGGCCCTGACCGAACTGCATCAGGACATAGAGAAGCTGGAATCGCAGAAGATCTTCATCCTTCTGTCCACCGTGATGACTTGGGCCAAGAGCAAAGCGGCCGATGAGGCAAGTTCACTGTTAACTAACTGTCTAAAATCATTAGCTAACTTAAGACGTAAAAAAATTTAATTAACTCAAACAGGAGGATCCAGAAAGCCCACTCACTGAGGAAGACTATCGAAAGCGCAAGCCACATCAGAACTACAAAGAGCATCTGGCTGCGGAGAAGGCCACCGTTAAGTATGGCAAAACGGTGAGAAAACTCAGCAGGGACATATAAAATCTTATAGTCTGATCGGATCAACGATCTATTAAGCCTTGATAAACCGCTTGCAGAAGAAAAGCCGCCTATCAACCTACATTGTGGCCAGCGGTCTCACCTACGGCTGCGGTGAGAACATCTTTCACAGCTTCTTCAAGGCCGCCTGGCACAATGCTTTGGCTTTGCCAGTGTACGGCAATGGTCAGAATGTTCTGCCAATGATTCACATCCGGGATCTGGCCGCCGTTCTGCAGAACATTGCCGACAGCAAGCCCAAGATAAAATACCTGGTAGCTGTTGACGACTCGCAGAACATGCTTGAAGAGGTTGTCAAAGCTGTGTCCATCGGCCTCTGCTCTGGCAAGATTCGAACCGTCACGAAGGAGGAGGCTGCGCTATCGAAGGATATCGATGTAAGATTTGAAATTGTCTCAAGAGCAAGAGTGCTTTAAAAATCACATTTGAACTGCATTATTTACCACCTTGATGTGGCCTCACTCACAGCAAGCCACCCTGGACCAACTCATGCTGTCTCTTCGCCTCGACGCAATCTACGTTAAAGAGAACTTCAAGATTAATTGGGCCTGCGAGACGGGCATAGTGGAAAACATCGACCAAATAATCAAGGAGTACAAGAAGGAGCGCGGCCTCCAGCCAATCAAAGCGTGCATCCTTGGTCCGCCAGCTTCCGGCAAGTCGGTAATTGTCAAGCAACTGTGCGATCACTACAAGCTGCATCATATTCGCGCCAAGGATGTCATCACTGAGGCAATCGCCAATTTGGTGAGTCAGAATTTAAACAGATTACGGTAGAATTTAGGGATTCGTATTTTACAACAGATTTTCAATTTGGTTTCGCTATTATTCACATATTCCTACTATGAGTAGGAGTTCAAGTATTTTCTTTTCAATTTTTTTTTCTTAGCAACGCAGCGCCGCTCGAGCCGACGCGGAAGAGGAAGACGACGATGGCAAAGCGGCGGAAGACGCCGAGACGCTCGAGCAGGTCAACGAGAACATGGCTGAGAACAATGGCCGGCTAGATGACAACTTCGTCATCAGGTTTGCCTTTAATTTAACGGATCAAATGAAATTCCTTTTACTAGAAAGTCAATCATCCCATATCTAAAGTTTCCCCATATTGCAACGACTGTCAATCGCAGATTCTTCCGCGAGAAGTTGGCCTCCAAACCCTGTCAAAATCAAGGCTTCATCCTGGACGGCTTCCCGAAGACAAAACAGCAGGCTGAGGATCTGTTTGCCCGTGAGTCGGAAATAAACATTGATGGACTGAGTTGGGGCTTGTGAGGCTCAAGCCGTAGGAATGAGGCGTGCCCATCTAGATTCTCATCTCATAGCCTCAAAGGAAGTCCAGAAAGTACGCAACGAACCGACTTAAAAGCTGCTAAAGTGTGCGTACAAATGGTGCACGCCATACTAACCACGCACTTCTCGGGTTATTTATTTAGCGAACGGCTCAATAAAATTTTTTTGCGCGATTGCGCTGCATCACTGGCTTGCTAGAATTTTCTTGACACGCGGCTAAGATCCTATCGGAAGACAAAGAATGATTTATGAGTCAAGTTGCACTTCCGGATCCTTATAGAGAGCATTGTGGGAGCTTACGATTAACCTCCCGATAGTTATTTCACAGAGCAGTCTATAGCGTGCATAACTAAGAGATCACAATAGTATTTTTATTTCAGTTCGAGCAGTTCATATTGCAGATCTACAGTAACAGAAAAGGACTCTTCAGTAACCATTGCTACATTGATGGCTTTGTGGCTTTGATTTGCTTTCCCTCGAGGTTAAATTTCTAGGAAAGATTCTAAGAATCGTTATATCTAAGAATTTCTAAGAAATAAACTAGCCCGACCCGCAACCTCCAACACAGCCAACGAAGATGAAGAAGAAGGCGAGGAAGACGGCGGCGGCTCATTCAACAAGCGGCTGATGCCCGATCAGCTCTTCGTGCTGGAAGCTGGCGACGATTTTCTCAAGCGCCGAGTGATGCAGCTGCCCGAGGCCGTGGTGGCGGGGACGCACAATACCGAGGAGGGCCTGCTCCGCCGGCTAGCCGACTATCGCGCCATCAACACCGAGGACGATTCGATTGTGATGTACTTCGACGAGAAGGAGATCCATCCGGACGTATTCGACGTGTCCAAGGACGACTCGTCGATGCACGCGGCCATTGTTGAGCGCATCAAGAAGGCGATCGGCAAGCCGAGAAACTACGGCCTGACGCCTGAGGAGCAGGAGGAAATTCGCCGGCGCGAGGAGACCGAGAGGCTCGAGAACGAGAAGCGGGAGCGGGACGAGCGAGAGAGGCGCGAAAGGCAGGAGGCCGACGAGAGAAAACGGCGCCAGGAGGAGTGGGTGAGTGGCGGGAGGGGTTGTGCTGTGGGTGGGTGAGTGGCAGGAGGGGGTGTGCTGTGGGTGGGTGAGTAGCGGGAGGGGGTGTGCTGTGGGTGGGTGAGTAGCGGGAGGGGGTGTGCTGCTGTGGATGGGTGAGTAGCGGGAGGGGGTGTGCTGTGGGTGGGTGAGTAGCGGGAGGGGGTGTGCTGCTGTGGATGGGTGAGTAGCGGGAGGGGTTGTGCTGTGGATGGGTGAGTAGCGGGAGGGGTTGTGCTGTGGATGGGTGAGTAGCGGGAGGGGTTGTGCTGTGGATGGGTGAGTAGCGGGAGGGGGTGTGCTGTGGGTGGGTGAGTAGCGGTAGAGTCTGGCGAGTAGTTTCTTCCAAAACAGTCTAATTTTATTCTAAAAAATTACCTGCAACAGGCGGCCAGACTAGAGGAAGTGAAGCGGGAGGAGCACGAACTGCTGGAGGTCCGGAGCGAGCCGTTGCGCAACTACTTGATGAAGCACGTGATGCCAAACCTCACCAAAGGCCTGATGGAGTGCGCCAAAGTGCGCCCAGACGATGCCATAGATTATCTCGTAAGTCGCGTCTCAGGGATAAACATTAACTCTCGTTTTGGAAGAGAAATCGCCCAATTCATACATGAATAAATCTATTTTTACTTTTACAGGCCGAGTACTTGTTCAGGAACAATCCACAAGTGGACTAGAAGCCCTAGAAGGCCGAGTCGCACCGCTGCACTTTGAATTTGGCGGAATCCAATTCACTGTTTGATTTGTGTACTTATAAACTGAGGCAAACACTGTTTGGACCAGCAAAATTTTCTAGCTTCATGTGCCTCTGCCTCTTTCTCTCTGTGTTGATTTGAATGCTTCAGACGTACCCGCTTATCCCCCCCCCCCGTCCCAAGAAGAAGCGTAAATAGTATTTGTGTGGATTTTTCTCTACTTTCTTCCACTAGGGCAAGTCCCTCCCCGAAGGACCCCAAAATGTGACTTGCTGGCCTAATCTTATTTAATAATTGCCACTTAACGAGTTCGCTTAAAAATCTTGCTCTGCTCTGGAAAATTGCTGCGCTATAAATACACAAAAAAAAGAAACTTCTTTTAGTAAAAATGAATTTCGGCATTCGCTTATGGTCTGCATTTGCCGCTTTGTACTTTGCAGTCATAGGGAAGGCATCAGTTTGCTAATATAGAGCTGCCGCATCGGCCAGCAGTGCAAACTGTGAATTGTGCAGCGGGCACAGGAGACTGTACATTGGGGCGGGTTTTTCCAGCTGGCTTGGGAGAGAATGTACATTACGACGGGGTGAGGTGAACTTGCGTGAGGTGACACCCGAGCCAGGCTCATGAAATTTCTCAGTCCCTCAGCCTCCCCTCCCATCTGTCCAATCAGCATGGCGTGATTTAGAGTGCACGTGAGTCCAATGGCTGGTCTTTGTTCCAAACTTTGTCACCAGTTGCTTGTAAATAACCGAATTGAGGAACTGTCAAAATTTTATTAGTATAGTTTTGCAGGTTTACAAAGTTAGTAAATCGTTATATTTGACATAGGAAGTAAGTAAAAACTACTTATCATCTAAATCTTATTATATATTTACATAATTTATTGCTACTGATAAGTTGACGCTGAGATCAATTATCTTGCGTGGTTGCTTATTAATGAAAAATTCAAGAATGAAAAATGACTGTGCCCGGATCTTCTTGCTGCAATTTTTGTTTAGCTATTGCGTAAATAATGAAGCGTTGCTATCAAAGGCCTTTGGGTTACAACTAGGAATATTTTTTCAGGCAGGAAAAATGCTGTGAGTAATTGACATGGCTCACTTAAAAAAAATAAATGTGGCTTTTATTAAAATTTCGGTCTAGGTTAATGTAATGTACGAGGGTCTTAAGGGCTCGTAGGTCCTTAAATAGCGAGTCAGAAATTAATGGGGCATAAATATCTGGATTAAGAATAATATAAAGATAGATAGATAGATTCGGTAGATACATTCGGTAGATAGGTAGATAGATAGATAGATAGATAGATAGATAGATAGATAGATAGATAGATAGATAGATAGATAGATCGGAGTAGCTGTATTGGATCAGAGTGTACATTGATAGGATCGGCTTGTTTTGATTGCTAGGCTACAACTGCTAAGAGGAGTTATAGCCTAGTGGCTAGGGCACCTGCCTCATGACCGGAAGGTCTCAGGTTCGAGTCCCGGTCCTAGGACACAAGTTGTGCCCTTGAGCAAGGCACTTAATCCCGCAATGCTTCAGTCCACCCAGCTGAGATCGGGTACCAGTTTGAGCTGGGTAAATTTAGGATGGGTGTTGCGGCCCCTCCAGCCCATCAGGCTGAAAGCTGTACACAGCACTCGGATGCGCCGCGCAACTAGCTGCGGCTGTGCCGTGGGCTGTACATCTGATCGAAAGGTCAGGTGTCTAAATTTTTAATTTAATTTAATTTAATTTTGATTGCGTAGTTAAGTTCTCCATAGACTCAGCCAATGAAATAAAAATAAGAGATTAACAAACTATTATCGGTTTAGAAATATGGCGACTTATAACCTCCAATAAATACACATAGGGAGTATTATTATTATATTGATTTCACAATTCAAACAAATCATTTATTAGCGCCGAAACAAAGGAAAATAAGCGCTAAAATTGCACGCTTTCAAGGCGATTTGATCTGACTACTGCCGACATATTGATATCAACACGTATTTTGCTGCTGAGCGCAGTGGTCAGTTAGATTGAATAAAAGTAATCATCCTCAATCTAATCTCAAGCAAGCTGCTCCCTCATAAAGTAACACAGTGTCTAATATAATAATAAGCAGCATAAAATATCTATAGACAAATACGCAATAAAAACTCTTGTCAGCCGACAAGTCAAATAAAATATGGTAAGAAAAACATAATAAATAGTAGTAAAACGCGCAGGGGAAGGGGAAGATGATATAAGATTCCCTCTGACTGGGAACAGGGAGATGAAACACTGACAGTCAGGGCTGACTGACTGTACACTGAAGGCGCTTGAAAGCAATCACCTGATATGATGTGAGGAAATTAGATTTGTATCGCTTACGTACTGATGCCTGATGACGCTGTTTATATAAATACTCTTGGATACTAAATAGACAGAAGTGCCATCCTGCATGATATCCACATTATGCACTGATGCGCCATTAGTAGAACAACAATGATAATAACACACCCAATGCTACCAGAAAAAAACGAAAGAAATAAAAAACGAACTAAAAAAAGCACTGACAAGATTTTAGCATCAGAAACTGTTATTACAAATATAAAGCATGGGAAAGCAAAAAAAGGGATTTGAAAATCCAATCTATCAATACATTAATTGTGGTGCAAAAGTGTACATTGAAAAGAGTTTTGGTTGGTCCCAGAGTATATGTACATTGGATATGGTTTTGTTACTACAGTGGATGTACATTGGTGAGGGTTTTGCTTCCAGAGTGGGAGTACATTGAATAGGGTTTTGACTGGCCCCAGAGTGGATGTACATTGAAGAGGGTTTTGATTGGTCCCAGAGTGGATGTACATTGAAGATGGTTTTGGTTGGTCCCAGAATGGATGTACATCGTTGGTTTTTGGTTGGTCCCAGAGTGGATGTACATCGTTGGTTTTTGGTTGGTCCCAGAGTGGATGTACATTGAAGAGGGTTTTGATTGGCCCCAGAGTGGATGTACATTGAAGAGGGTTTTGACTGGCCTTAGAGTGGATGTACATTGAAGAGGGTTTTGATTGGTCCCAGAGTGGATGTACATTGAAGATGGTTTTGGTTGGTCCCAGAATGGATGTACATCGTCGGTTTTTGGTTGGTCCCAGAGTGGATGTACATCGTTGGTTTTTGGTTGGTACCAGAGTGGATGTACATTGAAGAGGGTTTTGATTGGTCCCAGAGTGGATGTACATTGAAGAGGGTTTTGATTGGTCCCAGAGTGGATGTACATTGAAGAGGGTTTTGATTGGTCCCAGAGTGGATGTACATTGAAGAGGGTTTTGATTGGTCCCAGAGTGGATGTACATTACATTAGGTTTTGGTCCGAGAAGTTTACACGGCCTGGGAGTGCGAAGTCAACTGAGGTTTCAGCTCTGAATCTTAAAAATGACAAAAGAATGCATAAAATTATTCATACAACGAACTATATTAGGCATGAACCTTAACTGTACATGCACAGACAATAGCACAAGAACTTAATCATTTTTTTTCTTAAAACAAGCATAACAGAGATACATAGTCATAGGCGCAGGGTTTGGAATCAAAAAGCACATTAAGATGGGCGATAAATTACGAATTAGAGGCCAGAATAGAGATTGCAGCCAGCTATTCGCAAAACACATTCAGAGTTCTAGCATACTATTTAATAATTATACAATAAAACAAGCCTTGAGAAGCAAAAAGTACACAACTCAACACAATCTCAAACACAAATTTAGGTGCGGCTTGAAAGTTTGACAACTAAATTTAGATGAAAACAGACCAGCAACGCAAAAAATAGTTAGGTGATAAAAAAACCTTTTAGTGATTAAATTTAGCTGACACTAAACCATCTGGCTGGCTACTAAATTTAGCTGACACTAGACCATCTAGCTAACTACTAAATCTAGCTGACACTAGACCATCTAGCTAACTACTAAATCTAGCTGACACTAGACCATCTAGCTAACTACTAAATTTAGCTGACACTAAACCATCTAGCTAACTACTAAATCTAGCTGACACTAAACCATCTAGCTGGCTACTAAATTTAGCTGACACTAGACCATCTAGCTAGCTACTAAATTTAGCTGACACTAGACCATCTAGCTAGCTACTAAATTTAGCTGACACTAGACCATCTAGCTAGCTACTAAATTTAGCTGACACTAAACCATCTAGCTAGCTACTAAATTTAGCTGACACTAAACCATCTAGCTGGCTACTAAATTTAGCTGACACTAAACCATCTAGCTGGCTACTAAATTTAGCTGACACTAAACCATCTAGCTGGTTACTAAATTTAGCTGACACTAAACCATCTAGCTGGCTACTAAATTTAGGTAACATCAAACCCTCGAGCAACTAAATTTAGCTAGCCTATATTACGTAACCCTCCAGGTACAAAAAGTAAAATTCAAATAAGAATCGAATAACAAATACCTAACCAAACTGAACACTCAGTGACTAAGAAACAGCCGATCAAACAGCAGCAGGAAGGCAAGCGACAAGACAGGTTCATTCAGGCGTGATAGGCCACATCGGGCAGCCGGCCCGGCAGGAGCGCCGCCGTGGAGTCTGGCAGGCCGAGCTCGCGCACCGCCCACAGCTGGGCCAGGCGGTGCAGGGCGGCCCTGTCGGCGGCGGGCAGCAGGCCGGCTCTGACGAACAGGCCGCTGGCGAGCAGCTCCTGCACCCGGCGGAGCAGGCTGGCCGACGTGGCGGCGTCAATTGGCGAACAGCCCGGTGGCAGGGTGGCCACCAGGTCCGGCCCGCCGCCCCACAGTCCGGCCGAGGCGGCTGACGAGTCAGTCGACGACGACGACGCCGGCCCGGGACTAGCAGCAGCAGCAGCAGCAGCAGCAGCGGCGGCGGCGGCGCTGGCCGGCAGTCGACGCGGCGGCTCCGGCGGGCATTGTAATAAAGTGAGGTCGCGAGTTCGATCGCTAAGCACGGAACGAATCTCCTCCAGATGGGGAGCGTACAGCCTGGGATGTCGGTAGGCTCCGTCCGTTGCTCCGGCGCCGGCGTAGAGCCAGGCGGCCGGCTTGGACAGCGACGCGTCTTTCGGCAGCAGTCGGCGCCTGACCGCCTCGTGCAGGCTGTCCGGACACAGCAGGTGCTCGGCGCGGAGGCCCTGTGCCACCAGGTCGCCGAGTACTGCGGCCAGCTCATCCGCTGCGATCGCCGAGTTTGAGGATGCGGAGCCCGAGGAACCGGCGCCCAGCCGTTTGTAGTGCCTGCCGGTGGCGCCTTCCAGCTTGCGAGTCGACGATCTCGCTAATAGGCGGCCCGGGTTCGAATCTGAGCGGAAAGTTGGAATTTCCAAATTGGAAAGTTGAGCCATTCTTAATTGGGGATTTGCTAAGTAGTGAATTGATTACTCCTAATAAGGATGACCTAATGAGCATGGGGACTTCTAAAATGGGAGCTAAGTCATTTGGAACGATTTCAGCCTTGCCTGAATATGAGGGATTTGAGCGGATCATTACATTATGGAAATTTAGGCCTCTAGTTAAAGGATAGGAATTTAAGCCATTCCAGTTGAGGATGGGGATTTAAGACACTCCCGTTAAGGATGGGGATCTAAGCCACTCCCGTTAAGGATGGGGATTTAAGACACTCCCGTTAAGGATGGGGATTTAAGACACTCCCGTTAAGGATGAGGATTTAAGCCACTCCCGTTAAGGATGGGGATTTAAGCCACTCCCGTTAAGGATGGGGATTTAAGACACTCCCGTTAAGGATGGGGATTTAAGACACTCCCGTTAAGGATGGGGATTTAAGACACTCCCGTTAAGGATGGGGATTTAAGACACTCCCGTTAAGGATGAGGATTTAAGCCACTTTTTTTAGGATGAGGATTTAAGCCACTCCCGTTAAGAATGGGGATTTAAGCCACTCCCGTTAAGGATGGGGATTTAAGCCACTCCCATTAAGGATGGGGATTTAAGACACTCCCGTTAAGGATGGGGATTTAAGACACTCCCGTTAAGGATGAGGATTTAAGCCACTCCCGTTAAGGATGGGGATTTAAGCCACTCCCGTTAAGGATGGGGATTTAAGACACTCCCGTTAAGGATGAGGATTTAAGCCACTTTTTTTAGGATGAGGATTTAAGCCACTCCCGTTAAGGATGGGGATTTAAGCCACTCCCGTTAAGGATGGGGATTTAAGCCACTCCCGTTAATGATGGGGATTTAAGACACTCCCGTTAATGATGGGGATTTAAGACACTCCCGTTAAGGATGGGGATTTAAGACACTCCCGTTAAGGATGGGGATTTAAGCCACTCCCGTTAAGGATGGGGATTTAAGCCACTCCTTTTAAGGATGGGGATTTAAGCCACTTTTTTTAGGATGATGAGAACTGAAAAGTTAAGTAATGCTTGAACAATGCTTTGAATCTAGATATAAGATTACTAAGTGGATTTTCAGAGGTCTCAAATGCTTGGACTCGGACCGGTAGAAAGAAACTCAGGCGAAAACACAGGCTTAGGTTAGCTTGGAGCTACTAACTTTACAACGGCAGTTAAATTTCCTAATCTTCTAATTTCTTTCCTAGCAGCACAGTGAGGAAGGAAACTAAAGCCGCTCAATTATTCCCTAATCTTCTCATCTAGTTAGATTTTTCCTTTCACAAGCCGCCTTTGTCGGCCAAAATTTCTATTCATTATTTCCCCACAAGGCTTTCAATAAAGAGTGGCTTACAGTGGCGTAAAGAATTAGTGTCAAGTGACATCCATCCTTGTAAGCCCTCTCTCTCTACTACATTACATAGATTGAAAAGAATACAGCGCTCTGGAGCTAGTTAGGGGAAAAGCACAGCAATACTCGCTCAAATTTTATAATTTTATTATCTCTGACCGCTGCCTTACGCTCATTAAGTCAGCTTGGTGAACTAACAAAAGCAATGATCTAAAATTCTCTAGATTTGTGATCTCACTAATAATATTTCTTCTGGAGCCAGTAAAGAAGTGCAGCAATAAAAGATCTAACTGCCGCTGGTGGCTGCCCGATCACGAATCTTCCAGCTCGCGAATCAAAAGATCAAGGCACATTGGATCATCAGGTGAAGCTAAGAAGTGTTCATTTCGACAAGATCAATCTTGTTGGCACAGTTCTATTTACATTGTAGTTTGCGGTTCACCGTATAGCGGGAACCCGCAGCTTTCCAGCCTCTCTGTTTTGGCAATACAGCTTGACAGGGGTGCGCACGGACAGATTATTGATGGGGTCAGGTTCAACCAGCCAGTCAGCCAGCCCCTGAGTTTACCTGCTAGAAGAACAAGCAAAAAGCAAAAAAAATTTGATGCGGTAAAACTGAATCCATCATCACCGCAGCAGCACTTTTATAGGCAGAAGTCAATCGGATGCAAAAAGTACTTTAGTACATTTTTATTTCGCGTTTTAAAGTGCATCCGAATTACAGAGAAGTTTCCATAGCTTCGTTTCCCTGAAGTCATTATTCGATCTGCGATTTCTAATTGACTTATTAGAAAATAAATCAACGAGGCTCATTAGTAAAATGTCAATATGGGCCGCAATATGGGGAATTATTAATATTTCCAAATGGAATCTCAAAACCGAAATCTTCAGAGTCAAGATGGGTCTAATAGTAAATAAATCGTGGGCTAAACCGGGCCAGAGTATGAGGACACCTGAGGTCAGACAACTTTCAATCAACTCGGGGTCAAGTTGGGTCAGAAGATGAGGACACCTGAAGTCAAACAGGGTCAGACAACTGTCAATCAACTCGGGGTCAAGTTGGGTCAGAAGATGAGGACACCTGAGGTCAAACAGGGTCAGACAACTGTCAATCAACTCGGGGTCAAGTTGGGTCAGGACACCTGAGGTCAAACAGGGTCAGACAACTGTCAATCAACTCGGGGTCAAGTTGGGTCAGGAAATGGTCAGGAAATTGACAACTGTCAATCAACCCGGGGTCAAGTTGGGTAAGAATATGAGGACACATGAGGTCAAACGGGGTCAGACAACTGTCAATCAACTCGGGGTCAAGTTGGGTCAGAAGGTGAGGACACCTGAGGTCAAACGGGGTCAGACAACTGTCAATCAACTCGGGGTCAAGTTGGGTCAGGACACATGAGGTCAAACGGGGTCAGACAACTGTCCATCAACTCGGAGTCAAGTTGGGTCAGGACACATGAGGTCAAACGGGGTCAGAAAACTGTCAATCAACTCGGGGTCAAGTTGGGTCAGGACACCTGAGGTCAAACAAGGTCAGACAACGGTCAATCAACTCGGGGTCAAGTTGGGTCAGAAGATGAGGACACCTGAGGTCAAACAGGGTCAGACAACTGTCAATCAACTCGGGGTCAAGTTGGGTCAGGACACCTGAGGTCAAACAGGGTCAGACAACTGTCAATCAACTCGGGGTCAAGTTGGGTCAGGACACCTGAGGTCAAACAGGGTCAGACAACTGTCAATCAACCCGGGGTCAAGTTAGGTCAGGACACATGAGGTCAAACGGGGTCAGACAACTGTCAATCAACTCGGAGTCAAGTTGGGTCAGGACACATGAGGTCAAACGGGGTCAGAAAACTGTCAATCAACTCGGGGTCAAGTTGGGTCAGGACACCTGGGGTCAAACAGGGTCAGACAACTGTCAATCAACTCGGAGTCAAGTTGGGTCAGGACACATGAGGTCAAACGGGGTCAGACAACTGTCAATCAACTCGGGGTCAAGTTGGGTCAGGACACCCGAGGTCAAACAGGGTCAGACAACTGTCAATCAACTCGGGGTCAAGTTGGGTCAGGACACCCGAGGTCAAACAGGGTCAGACAACTGCCAATCAACCCGGGGTCAAGTTGGGTCAGAAGGTGAGGACATACCAGCGGCAGCTCTGTTCGCAAGCTGAGCTTCGCCCCACGCGATGAGGACGTTCAACACGTCGGACTCGGCCGCCTGCAGAAAGTCGCAGCGCAGAGCGGCCAGAAGCTCCCGCCGGCTCAGCTGCGTGAGCACGCGAGGCGCCTGCGCGGCCAGGGCGGCGAATTCTTCGCGCAGGAACAGGCGCGCCTGGCGGTGGACCCAGGCGGAGCTGCTGCCGGCGCCGGACCAGTCCAGCACGGACACCAGGGTCTCCGGGCCGAGGCATTCAACAATGAGGTCCTCGCTTGCTCTGGTCAGACAGGACAATTCGAGGAAGCGGCCGAGCTCGTGCAGCTCCATCAGGTCCTTTAAAGGCGTTTAAAAATTGCCATAATTTTGTTTAAATCTAGCATTAAAATTCCCTAACTCATCAACTGCAAGCCAGGACCCATTAGCCGATGAGTATCTTTTAGTAAGCTTGACAATCGAGACAGCCGAGTCTATCTTAAAGTAGCTTTACACGTAAGGAGCACATAACTGCGGGTGTCTCAATAAACTAGGAAATTCCTATAGCTAGTAGAAATTTCCCACACTAGACACCTCACAGAGTAGAAACATTACAGACTAGAGACTTCAAAGACTAGGGACTTCACAGACTAGAGACATTACAGACTAGGGACCTCACAGACTAGAGACCTCACAGACTAGAGACCTCACAGACTGGGGAACTCACAGACTAGAGACCTCACAGACTAGAGACCTCGCAGACTAGAGGCCTCACAGACTAGGGAACTCACAGACTAGAGACCTCGCAGACTAGAGGCCTCACAGACTAGGGAACTCACAGACTAGAGACCTCGCAGACTAGAGACCTCACAGACTAGAGACCTCGCAGACTAGAGGCCTCACAGACTAGGGAACTCACAGACTACAGACCTCACAGACTAGAGACCTCACAGACTAGAGAACTCACAGACTAGAGACCTCGCAGACTAGAGGCCTCACAGACTAGAGACCTCACAGACTAGAGACTTCACAGACAAAAGACCCGTCAAAGTTTGAACTTTAGCAGCGCCTACCTGCAGTGCAAGACAGTCGGGCAGGCGGTCAGTGTACAGGCAAGTCAGCAGGGCAGGCGCCAGGCGCCTCGGCAGCACGGCCTCGTCCAGCACCAGGACTAGGGGCGGCTCAGCAGCCAGCTGGGCGTCTTCGCCGGCGGCGTTGCCGTGAACGGCGCATCGAACCAATCGCCGGCGTCGGTGGCGCCTAGCGGCGGCCAGACGTTTTTCAACAATGCCGGCGAAGAAAGGCGACCGGCAGGCCAGCAGGGCGCGATGGCAGGCCAATTCGACGCGGGGCGTCGCGGCGCCGGCCTCGAATACGAGCAGGCAGTCGGCCAGGTGGCCAGATTCCAACAGTCGGGCGAGATCGTCGGATAGGCGGCCGGGGGCGCCGAGCTCGCGGCACAGGGCGGCCACGGTGGCCGGGGCGCTGAGGCGGGCCAGGCTGACCTCGCCGCAGTAGAGGTAGGCTAGGAGGGCGCGCAGCAGCTCGGGGTCCAGGCCGCCGGGCACGCAGAGGTCAAGGGGGTAGTCTGCGGGCAAGTCGGTTGGGGAGTTCAGCGTCGATTTGAACAATTGGGTAGCTGTGGTGAGTAAGGGTCAAACGGAGTCACCGATCCCAATAAACTATTGTCTCAGTTAAGGTCACCGAACCCGAATCCTCCGGGTTATTAAGGGTCACCGAACCCGAATCCTCCGAGTCATTTAAGGTCACCGAAAACGAATCCTCCGGGTCATTTAAGGTCAGCGAACCCGAATCCTCCAGGTCATTTAAGGTCACCGAACCCGAATCCACCGAGACATTTAAGGTCACCGAACGCATTCCCCAATCCTTCAGTCCAAACGCGAACCCACCTGAGCCACCAGTGACGGACGAGTCGCAGCCGTCGCAGTTGGCAAACAATCTAGCAAAGAAATCGCTTCTAGCGGCCAGGACGGCCCGATGCACCGGGAAGGCGACCCCGCCGAGCAATAGTCGAGCATCGGAGCCTTGGCCGGTGCGAAGAAGGCAGCCGAGGTCCTGGCGCAGGCTACTGCACTGAGGCCTGGCGGCGGCGGCGCCAAGATGAGCATCTTTGAGCGCGTGCAACGCTTCGAACTCATCCAATAGGACGCGCAAATCGGCGGAGCTCCAGTCCGCGATGAAGGCGCGAAATTGCCTAGCAGGATCCGGCGAGGCGCGCCGACGCAGCCAAGCAACTCGACGCTTCAACGTCTGCTGAATTCGGGCAGCTGCGGACGAAGCCATTGCGGTCTGGCGTGAGGCCAGCGAGGAGCTCATAGAACCGGACGGCGTCTGGCTCTTGTCCGAACTGTTGCCATGGAAACCGGCGAGACCCGGATTGGACGAGTTGGAATAGTTAGCAATGGCCGAGGGTGCAGCTCCCATTAGAGGGGCAGGGCAAACTGCCGGTGAGGTTCTCGGGCCTGATTGCGTCAAACCGCCACTTGATTAAATTGATTCAAATTTGATTGGCAGCTAGGAAAACTGGAAGACATGCCTGGAAAATTAGTAAAGTGTATGGCCTTCACGGTTTTTTTTAAGTTGATTTCTGCTTGTCTCTTACTTTAGCTACCATTCTATATATATACTATAGTAGCATACTAAATAGTAAATATTCTGAAAAATTTATGCACCCATTAACTTAAAGTACAATATAAATTGTTGCATGTACAAACTATTTGTAAACTGAAACTAATTCAAAATAAAATTGCAAATATATATTTTAATTTTAAACTTTTCTGTAACTAAATTCTTTAAAAGCAGCAAATGGCATGTGCTATACTATTATTCTCAACAATCAGACATATTATTAATTTTTTTATTCAAACAGATAAGAAATAACAAAATAAGTCTCAAATTCATAATTCATATATCATAACCATGAGCTCAACTCATTTAATTTAATATAAAATAGGAATCTGATCACTAATAATTTCTTTGCTAGTATTTTGGAAAAGTTTCTAGGTATTAGTCATGCAAGTAAATTTTAATCAATAAATGAATCATGATACAATAAAAATAGCTGTTGTGATACAATAGTAAATTGAAAAAAAGGAAATTTTAATAAAAGGGGGATTTTAAAAAATTAATTAAAATTAAAAACTAAGAGCCTTTAGTTTTATTACAATTTAATACTATTATGGCAAACACAGATAGCCTTCTTAGAAAATAACTCTAATGAACTAGCCATTAGTGCACTAATTTCTTTACTTGCTTATTATTGACTAAAGAATAGAACTCTTAAATAATTCATCTTATTAAGTCATACCATACCTTGCATATATAAACAAAACAATAGAATTACCCTGAAGGATAAGAGAAATGAGGCTACAAAATGAATAAGATTGTTTATTCCAAGAACCAATAATAAAACAGGATATTTTCTAATTTCGAGCGGAGCGTAGCATAGCGAGTTTATAGGTTTGTGATCTGGGTAAGATGATGGGAAATCCGACGGGGAAACCCCCCCCCCTCATAACTTTGCTATTACTGAAGCGATTCTAATGGGATTTGCGCCATTCGATTCGTCTCAAAAATTCAGCTGGGGACTCTCCCAAGACATTTGAAAATTTTTGCTTCCTTCCTGTTCAAACTCGAGTATTTCCGTTTTTTACTAAATATAGCAACAGCCTTAAAACTTAAAAGTCAACTAACTGACTTGAGGCTTGCAATTTCGACCATCCAAATGGCTCTCACAGAACTGAAACCAGTGTACACTGGCGCCTTTACGGCTCGGTTGTGGATAGTGAAGTAAAATGATTGCGCAGAGTCGACACCCCCAACCCCATAAGCCGTGCCTCTCCATCACATCAATGAAGCGTCTAAAAACACCGGCCTGGCTATTGAACTCAATCAATGTACGTGAATTGGCTGCCAAAGATGAGAGAGCCAAAATTTTCATCCAGAGCCTGCACTAATACGCTCGTACTAGGCAGCCCGCCAACCAAACACCCAGAGTACTCTACACGGTGGCGGTCAAGCTCCAGCAAATCCGTAGCATGCAGCCACGGCCAGACCCACCAACCTCTCTCTCTTCGCCTGCCTACTTATATCACCTGCCGATTGATACTGATCAGCTTGCAGCAAATATCTTCGTCGTGTGTGCAATTTTTTTTCTCAGCAAATCTTTAAAATCAAAAGAATTAGAAGATGCACATGGTTGACTCAATCAAAACACTATCATGCCCCTTCACAAAACAGTAGAGAATCTTTCCTTTTCCTTTCTTCAGATAGGTCTGGCACTGCTCACACGAGGCCAAAGCCCAAATTAAATCAAAAACCCCAATAGCTGGATCGTACTAGGAAATTTATGGCGTCGCGTGTATATTTCTCTGCATGCAGGCAATATGTAAAGTATTGAAAACTGCGGTGTGGCCAGAACTTCATAAAACAAAAATCTCCTATGATATTTGAATATCCACCTGACACTAAAAAACATTGTGAAATCTGCGGCCTAATTTGAAATCTCACACGGGCAAAACTTCATTCTGCGGGTAAAAGAATGGGGCAAACCAGTTAGGGAAGGGAGGGAAAGAGAAAAGAAGACGAGGTGAAGACTAAAGATAAGAGGAGAGGAGATGTGAGACAGACAGAAAAGAAAAGGGAGGAGAAGAGTACAGGGTTCACGAGAAGCGAAGAGACAGGGAAAGAAGAGAAAGAGATCCGGTGTCAGACAAAGGATAGGGCGAAAGATAGGGAAGAAGACAAGAGGAGGAGGGAGGGAAGGGGGCATTGCAGGGTAAAAAAGTGAGGAAAAGAGATAAATTAATTTGGAGGGCAGGGGGCAGGGTAATGGATGAGAAGAAGAGACGGAAAGTAGAGGATGCCGGAGAGTAGGGATTTGGAATAGAAAGAAGTGGGGAAGAAGATGGGATAATGAGAAGAAAGAGCAAGAGAAGATAAAGATGTGGAAGTAGAGAAATGCGAGGAAACAAAAAACTGAAGAGAGGAGAGGAGGAAAATGGAGAGAGAATGGAAAAAAGAAAGGCGCAAGAGGAAAGGAAGGGCGATAAGGAGGGAGTTGGGGGGAAGAGAAATAGAGCGGAGGAGAAGGATGGAGGATTAGATAGAGGGTAGAAAGTAGAAAAATGTCCTTAGAGGGAGAGAGTAATGGAAGATGAGCATAACTAACTCATTCAATATAATGTACATAATCGCACCCTCAAACCCACAAATGCACGCAATCCTTCCCTTTCCTTTCTTCAGATAGGTCTGGCACTGCTCACACATCAAGCCAGGGCCCAAATAAATCTTAAGGCCCAAGCTAGCTTGTACTCTTACTATAAAGCTTTTTTCGTCGCTTGTAATTTTCTTGGCATACAGGCAATATGAAAACTACGGTGTGGCCAGAACTACTTGAAACAGAAATCTCCTACGATGAGTATATCCCACTAGCCACTGAGTATCATTCTGAAATCTGCGGCCTAATTTAAAATCTCATTTTAAATCAGGCAAAACTGCTTTCTGCGGGTAAACCTTAATGGAGCAAACAAGTAAAGAAAGGTAGGGGAGAAAACGGAAGACGAGGGGAAGACTGAGGAGAGAAGGAGAGATCTGAGGCAGAAAGTAAAAAAAAGGGAAGAAGAGTACAAGGGTGACGAGAAGCGAAGGCACAGAGGGGAGGCAAGAAGAAGAGATGGAACAGAAATGACAGAGGCGTGGGGATTGGGAATATAAAGAAGGGAGACGACAGGGAGACGGAGAAGAAAAATCAAGAGGAGCTGAAGATGGTGAAATGCAAGGAAAGAAAAACTAAAGAGAGAAGGAGAAAAGTGGAGAGAGGGAATGGAAAAATAGAGGGAGAGGACGGGGATGGATAAGGAGGGAGTTGGGGAGGAGGGAGAGAGGGGAAGGGACCGGAGGAGACAGAGAAAGGGAAAAGGGGAAGGGAAAGTGAGGGAAGAGGATAAGTTGACATGTCATAAGTTGAGGGGAAGAGAGGAGAGGACAGAAGAAATGAAGGTTCAGAATCGAGGGGAAAGGGAGAAGATATAAAGAGAGGGGGTGTTGGAACACCGGATGAATGAGAGGGAAGACGGAAAAGAACGAAGGGAGACGGCAGGGGAAGCAGGGGAAGAGAGCGGAGGAGTAGACGGAGAATTAGATAAAGGAGAGTAGATAGTAGAAAGGGTTCCTTCGAGGAGGGAGAAAGTCGGGGGAGGGACAAGAATAAAAAGGGAAACGAGTAGATGACAGAGGCGGAGGCAATAAGGATTAGAAAGGAGGAAGAGGAGGGGAGAAGATGAGACAGATGAAGAAAATGAGAGTAATGAGTGGGAGATGTCACGGTAGAGAAGAGGAGAGGAGAAAGAGGAGAAAGAGGAGAAAGAGGAGAGGATGGAATTAATGGATATCGGTGGTGATGACAATAGGGAGAGACAGGGGTGGGGAGGAAGGGAACAAAAGAGGGAGGGAAAGAGGATAGGGGATGGGACGAGACAGAGAGAAAGGGAAGAGAGAAGAGGTAGTCAGGGGGAAAAGAATAAGATTGCAGGGAACATGGGAGGTAGGGGTGGTTGGATCCCAAGATGAATGAGAGTGGAGAAGAAAGGGAGAAGGGATAGAGCAGGAGAGGGAGGGATAGAGAGGAAAGAAAACGGACAGAGGATGCGCTGTGAAAGATAGAGAAGGTTAGGTAGGAAGGAGAGAACGTTGGAGGGGAGAAGGTAGGGGAAGGGACAAGGAGAAAAAAAGGGAAGGGGCTCTATATGACAGGGTCGGACAGGACAGAGATTAGCAAGGAGGGCAAACAATCGAAAATTTTAAAGACAGAAAAAAGCAGACAGAAAGGACAGAGGAGAGAAGAGGAGAACAAGGAGAGAAGATGGGATAAAATTATGAGGGAGGAGAGATCAAAAGTGGTAGAAGACAGAAGTGCAAAATGTCAGGCTTATAAATTTTGCATGCGCACTCATTTTCACCAAATCCAAAGCACGGAATTCGGTACTTAAAGGTTTCAATTATATGCATCTAGGTATTACAAAATTGTGCGATTTACACCATGATCCTGACTATGCAAATGCAAATGAACAAATGCGCCACGAACTATCGATGCGAAAATCTGGGGACAAAAAGAAGCCGAAATTCTGAGACAAGCCCCGAGAAAAGGAATAGAAACGGCCCAATACGAGGCCGTCTCGTATTAACGGATCCTGCAATCTAAATTCCTACCTGCTATCAATTCACTAGTTAAATTTATCACATCGTAGTAATGAAGCACTTCCTTGATATTAATGACGCAATACCGGATAATTTTGAAATTCATCCTTCTTCAAGGCCTTAACTTTCCTTAGCTCTAATGGATCTACAAAGTGAGAAGGGAAGAGGAAGCTTGAGAGGACAGTGGAAGAGAGGAGGGGAGGGCAAAAGGGGAAAGATAGGGGAGGAGAGGAGAGCTGAGTGGAGAGGGTCACAGGGGAGAGTCGGCATTTCGCTCTGCTCGATTTTTATTTCAATTTGTGAAACAATTGAAATAACTTCAGTGTTTGCTGCTTATCATTGCTGCAACTGTTTGCTCCGCTCATATAATCAGTCGAACCCAAAAGTCAGTTGCAACTAAAATCAGTGTGCCAATAAAAGCATTTTTATTTTATTTTATAAGGATATTGGAAAAATATTAATAGAATTAGAAGTTATCACTATGGTCTCTATTCTGCTTTAGTTAAATTATTTGAATGTCTAGTAGCCACTTAAATGATTATGAAATAAACCTACATAATTTATTGAGTGTTTTTCTTTTTCAAGTTAATATTGTCATTGGTCATAGAAACTATAGGCATAGCGTATGATCAAGTTGCTCTTAGAAAAAATTGGGAGATAAATATCAGTGGGCAAATTTTGGTGGGCAATAAGACAAATAGGCAATCTTTTACTTTACTGCAGTTAATTGTTTTATTTTTTTCTAATTTTAGCCAATTTATTGATGGTTGGAAGGCCCCTGTACCTACTACAACTGTGCCCAAGACCAATCTAAGGCTAGCAGCCAAGCTATGTGACATTGACATTATGTTATGCAAGCTAATGCTATTAATATCTAATAGCCAGCAAACTATTCACTGGCTAGCCACCTACAGGCTACTATGAAATTGTTGGGCACATATGTGCGCAACTAGAAAAATTTGGTTGGCTGGTGCAACTTAGTTGAAACAAAATTTGCAACTTACTTGGGGCCAAAGTTTGAAGGAACAAAAAGGTCCTGCAAACCACTTCTTACCTACAACTTGCCTACTTGCTACATTCTTTTACTATTTTCTTCCAAATTTGACACTTCTACTACCCATCATATAACTTACCTCCATTTTGCAACTTACCCCCTCCATTTTGCGACTTACCCTCTCCATTTTGTGACTTACCTCCTTAATTTTTACTGATTTTGTGACTTATATCAGCAATTTTGCAACTTTTGCAACTTGGTCAGCTACCAAATCAGTCAGCCAGATTGGCCAACTTAGCTAACTATTGCACATTTATGGTTGGGCATATGAACAATACTCTAAGGCTTTGCTTCCAATAATGTTCTATATAAATATCACCCAAAAGCAAAGTTCTAGGCAATAGAATGGCACTTCTAAAGCTTTATTTGAAAGTAATCTCAATGAGTAGGCCTATCTCTATCACTAGCTCTTTGGCATTTGGCAACTTCCTATACTAGGAGGCTTATTATTACTAACTGACTTACTTGACATTTGAAGACATGGACCATTCTCTTCCTACTATCTTTGGTTTCTAAAATAAAAAACTGCTAAAATAATTAAATGCAATAAAGTAAAAGATTCCTGACAAACATTGGTAGGCATTAGGTAAATTTTGGTAGACAAATATTGGTAGGCTAATGTCTTATATTTGTAATTTAAAGAGTAAAAACAATTTAAACAACAAATTTATTTTTGAAAATGCAAAAATAATACATTAACATTAGTAGAACCATGCATTAAGATGATTGTTATATGTTATATTATAATAGCTTTTAGATACCAGAGAAAAGATAAGTAATAGTCTAAAATTAACAAATATTGAAGCTTTTAATTGCAATTGAAACTTCGAAGACTTGTTACAAAATTGGCTACATTTGTAACTAAAGTATCTTAAAATTTTACTAAAATGACTGTTACTGACATGTTTTGTCACTGAATTGACCTTACCAGCAACCATTTTATCTATATTTTGGTTGTGCTTTGATTAGGCTTAGCCATCTAGGCTAATAGATTATTGCATATACTGATATAGGCACTAATCATAAGGCTATTATTAACATTGAGAAGTTGGGTATAGGCCTAAGGTTTATAGGGTATTGGGTACAGGTTTAATATTTTAATTCTTTTTATTAATAAAACAATTAACGATTTGATTCTAAATAATTTTAACTTAAAAGAACAACTCCTATGAGAGCTAGAATTAGGCTAGATAAAAAGCTAGGCCTAGTTTTACTAGCCTATACTATAGGGGGGGCTAGTATAGGCCTATCAATAGAACAATGTTTTTTTATTATCAGTCTCGATTTGAGCAAAATTTAAAGAAAAATAAGTATCAGATCAGAATTATAGTCTAATTTTAAGCCAATTAGGGCCGAAAGATTGTATAGCCCAGAAAGAAGTCTGTCCAAGTGTAAATTTTTCATAATTCAGCGAATGAAAATTCGTCAAATAAAAAGTTTCTTCGAAAAGTGGTATGAACAAAATTACTCGATTTTTATCAGATTTCCTTTTTTGCTTTCTGCCGAATAAGAGCTGAAGAGTCTTACTAAGCCCTAGAATTTAAAAAGTATATTCGCACAGATTGTGAACTACGTTTTTATGCCTATGGAATCACGGAATCTGTCGATGATCAAAATGACACTCATGAAATTTGACCCCCGATGACATTCTAGCATCCAAATGATTTAGCCTTCGGATGCCAAATCCAACTCTTAAATACTGCTTGACTACTGAAAAAAAACTTCTGAAGCTACTGCAACTCTGCGCGCTGAAATCAAGTTGCATAGCATGACTTCATGAGGGGTTAAGGTTGGAAATTTTTCAACTGAAAGGAAGACTTTTAGTTGGCCTAAATGAAAGCCTTCAGCAACCAGTAAGGGATCCTATTATTTCTTGAATGCCAATCAATGTGCAATTGCATCCAGGCTTCCCAAATGGCATCCATATTTTAAGGCAACGATGCCCAATAGCTAGGCAATCTGATTCCAACAAAAAACAAATTTGCGGCACTAACAGATACAGCTGTACCTGTATAGTTCTTATGCTTTGTCGCCTCGCCAATTGTGCGACCGCACTTAAACTGTAGAATGCATTTTAAAAAATCTTCAATAAAACTCCATAAATTTTTCAAACCTATTTCAATGTAAGTTAAATATTGCCACTTTATTTAGAAAATATTTTTTGGTTGAAAAACTTACACAATATGCAAGTATTGTTTATAACTTCAGAATTAAATTAATGTACATTGCAAGACATTGATAAAAGGCAGTACTAATAAACAGGAATATAAAAAGTGACCCCTCTCCATATTCAGAATAACATAAGAAAACAGCATGTTTTTAGGATAGCCATCAGTTTCTTGAAATCTGGTTAAGTACCAGCAGTTCCTCATTAAAAAGAGATTAACTAGCTAATGGCATTAAAATGCTTGGCTGCCGGCTTTTATAAGTTCAATTAGTTTCGACAAACAGTGTCTGAAAACTCGCTACATTCAGGAGAAGGCCTCGCGGTCGAATACGAACTCTCCAGGCATTTGTACAAAATTTCTTAAGTAGCATGCAAGGTTAAAAAGTGCACCAGTGATATTTGTACTTTCACTTTAGTGATACAGAAATGGAGAAATCGCATTAGTTATGTGAAATTCACAGAAATAAACGGTATTAAGACGTCGACTATATCATTCGCAGCGCACACTTGTCAGTATAAATGCACCATGCAGTGATAAGAAATCGCCAATGTGAATTTCACATTGCGCTGCAAGCTGCATAAATTGTCAAGCTGGTCGGACACAGAAGAGCGCAACCACTTCAAGCTCAACACAAGCCTTCAATTAGCTAGAAGCAAGCAAGCACGCTATCAAACACAGAGCCGCAGTCATGAGCAGCCGAATCAGACAGAACTTTCACCAAGACAGCGAAGCCGCTCTCAACAGGCAGGTGAACATGGAGCTGTTCGCGTCGTACACCTACCAGTGCATGAGCTTCCACTTCGCTCGGGACGATGTTGCCCTGCCGGGCATCGCCGCCTACTTCGCCAACGAGTCCAAGGAGGAGCGGGAGCACGCCGAGAAGCTGATGAAGCTGATCAATCAGCGAGGCGGCACCATCGTGCTGGACAACGTGAGCAAGCCGACGAAGCAGACGTGGGGATCGATGCTAGAGGCGATGGAGGACGCGCTGCAGCTGGAGAGGGACGTCAACCAGAGCCTGCTGGATGTGCACAAGATCGCCTCGAAATACGAGGACGCTCAGCTGACGGACTTCTTGGAGGGAGAGTTCCTCGGCGAGCAGGTGGAGGCGATCGCAAAGATCTCCGCCTTCATCACGCAGCTCAAGCGAGTGGGCACAGGACTGGGAGAGTTCGTATTCGACCGCGAGGCCTTCTCCTGAATGTAGCGAGCTTTCAGACACTGTTTGTCGAAACTACATATAATTTCTGATTAAATCAATGATTACTCACTTCATTGACGACTAATTGTTGGAGCAATAATTGAAAAAATATTGTCAGAAGGCAAATTAATTTTACATAATTTTGTAAATTGAGCTTTACTAGATCTCCAGTTTTCAACATTTTATTTTTACTCTTTTAATTATGTAAATGTTGTAAATGATTTGAACTGTGTCAACCTAGATACATTTTAGCTACAAGATGGAGATTTAATAATGATTGATTCATTGTGCTTAAACTATTCCTTTTTAATGTAGAAAGCGTTAAAACAACGACTGCGGTTTCGTTTTTAAAATTCAACCAAGTAAGAGTTATTTAGAAGTCGATGAACTTCTTTTGCTACTTAAAAGGTAGTCAAAGCAAATTTTTGGTATTTTTTAGTCTCCATGGTCGAAGATCTAGGTTCGCGATTTTTCCAATGTTACACACGCAGAGATTGTTGAAACTGACTAAGGCGTCAGCATTAATCGCTCAAGTAATTCGTACGCACTCACGAGAGCAAAACCGAAGCCGAGGAACACCAGCTTGCTCCATTGACTGCGGCCGGTGTCTGCACTGGCAACATTGTCGTGGGCATCGCCAGCCAATTCGGCATCAGCAGAGTCGTAGCCGAACTCGCGCGGCAAGATTTCAAAAAGAGCCACGTAGAGAAAGGTGCCGCTGGCGAAGGATTGAAGAACTCCACCTGTCAGCCTGGCTGATAGCTCGCCGCCCGGTCGAGACTCAAGACTGGTCGTTAGCAACAAGCCGAGCGTCAAGCCCAACGGACTGGCGAGAGCGAATCCGATTGCGCAGGCTAGCAAGTTGCGACCGGAGACATTGGACGCGGCTAACTCGATGCCGAGACTGGCTGCCACCACCAGTTTGTGCAGCACGATGGCCACGAAATAGGCGGCCAACTTGGCTGGTTGAGGCGCAACGCCCATTGCTAGGCCCTCGAATAGCGAATGGACGGATAGCGCCGTTGCGAGCAGAGCGGCGCGACTAAATCGAGCCGAAGCTAGCCGGTCCACAGTCAACACCAGAGCCAATCCGGCAAGTGCTAGACTGTGCGCCAAGCGACGACTTGCGGCACCAATTGGTTCCAACTGCTTGGCAGCATCCGGGAACATGTCGAGCAGGCCTACAGATAGAAGTGCGCCCGCTGCGAGCACGGAGACGCGGCTTGCCCACACTGAACGCTGCTGCTGTTGCTGCTGACGATCATCCTCTTCAGGCTGTTGAGACTGCTGCAATTGCGTACGTCGTCTGCGACGAAACAGACAGCAGGCTGGCAGAAGAGTAGCGGCTAGAACTAACACGAACAGCAGACATGCGAGACCAACTTTTACCAGAGCGTTGGCCATGCTTTCCGAAGCTTGCGGCTGGATTTTGCAGGCAGTGTTTTTTGGGAGAGCAGGTCCAAGCGGTATAAAATTCTAGCAGTTTCCGGGACAGCGGAAGCAATAATCTGACTTTTTTGTCCGTTGCCTGCTCGCGATTACAATTCGAATTTTATGCAGTTCACATTGAATAAGCGCTTGCACCAAATTACTGAGTATACATATTATTGAATATAAGCTCGTAGCTTTGTACAGCTTGAGTATCCACGCTTAGAAAGTGATAGTAGCTTCTACTATATTGGCTTCTTTCGATTGCTCTTCATCGATACAAAGGATAGTGTTTAGCGACGAATCCTGGTCGGCATAGCCTGAAGTGACACTTGATGCATTTTGGCTGCCGATTGGTCAATCAGACAAATCGACATTTACATCAAATGCTTGAATAAGATTTAGAGCTGATATTCTTTCGCAATAGGTAATCAACTAATTATTTGCCCCAAAGGTATATCGCCTGAAAATGAAAATTTTCGAAAGGTTCTATAGATAGGTTGCAAAAATAGTAACTACCCAAATTTGGCTTCCAAACGAATGCCCAACAATGGATGCAAATTGTTTATAAGGCCGAAATTTGCTAGCCCAGTTCATTTGCTACACAGAATTTATAATTTCACCAAAGGATCAATAGTAATAGTTTAAAGTAAGCACCATTGAACTTGTTTCATTTATATATTCCTTTTAATACGAGTTTTACGAAATAAAAATGCGACGTGCAAATTGTTATTTATAAAATAATTTTTAGTTCCGGCTTTAATTATTGCGCACGACAATCGATTCCAACGTACGATCGTAGTTTCCGTGAATTAACGTCATCGACGTCCCCCATAAGATGAGCCCCCACACAACAAATCAGTTTTTTTGCTTCATTGAGAAGTTTTTCCTATAGTTTGCCTGGGTCGCTACTGCACGTGAAAGTAGTGCATCGTCTCTCCTAGGTCTTTTTCTAAGAGATTACGCTCGTTTTTCTAAACTAAAATAATAGCCAAAATGGTTCGAATAGAATAAAAGGCTCTGTATAATAAAAGGCTCTTGTACCTGAGGTCGCTGAAGCAGCTGGTCGCCAGCTCCTCCGACTTTTACCTCGGCGGTCGTCTGAAGACCGGAACGTCGGCCAATTCGAAGTCCAACTGGGTGTGGGCGGCCTGCAACTCGGCCATCGATTTCGACGCCTGGCACAGCGGGGAGCCGAACGGGGGCACCACCGGCTGCGCCAACCTGTACCGGCACTTTCAAACTGGAGGAATCGACGACTTTGGCTGTCAGTTTGAGCGGGGCTACATCTGCGAGTGCCAGTCCGTGTTTTAAATCAAATAATTTTTCGACAGAAAAAGCTTTGGAAATACCATTGGTCACCTTGCTTGTTCCCTCTGGTTTACTGCTGCCAAAAGGTCTCACTGATACCTTGACAAGGTCTGAAAGGCGTAAACGAAATAAGAGATTGCTTGAAATTTTTGACAATTCGATTTCGATTATTTTATAGAAAGTGTTCTAAAAAGTTTAATGTCTGTTTTTCTATTTTACTTTAATAGAGCTTTTTTTATTTTACAACCATTTTTCGCTTTTTCGAACGTGAGTTCGACAGCCGACACTTGCTTCTGAAAGCAATTTTTTTCGTATTTCACAGGCAGACACAAATTAACCAGGCTGACAGCCAGTAATGCCCTGTTGAAGGATTGTCTGGCTTTAATGGATGGATTTTTTCTCTTCCATCAACTCATCCGCTTATTACGAGCGTAGCGCAATTAGGCAACTTGTCAATCAACGAATGCTATTTGAAAAACTCCATCCTCAGACAAGATTCAAAGCATTTTGAAGTTTCCTTATAAATGTTCACGCGCTGCTATTAGCACCAAAAATATATACTTAAAATACTTACCTAGGGTACGCTCGCATTGTAAATCTATCTATCTATCTATCTATCTATCTATCTATCTATCTATCTATCTATCTATCTATCTATCTATCTATCTATCTATCTATCTATCTATCTATCTATCTATCTATCTATCTATCTATCTATCTATCTATCTATCTATCTATCTATCTATCTATCTATCTATCTATCTATCTATCTATCTATCTATCTATCTATCTATCTATCTATCTATCTATCTATCTATCTATCTATCTATCTATCTATCTATCTATCTATCTATCTATCTATCTATCTATCTATCTATCTATCTATCTATCTATCTATCTATCTATCTATCTATCTATCTATCTATCTATCTATCTATCTATCTATCTATCTATCTATCTATCTATCTATCTATCTATCTATCTATCTATCTATCTATCTATCTATCTATCTATCTATCTATCTATCTATCTATCTATCTATCTATCTATCTATCTATCTATCTATCTATCTATCTATCTATCTATCTATCTATCTATCTATCTATCTATCTATCTATCTATCTATCTATCTATCTATCTATCTATCTATCTATCTATCTATCTATCTATCTATCTATCTATCTATCTATCTATCTATCTATCTATCTATCTATCTATCTATCTATCTATCTATCTATCTATCTATCTATCTATCTATCTATCTATCTATCTATCTATCTATCTATCTATCTATCTATCTATCTATCTATCTATCTATCTATCTATCTATCTATCTATCTATCTATCTATCTATCTATCTATCTATCTATCTATCTATCTATCTATCTATCTATCTATCTATCTATCTATCTATCTATCTATCTATCTATCTATCTATCTATCTATCTATCTATCTATCTATCTATCTATCTATCTATCTATCTATCTATCTATCTATCTATCTATCTATCTATCTATCTATCTATCTATCTATCTATCTATCTATCTATCTATCTATCTATCTATCTATCTATCTATCTATCTATCTATCTATCTATCTATCTATCTATCTATCTATCTATCTATCTATCTATCTATCTATCTATCTATCTATCTATCTATCTATCTATCTATCTATCTATCTATCTATCTATCTATCTATCTATCTATCTATCTATCTATCTATCTATCTATCTATCTATCTATCTATCTATCTATCTATCTATCTATCTATCTATCTATCTATCTATCTATCTATCTATCTATCTATCTATCTATCTATCTATCTATCTATCTATCTATCTATCTATCTATCTATCTATCTATCTATCTATCTATCTATCTATCTATCTATCTATCTATCTATCTATCTATCTATCTATCTATCTATCTATCTATCTATCTATCTATCTATCTATCTATCTATCTATCTATCTATCTATCTATCTATCTATCTATCTATCTATCTATCTATCTATCTATCTATCTATCTATCTATCTATCTATCTATCTATCTATCTATCTATCTATCTATCTATCTATCTATCTATCTATCTATCTATCTATCTATCTATCTATCTATCTATCTATCTATCTATCTATCTATCTATCTATCTATCTATCTATCTATCTATCTATCTATCTATCTATCTATCTATCTATCTATCTATCTATCTATCTATCTATCTATCTATCTATCTATCTATCTATCTATCTATCTATCTATCTATCTATCTATCTATCTATCTATCTATCTATCTATCTATCTATCTATCTATCTATCTATCTATCTATCTATCTATCTATCTATCTATCTATCTATCTATCTATCTATCTATCTATCTATCTATCTATCTATCTATCTATCTATCTATCTATCTATCTATCTATCTATCTATAAAAATATATGCATTTAGATTAACTTAAAGCCAAATCGCATGGCTCTACTTGGCTAAAGGAAAAGGAACTAATTAATTTGGCACATTTAGTTTTATGTCACATACTGTATGCCTTGTCGTTTCATGTTTTTTAAGCTACAGTTCATATGGAGCAAATCTACTGACAGTAGTAGCATTGAATTATTATTGGGGGGGCGAGTGGCTCGGCGGTCTAGCGCGTCTGCCTTGTGTGCCACTGGTCCAGGTTCGACCCCGCGTTGTAGGTTGGCAATTCCCCTAGCGCGGTTTCGTGTGCAGGGTCACATTAATTTGGGGCCTTGTGCACGAATTGGTTGGGCTATGGGCCAGTTGTGCAATTTACGCCCATGAGGGCGACCCCCCAAGGCATAGAGAGTGTACCGGGTACATTGCTGGAACCACCGCTTGTACGCCCTATGTGAGTGCGTGCCTGGATGCCGGCCTGTGTGTGTGTGTGTGTGTCTATGCCTGCATACCGTATTTAGTGTGACTGAACGCGCTTCAGGAGTCAGCGCAATGGACAGTCATGCCCAGTCGCTGGTTGTGGGACGATGTCGCTTTAAGCGTCAAAGTGCCTACAGCCCTCCTGCAGATTTAGCTTATTTAGCTTAGCATTGAATTAGTCATTCGCTTTAACAACTGTTATAAATTCAATACATAGCGCTTTTATGATAGATGGCGTCGTGGTCTTCTTGACACCTTGACGCGCACCCTGTGATGCTGCCTATGAACGCCTAATTCACTCTCTTTGTTGCTGTTGTTTTAAGTATTAAAAAAATAAAATTCCGTGTATAAAACTGTCTGAATTTCTTGCCTATAAATAATTGATTAGTTATCATAGTATCGTCGGAAAAAAAGTTAAGTAAAATTTTGCGTCCAGACAGACAGATGTCGCAATTTGCTCGCTTCGTCATCAAGTTTAGACAGTCCAGCCTCTGTGCTGCATAACCCCTGGAGGTGACTGAATTATCCTATCTATCCTATTCCATTCCTTCTCTCTAGTAACCACAGTAGCGCTACGAAAGTCGTGACTGGAATTCCCAAACTAAAGCTCCAGCCAGTAAAATTCACGAGGGGACATATTTTTAAATTTCACTATCCAATAGAATTTATAGGGGGAATATCCCAAATCTGACGACAGCTTTGGCCACAGACGCAGTTTTAGACGAGCAATCCTTTCTTTTCCTTTATCCATGACCAAGGACTTCGGGAATGGAAGGATGTCACATGCCGATTTTTCACTGCCTAGATAGAAACTCTACAATTTTTTCTATGGCTAAAAATTCTTAATTCAGTGTGTTCTCGGCTTTATTTTTGTTAGAGTGTAACGTCTTTCTTAAGAAAATTAACTCCTAATGGCCCTTGCTCAGGACTAGGCCTATGGGCCTACATCATGAATATCGTTGTGGACACCACACTGTGCCGTCGTGAAGTGAAATGAAATATTTTTGACACTAAAAACTGAAAGTAGATTTTTGTTGTTGACAAAATTAGGTGCTTAATGAGGGATCGTTAAGCAAAAGTTAACAATAAAGTTGATTTTTCTCGGGTGCTTTGTCAATAAATTAATACGGTTGAATTGACGATAAAATGAAACTTTTGCGAGTTGTATTTTTGCGTTGCAATGCAAATGTTACGAAACAAAACTAATAGTGCGAGAATGAATGACAACTAATTAATGCGTACCGATCAGTCAGCAAAAACACTGCACCAAACTTCTGCATCCCAATAAACTCTCGCAGCCAGTCTGGTGCGCTTTGTAATAAAAATTAAGCACGTAATTCTGCATAATAAGTAGATAATAATTGGGGAAAATACAGTCCAAACTATGCGTATGGATATTTACGGAAACCGAAGCGTGGCTTTAGTCGTCGTTGACCTTGTCCATTTCATCGACTTCTTCTTCCTCACCTTCGACGCTGTCCACTCCGACCTCCTCGTAGTCCTTCTGCATGGCGGCGAGATCTTCGCGGGCCTCAGCGAACTCGCCCTCCTCCATGCCTTCGCCGACGTACCAGTGCACGAATGCGCGCTTGGAATACAGCAGGTCAAACTTGTATGCTAGCCGGTCCCACGCCTCCGCGATGGCTGTCGTGTTGCTCAACATGCAGACCGCACGCGGTACCTTCGAGAGATCGCCACCGGGTACCATCGTGGGCGGCTGATAGTTCATGCCAACCTTGAAACCTGTTGGACACCAGTCAACGAATTGAATCTCCCGCTTGGTCTTGATCTTCTGGATCGCTTCGTTGATATCCTTCGACGAGACGTCGCCCCGGTAGAGTAGACAACAGGCCATGTACTTGCCGTGCCGGGGATCGCACTTCACCATTTGGCTGCCTGCCTCGAAGCAAGCATTTGTGATCTCCTTTACAGTGAGCTGCTCGTGATGCGCCTTCTCAGCTGAAATGATCGGTGCGTAAGTAGCCAGGGGAAAGTGAATCTTTGGATAAGGCACCAGATTAGTTTGGAATTCCGTGATGTCCACATTAAGTGAGCCGTCGAACCGAAGTGACACAGTAATTGAAGACACAACCTGGCTAATTAGCCTGTTCAGATTAGTGTAAGTTGGCCTCTCGACGTCCAAGTTTCGTCTGCAGATATCGTAGATGGCCTCGTTGTCAACAATCATGCCGCAGTCGGAGTGCCTCAGTGTACCGTGGGTGCACAAGATCGCGTTGAATGGTTCAACAACAGCGGTGGAAACTTGCGGCGATGGGTAAACAGCGATTTCTAGCTTAGCACGCTTGCCGTACTCGGATGACAGGCGGTCCATCAGCAGCGACGTGAATCCCGCGCCAGTGCCGCCGCCGAACGAGTGATAAATCAGGAAGCCCTGCAGACCGGAGCAGTTTTCAGCTAGGCGGTTAATCACCTCGCGCACGTGGCCGATCACCTCCTTGCCGACCGTGTAGTGGCCTCTAGCATAGTTGTTAGCGGCGTCCTCCTTGCCCGAGATGAGCTGCTCGGGATGAAACATCTGCCGGTAGGTGCCACATCGGACCTCATCTATGACGGTTGGCTCCAGGTCCACGAATACGGTGCGAGGTACATAGCGCCCGGATGAAGTCTCCGAGAAGAATGACGACTGAGAATCGTCGCTCTTTTCCCTACCAGGCAGCATTAGGCCGTCGGGCTGAATGCTGTGCTCCAGACAGAAGAGCTCCCAGCAGGCGTTGCCGATCTGTACGCCAGTTTGTCCGACGTGAATTGAGATGCACTCGCGCATTGTTCTCTTAATTTGGCTGCAAGCTAGGGGCGCTTTAGTGTACTTTTGAATTAGTGCTTTTAGTCCCGAGAATAAAAATTTGGCTATCGACTGGGCTGTCTTTAAATTTGATGCTTCGAGAGCTACAGGTCTTATACTTACTCTATGGTCAAACGTACCAAGCCGAACCAGCCACAGATTCTACCGGGTATATTACTAGTAATATAGAATCTGTGGAACCAGCTACTCAGTGTCGATTTTTATTCTTGCACTAAGTTGCACTTGTAGCTTTAAAATTCTGCCTTACGCCAAGGAAATCTTAAGACGTAGAAGGACGGGAAACTTCGTCTCTTGGAAAGTTTTTGGAGCCGAATTTCGCGAAAAAATACACTACGGAGACAGTAAATTTGCGGTTTTTCGACATAAAATAAAAGATTGCGTTCGATTGGAAGCAGATGCAAATCGCATCTTTTGATGTGTGTTTCCTGCCTTCGAAGGAACTTCTACTCTATCGAACTATGTGCGTCTTAATTTGTGAAAAACTGATCTTCCGATTATTTTTATTGATATTGATTTACTGTGTCAAATCTACCAAATGACAAATCGCCAATCCAGAGAGAATCGGACATTGACATGTGACTGGACCAGCAAAACTATCTTAAATACTGATTGATAGAAACGTTATTTGAATAAGCCAGACTTTGTAAGAAGAGAATCAGAACCTCAGCCCAGCCCAGCTGGTGAAATATCATTTTATTAAAATTATAATTTTCGACAAATGATTTTGCAATTTAAAGATTAATTTTTCACAAATAAGGAAGTACATGGTTCGATAGAGTAAGAGGGTAGGAAATTACATATCAAAACATGAGATTTGCATCTGCTTCCAATCGAGCGCAATCTTTAATTTAATGTCGAAAATCTGCAAATTTCCTATCTCCGTAGTGTAGTTTTTTCGCGAAAATTGAACTCCAAAAACTTTCCAAGAAACGAAGTGTCCCGTCCTTCTACTTAAGGTGTCCTTGCTTTGCAGGTGCTCGAGTCACTTGAAAGTCATAAATCTCTTCCTAAAGAAGAGAGAACTTTGGCAATTCCTTAGGGAAATTGTACAATAATGCTCCCATTTGTCTAGCCTTTGTGCCAGACCTAGAATCAGCTTTTCAGCCTCTCCAACCTTCAGATGACCATCGAAATTAAAGTCCGGGTAACAGTCAACCAGCTCCTTTCTTCAGTTACTTAGGGTATAAAGCTTCATCAAAATGGATTACGTGAGCGACATGCACCTGTTTTAGGCAGTGTCATACAAATTTTACATTATACGTTTCATTGGTCAACTATGAAATATTAAAGTAAGCAAATTCCATGTCGTTATCTTCCGTTTAATTAGACAGTCTCCATTACTAACAGACTATATACAGATGCTATTGTATGATTATTTGGTATGCTTCGGGAGTTTTTTTATTAAAATTTGGAAAAAAAAAACATTTTTGTCAGACAGCGCTCGCGGCCAATTAGTTATTTGACGAATAAGAACCCGTACATTAGTTTTTTTCTGTAGTCTTTTAGACACCCGACTTTTCGACCAGATGTACAGCCAACGGCACAGCTGCAGCTAGTTGCTTTGCTGTGTACAGCTTTCAGCCTGACGGGCTGGAGGGGCCGCACTACCCACACTAAATTTACCCAGCTCAAAACTGGTACCCGATCTCAGCTGGGTGGACTGAAGCAATGCGGGATTAAGTGCCTTGCTTAAGGGCACAAATTGTCTCCTAGAGCCGGGGCTCGAACCCACGACCTTCCAGTCATAAGGCAGGCGTCCTAGCCACTAGCCTACAACCCTCGGCTATAATTTTTATTAATTATCATTATTTTAATTGGCCTTGCCAATAAATCAAGAGCTGGACAGAATATTACAACGGTCTTTTCTGTTGTCTACCCTAGTAGTCTGCAAGAGCATTTTGTTGGTGCGGCCGTGTTTATTACTTTGAGATTTTCTGTTAATCTGTCTGTCATTAGTTATCCACCCATTGCTACTAGTTGGATTCAGTCGTAGTCATGAATTCTCACATATCTAATGTCCCTAACTAAACAAATTTTCCAGCATTGCGTTTGCCATTCATGGCGGAATTACTCGGCTGGAGGGCAACAGGTTGAGGTGGCGATGCTGATGAGGAAGGTTGACTGACTCTGATGGAATTATGAATCCCTCCTCCCCTGGAGAAGTGGGTGGTCTGGCTTGCTAACAAGAGTATCTTGTTTGAGAAGCAGCATCGGTTTCCAATGGCAACGTGTGAAACCCTCAGGTTTGCTACGCACACTGACGCATCATTCTCCTTTGTGCGTCTATCCAACTATGGATTATCATTAGATGTTCTTTCAATGATTTCATTTATGCCTCCACCCGCTACCCCTTCACACAATTGCCGTGGAAATTTCCGGTAGGAGTTTTCCTCGAAAATCTTCTTACCAACTACGTACGAAGAAATACCAGCGGGAAAGCAACAGGTGACAGCAGATCTTGGATCTTGGATGGACTACCCTAAGCACTTTCGTGCCATCAATTATTTGAATACCAATAAAAATTTGTAAGAAAATAAACAACAAGGCAATGAAACCATGATAACAGTACTTCAATGAGTTTACTTATAATACGAAACAGAGAGTTGTTTTAATAAAAAACTCTAAGCATTGACTCGAAATGAACTCTTGAATGCATAGATCTACGCAAAGAAAACGAAAAAATTCGACACTTCAAACAAACGGAATTAAAAACACCCAGTATTTTTTAAACTGTTTCTGGACTTTTAGGCTTGCAGTAGAATGCTCGCATAGTAATTTAAAAAATGGAAAAAAAAATTAATAGGCAAAAAGCAATGACCTTGCTTTTTCCTGCTATTACTTGTGATGAGAGCAAAATAATTAAATATAATATTTCTCCATAGGGATACGGCTAGCAAAAAATATATATAAATTTATAGGAAATTGACGCTGGCTTTGAATATGTTTATTAGGTTAGAATTAAAAGAGCCAACTATTGTTTAAAAATAAATCGTTTTAAGAGTTATCGCCACTTTTACCTTAAAAACCTTTCCGTGCTTAGAAGACGGAATTGCACTCACAAATGTAGGCATGACTGCTCGTGCAAACCCAATCGTCTATGCCCCCCCTTGCATAGTAAAGGTTAGCGCATTGCAGGGACCCTGCATTAGGCTCAGCTTGATGCCAGACGCTCTCGTCCAAAGGTAGATTGCAGGCAGACCAGAACCAACTCGACTTATCGTTCGCGGGATTTCCAATGCCTCCAATAAAGCAAAAGTAACCTATGCCATTCTGCGTCTTCAGCAACTGCAAGTACTCGACCTCATTACGATCGATTGCGTCAGCGAACTTGGACAGTCCCGGCTCGGCGTTGCACGTCCGGTTGGCTTCGGTCCACGTGAGAGTCGGTGAGGCGACCAGCTTGTACGAAGTGCCGAACCGAGTGTGTTGGTATCCGGGCGGACACAGCCGACCCGGAGGCACCCCGGCAACAGACTTGACATACACAGTGACCAGGTTAGTGCAGTTCGGCTCAGACTGCACCCGGTGACTGCACGCATCGAACACGAACAGTTTGCACTCGCAGCTGCCGTTCGTCATCAGCCTGAAGGCTTGGCATCTTGGCTTATTAGAGCAGACGTTGCTGCAGTCAAGTGCAGTGCACAGGCCTGATACGATCACAGTGAAGTTAGGGCTCACGCAGTCCACTCCGCTAGTTTGGTGAAATGTAGCTTTGGGTTGGTCGCAGGACTCGGATAGCGTGGCCAATGTACTATGCAGCAGCATTAGTTGGACGAATTTCAAAATACCAGGATTCATATTCTCGCCGAATGTATATGATTAGATTAATGATATTTTCAACTGAGGATATCAATGAGAGAGTTGTAAAATACAGAGCTAGTTTTCCCTCTTATCGCCCTAGAACAGAGATGAGAAGCATTTTTATCCATAAAAAAACCGCATGCTACTCTCAGAGGCAATCCGATTGGATCAACCTACCTTGGTGGTTGAGAAGGCCGCTGCTCTAGCATTTTATCTGGCGCCTGCTAGTCGCTTAATAAAAAAAAATAAGGGATGGAAATTGCTGACTCCTCTTGGCAATTGGTATATAAAACCCATAATATTCATAATTTAGGCTCATATTTTTCGGATGAAGCCCCACAGCCCGCCACGTTTATTAATTTGCTATAATCCTACAGGCGTCTGCCACTACAGCGAACAGATCAGCAAATTAATAAAAAAACACTTCATGCAATTTTGGCTTGGTATACGGGAGCGTTAATGCAGATATACTACTCGTATATTTTTACAAAAAACGATAAAAGAAAGCTTTATACTACTTATTAAGTAGTTGATAATAAAAGTAAATCAACGCTTGTATAGTGGAACTCTTCGAAGGCTATTGAATCTGAATTCTAGCTATAATTGACAGCTATTTCCGTATTTTACCAACTTTGAAATCAAGCGGCCTTACAGCTTTAGCTATAACAATCACCAGAAGCTAGTTTAACTAGCTATTGTAAATAAAAACTCGCTGCCACAGTAAAAAACATCGAATAATTTACTAGCACTTTCGTGCCCTGCTATAGAGATGTTTTCGCCAAACATTCGTAGGTATGAAGGTTTATTAACTCACTATTGTTGCTCATTGAGCAACAATGTCAGCAAGCAGTCATGCAACAATATGCATGCTGTACTGCTGTAATTTTACTGTTGTCTGTAGATGGCATAGAAATAAACTAAAAGTTACTCGATTATTGCATGTGTCCATACTTTCACGCCACTTTTTTTAAATACAACCATACGATATATGGATCCTAAAAAACAGACTGGCACTCGCAGACATAATGTGCCTGCCCATCACAAACAAAGTCATCAATCCCCAGACGGAAATCCTCGATTCAGAAGAGTACATGCTTGCCGAGGAAATCCGTTGTCTGGCTGAGTTTTTTGCCAAACATTCGAGCTAATCGACCTGTTACAGGCAGTCCAGGGCCAAGAAAAAGTCCTTTTTAGAGGCGCCGCTCGGGACGATCTGCTGTTGCAGACACAACAGGTAGCTCGCTTCATCCACATCGATTGCGTCTGCAAGCTTAGACAGACCGGCTTCTGAGCTGCATCTCTCGCGTGCGAAATCCCAGGTGACTTTACTATCCATGACCAGCTTGTACGAAGTGCCGAACCGAGTGTGTTGGTATCCGGGCGGACACAGGCGACCCGGAGGCACCCCGGCAACAGACTTGACGTACACAGTGACCAGGTTAGTGCAGTTGGGCTCAGACTGCACCCGGTGACTGCACGCATCGAACACGAACAGCTTGCACTGACAGGCGCCATCAGTCAGCAACCTGAAGGCTTGACTTACTTGACTTAGCTGCAGGGGGCATCCGGCCGGGCCGGATACAGCGACTGGGCGGTGGCCGTCCATTGCGCTAACCCCTGGCGACCACGGGCAGCTAGCGCTGCGGTGTCGTGCAGAGGGATCCGGTGGCGCCGGGTCCTGCAGCGTGGTCCTCCTCCGGTAGGTCCTGGAGGTGGATGTTTGCTCGCCCGGTAGCCCGAAGGTAACGGACGAGCTGGCAGATATTCTCAGGCCTGCAAACGTCGGAGAGGTCCGGGTTTGGTCCGAGATACTTAAGCCTGTCCTGGGTAAAGACGGGGCAGTCACGAATGAAATGCGCCGCGCTTTCTGCGCCAGAAAGGCAGAAGGGGCACTCCTCACTGTAGATTTTACCCTGCAGGTAGCGGTGCCTAGCAAAACAGCCATGGCCAGAGAGGACCATGGTGACAGCCCTGATGTCCCTGCGGTTGAGGCTAAGCAGGGACTTACGAAGGGCAGGCGAAGGGCAGGGAACGGCCTCGCGAGACTGACGACAATCGGGCGTTCTCGTCCATCTGTCCTTGTGGAGAGAGGTCACCAACTGGTTGATCCTAGCGGTGACGACAGCAGTAGGGGTGGGAGCCGCGGGCATGGGGCCGAAAAGCGACCCGGAAGAGCCGGCCTTAGCAAGGCTGTCGGCCAGCTCGTTGCCGGGGTGCCCGGAGTGCCCGGGGATCCACCTTAGGGACACCTTGTTAGATGCACCTAAGCAGTTAAGATGCGAGATGCAGTCGAGGACTGTCCGCGAGCAGGTAGAGGTGCGACCGAGGGCGTGGATCGCCGCTTGGCTGTCTGAGTGGAAGGTGATGTTCTTCCCCCAGATTTGCGAGCTCAGGAGCTCCGCGGCACAGGAGCTGATAGCAAGAACTTCGTTCTGAAAGACGGTAGAGCCCGTGCCGGTGAACTGGGAGTAGGTAGCCGCGGTACTCCCTCCAGACACGATGCAGTAACCGAAACCAGAGACAGAGTTGATTTGAGAACCGTCAGTGAAGCAGTGGATATCACGGGAGTTGCCGTAATTGCGCGCTTCCTGACGGGGGGGGGATGCTGGTAAGGAACCTGGGCTGCGGGCAGAGCGTCGATGGAATGCCATCGGAAAGGACCGAGAGGCCTCCCGTAGCGTCGAGGTCACGCAGGCTGAGGTCGCCGTGCGGTCTGAGGTTCCGTTTCCTGAAGGCGAACTGCTTCTGGATGGTCACGCCCGCGTCAAGCAGGCGGCGAGCAGTTTTGGCCGCTTCTCCTCTGATGAAGAGATCCAGAGGAGGAAGCCCCAGGAAGGAGTTCAGGCCAGCAAAGGGGGTGGAGAGCGTCGCGCTCGTGATCGCCCGACAAGCGCGGCCCTGCACTTTGGTAAGAGCCTCCAGAACCCCTTTGGTCTCCAGGGCACTGTTCCAAATGAAGCCGGCGAAGGAAATGGCCGGTCTAACAATGGCAGTGTAAATCCACCAGAGGCGGCGGGGGGTAAGGCCCCAGATGGCGCCGAATGCACGGCGAAGCTGCGCAAGCGTCGCAAGGGCCTTGCGAGTTTTGCTAGTGACGTGAGGGGTCCAACTCAACTTGTGATCGAGGGTAACGCCCAGACATCTAATTTGCTTCTCCATGGCGATAGGCTTGCCATAGAGGATGAGGGGTTCAATCCTACAGTTTCGCCGACTGGTGAACATGATAGCAACGGTCTTGGATTCAGAGAATTTCAAACCGCAACTACCAGCCCACATTTCAGCGCGGCGGATGAAGGCTTGCATAAGGTCCCGAAGAACATCAGGTGACGGGCCAGCCACAATAGTTGTGACATCGTCAGCATAGCCAGTCTTGTGCACCGGGTCTGGACCAGAGCTGCAGAGCAACTCATCCATGACCAGGTTCCAGAGGACCGGGCTAAGGACTCCACCTTGCGACCCACCTTTCTGGACATCAATAGTGCGCGAATGCCCGAGGAGGTGCGAGGTGACAGTCCGGTTGGAGATCATATACATGATCCAACGGGTAAAGTGCTCGTGCGTCGCCCGGGATTCCAGGGCGCGCTGAAAGGCATTGAAAAGCACATTGTTAAAAGCACCATCAATGTCGAGGAAGAGGGAGAGCGCGTAACCGGTGCCCAGAACGGCTCTTTCCAGCCTGTCGACAATGGCATGCAGCGCACTTTCGATGGAGCGGCCAGAACGAAAGGCGTGCTGTTTAGAGGAGAGCTGGGAGTTCCGCAGCTCAACAGAGAGTAGGTGCCAGAGGACCAGTCTTTCAAGCAGCTTGAGGAAAAAGAGGTCAAGCTGATGGGCCGGAACGAATTGGCAGAGTGGTAGTCTGCCTTCCCAGGTTTGGGAAGGAAGACGACAGTGGCCTGCTGCCAGGCGGACGGGACATACCCGAGGGTGATGCACGCCTTGAGCAGCTTGCAAAGGAGGCCAAGGAACCTGTCATTCTTCACTGCTTCCCGAAGGAACACAGGGTAAATGTTGTCAGGCCCTGGCGACTTGAAGGGGGCAAAGGAATTAACAGTGCGCGTTGTTTTCTCTTTGGTGATGACATTCGCAGCAAGGACAAAACCACCCGGGGAGTGGTCGTGCGGACCAAGCTGCGGGGGAGCCCGGGGGAAAGAGTTGGTAAGCATGAGCTCCAACGATTCACCCGGGTTCTCAGCGAGCCGGCCATCCGGCTTTTTAATCACTGAGAGCTTAGAAATTTTGTCGAGAGTAAGCGCTTTAACCATGCGCGAGGTTGGTTTGGCGCTCTCCAACTCCGCGCAGTATTGGCGCCACTTTTCGGACTTCGCTTTCCTGATTTCACGCTTAAAGTCGCAGGCAGCGTCTTGATAAGCGGACAGGTCCGCTGGGTCCTTGCTTTTCCTGGCTCTGCGCTGGAGTTGCATCGCTTTTCGCCGGAGAGCTCCGAGCGCAGGATTCCACCAGGGGGCAGATTTTTTGCCTTTGTACGCTTTGAGCGGACAGGAGTCTGTATGGGCTACCATAATGGCCTCGCTAAGGGAATCAGCGAGGTTGTCAACATCCTGGCACGTGGTGGGAATAGTCGGTTCCAACTGGCGGACCTGGCGTTGCAGCGATTCTGCAAACGTCGTCCAATCAGAATTCCGGACATTCCTTTTCCAAACGATACCAGGGTTGGGATTGGTAGTCTGCAGTCGGAAGCGGACAAAGCGGTGTTCGGACAGAGATTCCTAATCCCACACCTCCAAATTTCTGACCGAAGCGGCCAGGTTTTGAGAAGCCAGGGTGGCATCCAGAACCTCAGTCCACCGACCGTTGTCAAAGGTGGGCGTGCCACCAGAGTTGCAGAGCAACATGTTAGTAGTGCAGATGTAGGCAAGGAGTTCCTCGCCTCTGCTGTTAACACTCGCAGATTCCCTATGAAAACAGAAAATGCCCAAAGTAGGAGTCGAAAATGAAAGCATTTCTGTTTAAATTAATTCAAATGGAACTTATATACAAACAACAAAAACAGCAATGTACGCTGTCAAGGTGGTGAAAAGCAGCGTCACAGAGCGCGCCTCAGGGCCTGGGTGCAAACGAATCGGGGGCGCCGGCGTCAGCCAGCAGGCAATCGACGAAACGCCGAGTTTGCGCTTGTCCTCGCCGGTAGGGCGCCTGCAGCGAAAGCAGCAGCACCTCGTGCACCGGCTCGGGGCAGTACGACTCGGGCAGATGACATGGCCTGCCAGCTGGAGTCGCCGACGGCGCAAAAGTTCGCTTGGACGGTCCAGGCCGGCGTGGCGATAAAGTGCCGCGTTGGAGACCCGCTCGTAGCTGATCTTGGCGCAAGCAGGCATCGCGCGCAGCAGGCCAGCGTGCGCCGCGTCGACTTGTTGCTCGAGCGAGTCCGTCAGCGTCCAGGTCTCGGCGTTGTACAGCAGGACGGTCTCGATCACCGCCAGAAACAGCGCCGCCCTAAGTATATAAGTTTCGGAACTTATATGCAGAACCCAGAGAAAGATTTTTAATTTTTAATTTCGCACAGATGAGACTTAAGTTTTTTATCTTTCTATCTTTTAGCATCGCTTCTGCTGGCAAGGAAAAGTGCCAAGCCTTCACCTTGCTGACTGATGGAGCCTGTCAGTTGCTTATAAGCTTTCAGCAGCCCGCGATACAGCCTTGAATCAAAATGTGTGCGCCGCTGTCAAAAGGCAAAATGTCTCTTATCCAATTGTTTCATGAATTATTATGCCAAAGCTCGGACACGGGCTAGAGCACAAATTTACATCTCTTAAATATCGTATTTCACATTTCCATCCTTTTTGTAAAGCTATTTGTCTGAAAACCTTGCAATCATTGTGGGCATGTGTGCTTGGTTGGTTTCCCCATTAGAAATTTTTTTAAGCTGGAACAGAACAATGAAGCAGAAATCAGCTTTTGAAAAATGTTATGTTGAATATGGCTGTCATCTCTTTACAAGGAAATGGGGTGACGCGTTTTTTAGTTGTCTTGACAACCGAAGCATCTCCAATCTAAGCAACTGGC
>CATNEM010000223.1:375000-682500 GCA_950096795.1 Macrostomum cliftonense
TAGGTGCTTCAGAACACCGACTGGCACTCACAAATAAAGGACGAAATTCTATTGCAAGGAAAATCGTCAATCCCATCTGAAAACGATCTGTACATGGCAGTACATCCACTGTTTGGGAATCCAGCTTCCGGCTGATTGGAATGCCAAACGCTCGTGCTGACGGAGCTGTTGCAAGCTTTCCAAATCCAGCCGTTAGACCTCGGAGAGAACTCGGCGGTTTGATTGCCGCCCAGGAAGAAGTCATTCGTCGAGGCGTTAGGCACAATTTGGCGTTGCAGCTTCAGCAGGTAGCTCGTTTCTTTCTTGTCAATAGCATCCGCAAACTTTGAGAGTCCAGCCTCTGCGCTGCATCTCTCACTGGCGAAATCCCACGTTCTGGGCTTATCCATCACCAGCTTGTACGAAGTGCCGTACCGAGTGTGCTCGTATCCAAGCGGACACAGGCGACCCGGAGGCACGCCAGGCAGAGACCTCACGTACACAGTGACCTGGTGAGTGCAGTTGGGCTCAGACTGCACCCGGTGACTGCACGCATCGAACACGAACAGCTTGCACTGACAGGCGCCATCCGTGATCGGCCTGAAAGCCTGACAGTTGTCCTGATTAGCACAGGCATTGCTGCAGTCAAGCGGGGTGCACAGACCCGACACAATGCGGGTGAACTCGGAGCTCACGCAGTCCACTCCGATGATTGAATGAAAAACAGCCTTGTGCCCTGTGCCGCAAGACTCGCAGAGGCCCACTGCCGAGGCCCAGAACAAATGCAGAAAATTCCAAAGTTTCATCGCCGCTGGAAAAAAATTTGCTAATCATTATTAAAAGATCGTGTCTACATTGATCTTAAAAAACAAGTCGCGTAGACTATTATATTGTAACTCTTTAAACAACTTGTAATTATTTGAAATTAACAACACAGGATACGTATAATTCTTTTGAATTTAATTAAACTTCGTACGGGCTCAAAATCTATAAAGTTGCCTCTAAATAGAACTCAAGTAGTATTGAAATCAGCTGGTTAATCTTACCTATTTAGTCAACAAATTGTGTGAAGTAAGCATAAAAGCAAAGTGGGTTAAGGCATACTCACTGGGTAACTAAGTTCATAACTAAATACAGCTATATTTGAGTACTTGCAATCTGATTGGCTTTTCTCATTCTTGCTACAAGCTAAATCAGCTTCTAACATTGTTTTAACCAATGAGAGCAACATGTGTAATCTAATCCGATATCCTACACTCATTATGGGTGAATTTTGCTTCCCTTACTTAATATCTAAAAGAAGAAAGTAGAAAAAGCAAAGTAGGAATGAATGAAATTCATTATTTCCATGAGTTTAACTATTTGTTTTTTTTCCATTTTCAATTGCAAAAGACAAACAAAATTTTCAAATTCATGTGTCGATCTCTATGTCTGTCTGTCTGTCTGTCTGTCTGTCTGTCTGTCTCACTGTCTGTCTGTCTGTCTCACTGTCTGTCTGTCTGTGTGTCTGTCTGACTGTGTCTGTGTGTCTGTGTGTCTGTCTGACTGTGTCTGTGTGTCTGTGTGTCTGTGTGTCTGTCTGTCTGTGTCTGTGTGTCTGTGTGTCTGTCTGACTGCGTCTGTGTGTCTGTGTGTCTGTGTGTCTGTGTGTCTGTGTGTCTGTGTGTCTGTGTGTCTGTCTGTCCGTCTGTCTGTCTGTCTGTCTGTCTGTCTGTCTGTCTGTCTGTCTCACTGTCTGTCTGTCTGTCTCACTGTCTGTCTGTCTGTGTGTCTGTCTGACTGTGTCTGTGTGTCTGTGTGTCTGTGTGTCTGTGTGTCTGTGTGTCTGTGTGTCTGTGTGTCTGTGTGTCTGTGTGTCTGTGTGTCGGTGTGTCTGTGTGTCTGTGTGTCTGTGTGTCTCTCTGTCCGTCTGTCTGCCCATCTGTCGACATCAATGTATGCACTCGGATGCATGTCTATGTCCTCCTCTCTATAAATTTGATCCTAGCAGGTCTGCTTTGGTTTCTTGGACGCAATTTATTCTGCTCGTCAGGTTACCCATCCTTTATTCTCTATTTGAGATCAATTTCTTTCGAATCGACACAGGAAGTTGTCGTTTTAAACCTTGAGACCATTGCCTAAACGAATTCACAAAAACTTAAAAAAGCAATTGAATTTCAACTAACAGGCTTCGAGCCAGAGTGTTTTGTCCCTTGTATATTTTTTACCTCATAACGCTAAGCTGTAGCCAGTTAGTGTTTGTACGTCGTACTGCGGACAATAATTGTAAGCTACAGTGACACAGAGACTCTCTGGTTCAATGAAGGCGCTAAACGGGAAGTTAAAGTAAGTTGGCCGTTATGGTAAAACGAATTTCTAATTTCCTGCTCGGCAACTTCTCCCCGACACAGTCCTACCGTCACCATAGAAAGTATTTTGTTGACCCTGTCAGTCTTCCTGTCACCATTTTCCCATCATTTTCTTTTACTTTCCTTTCTCTATTTCTTTGCGATTCTACTTTCTAAACCTTTCAACAATGGTAGCTTCCGCATTGACTACCAGCATTGCTTTACAAACAAAGGAAGATTAAACGGAAATGATACGCTAGGGATATACAATTCATAAACAGTGAATTTCTTTGGGCAACAACCGTCTCGAGGTTTATGACAGCTTCGAAGTAAGCTAGTGGTCAATTCGAAAGAAATTGATGTCAAATAGAGGATAAAGGATAAGTAACCTGATAAGCAGAATAAATTGCGTCCAAGAAAGCAAAGCAGACCTGCTAGGATCAAATTGCTAGAAAGGAAGACATAGACATGAATCCGAGTGCATACATTCATTCAAGAAGACAGACAGACAGACAGACAGACAGACAGACAGACAGACAGACAGACAGACAGATAGACAGACAGACAAACAGACAGACAGACACACAGACAGACAGACACAGACAGACAGACAGACAGACAAACAGACAGACAGACACACAGACAGACAGACACACAGACAGACAGACACACAAGACATGTAAAAAGGTTTGCCAGAAAAATATCTGTGATCAGAGAGAGCCATAGTCACCGCACTATGTCCGTGTGGTTAAGGCCAAGCAAGGGGGTGAGGGGCAGGGAATAGCAGCGCGAAGCTTCGAGCAGCCCAACGTCTGAGTCCATCGCTGCCTGTGCTAGGTCCAGGAAGTGTCAAGTACGCTGTGGGTAGGAGCAGCGGTCTTGGTCCGACAAGCGACCCAGTCAAGCCAGCTTTAGCAGACAATCAGCCAACTCGTTGCCGAGATGCTTCTCGAATGCCTTGGAATCAACTTCTACGAACACCTTAAAGTGCATGAAAGGGCGTGAATCGCAAACGGATTGCCTGTAGGTATGATGATCTAGTTGCCAGTACAGCCACTACAATTGGGAAGCAGAAAACATAAACTCATTCATTGAAAAACATTTTCGCACGAGCTGCATCAACAGATCTTGGCGCGGCCTTGCAAGGATAATTTTTATTGACGTTATGCTGATTTTAAAAAATATTCATTAATTTTGGCAGAATTAAACGACGTAGGAAAATTTTGGATGGAAAACTTGTTTACAAACTTAATGAGACACATGGTGTATTATTTTTTTAGCTAAAATACGTGTTAGGCAATCGCTTGCAGTGCTTTAGCAGGTGCTCAGATGATTTTTAGTGAATCATCGCTAGTATTGACGAGAGACAATAGTTAGGCGGTCATACAGATTAACCAACTGATCAATAAAATTAGCAGAGTTTATTGGCTATGTTACTTAAGAAATATAGATTTTCCTGTTCATGGAGTCAGTCAGGAAAATTCACCGAGTCGGGTTTATGCGGGCTCAGATAAGCCAGTTGAGCCAGGCGGTCTCGCTCGGCGCCTCGTCGGTGGGCGCGGAGTCGGAGCTGGCGCAGTCGGGGCACTCCGGACAGGCCGTGCAACGCGTCACTTTCTGCAGCTCCGGCGACAGGTAGGACGCGCTAACGATGCGCTCCGTGTTGTAGTACATCTGCAGGCTGATCTGCTGCGGGCTCAGCTTCAGCACTGGCACTTCGCGGTTCCACTGCAGTGTCACGCAGGCTCCATCGTTGGGCAGCTAAAATTTAGCAGCATACAGTTGTCAGACTTGTCCATTCGAGGTTTCTCAAAGCCTCGCAGTTACTTTTGTATGTTTTCCGACAATAACTACTATTGAAAAACTGTAGAGCCAGCGAGTCAGCTTACATAGTCAAAGTACATGACGACCTCCTGCGAGTTGGCTTCAACGCGCTTGAGTCCCGCCACGCTGGAAGGCTCGGGAAGTCGACCAGGCGAGTAGCCGCTCGGATTGGTCACGCGCAGGATGAGCATACCTTCGCCAGCCACCGTGGTGTTGGCCTTGGCACAAACAGCCAGCCTGTGGAGACCCTTTGGTGGCTGCTTCGGCGGCATCAAGCCCAGCCGAATGCTGAGACCGTTGGAGCTCTTCCAGTTCGCAATCTTCAGCTCGCTTCTGTCCAGCAGATTGTATTGCCAGCTGAGCTTGGCTAGGGCGAAGCCGGGGCCTTCGCCGCTGTGCTGGGCTCGGACGCTGCCGACGCGAGCCGCATTGCCACGCAACGGATCAGACTGTAGGAGAGTAAAGTGTTCGGAAAGTTAGTAAACTATTTGTGAAATGGGGGAAAAATGAGTTTGATCTGCGTTAATCTGCTATGAAATTTCAGAGGCAAATTTTCAACAAAAACCCACCCGCTGAAGGACACGTCGACTGTCATTCTCAATGGTGTGGAAGAAGCTGATATCTGCCCAGCTAAGCACAACGCTGGCATCTCCGCTGGTCAAGCCCGACCTGGTGGCGAATGTGGCAATCGCTCGAATGCCAACCACAGTGGCCTGGCTGCTGCTGAAACCGCCAAGACTGTTCTGTTGGTCGCTCAGCCAGCGCAAAATCTTCAGGCACTCGTCCGTAGCGTCCGACTTCATCGAGTAGCCGAGCAACGCCCAGCCGGTGGCTTCCACGGAACCGCGTCGCCAGCCCCATTTGTTGGAAGTGCTCCAGTACTTTCCGCCAGTGCTGGCGTCGGTCTCAGCTTGATCATTGAGCGCTGCCGTCATCGCCTGGAGGCCGCGCTCTAGAGAGGCCTGTCGGTACGTGGTCGAAGCCTGAGCGCGGCGAAGTAGGTAAGCAGACAGAGCCACATCGTAGGCGCTGAAATCTCCCGGGCTGGTCTCGAATGCGGACTTCAAAAACCAGAGGCACTTTGTGATGCCACCTCGGATGTCGGTGTCCTTCCAAAGTGTAGACTGAAGCCTCGGCCATCGAATCGCCGCTTCTTCAACGTCCAGCAGAGCGAGACAGATAAACGCGGTCAGACCGTGCGAAGCCGAGTCGGCGCTGCCCTGTAGTCCAGGGTCCAGGATTCGAGCAGCTGGCAGCTCCGAGAACTGACCGTTAACGCTCTGCCTGTCAAGTAGAAACCTAACGGAATGACCTGTCAAAGCGTCTGGTCCCACAGTGATGAAGGCCGCAGCTCTGGAATAGATGCTCAGTACAAAGGCTGTTAGCCACGCGCTGCCGGCTTCGTCTTGCTGTCCAAAAGCGCTGTACGAGCCGTCAATACGCTTGTAGGTGAGCTGGCGCTGCAGACCGACTTTCATCACTTGCAGCGCTTTCTCGCGAACGGCTGAATCAGTATCCTGACCAGTCGCAGTGAGGTATTCCCAAATGAAAACGGCAGGTGCGAAGTTCACCATGTTCTGCTCGCCGCAACCGCTTGGAAGGCGCAGCAAACCGTCGATGTTCTCCATGGCTGGTCCGGTGACGTCTCCGATAACGCTGTAGCTGAAGACTTCTGACCCGGCGACCAGGTCTGGCGAATCGGCCAGCGGGAAATCCACGGCGATCTGCTGGTTGCTGCTGACACTGCCATTTCTTGGTGGGATTAGAAGCACAGAGCGGTAGCGGTACACAGTTTTGCCCTCTGGCACAACGATGACTGACTTCACAACGACGTCGCTTTCAGAGTTGGATTCGCTAGTCCAAGTGCCTCGAATAGTGAGATCTAGACTCGGTAGGCTGGTTGGGGTGATCTCAAAAACAGCCAGGCCAGCTGAATTGGGCTGCAGCGAGACCGTCTTTGATGGCAACTGCAAAGGTGGCCGACTGACGTTCACAGCGACTTGGACGCTGCCAGCGACGCTGCGGTAGTTGAATATGAGAACCTTCAACAAGAAATTTTCCCCTCGAACCAGCGAGTAGGGTAGGACTGGACGAATAAAAAAGTTCTTGAACGTTGTCAGTTTGAAGGCGGAATCCATCGTCTGCAACTGGCGATCGGATGCAACGCCAAAACCGGTGACGTCCCAGGAGGTGATGGTGTCCGGCAGTCGGAAGGTGTGTGTGGCACGGCCTTCCGAGCTGAGGAAAAAAGAATTAAAATTATAAATAACTAACGATAGATTTCTGCTGACTATTTGTGACAAAAACGTACTCAATACTCACTCTGTTTGCACCACGGTCCAGACCATGGTCTCCGGGAAGAACTTTCGCACCTGAGTATTGTCGCTTCCTCCGCCATTCTGGTTTCGCATTGCCATGGGAGGGGCAGGTGCCATGTCCTGGGCGGCTGCCATCTTTAGACTCCTCGACTGTCCGTACATGTAGTCCATGGAGTTGTCATCTGGAATCAGTGACCACAAAGTCTTTTTAGTATCGAGTCATATCGACCAGTTTTTTGAACTGAGTTCTATAGTTCAGGGCCTGTCTTGATTGGGGCAATACGAGCGTATTGTTCGAAGAGATTGGTGAGTAGTACTCCGGGTTAGGGGGAATCTTGTATTTCGGCGAGTCAGGATAGAAGATTATCGAGGCAGAATACTCAATAGAATACTCATAGTAAGAAATAAATCATCCTGAAAAATTGCTAAGATTCAGCATAAACGTGTTGTGCTGAGAGAATTACTCGATCTAACTTACCAGTGTAATAGAAGCCGTCGCTTAGAAGCGTTAGTCCGTTCTCCTGAAAGCATTGGAGTAAACAGTTGTTTGAATCCATTAAGTTTTCACAAGAGCTAATCATCTATTTGTTTGATCCAGAGTATTTTAGCATCCATATTTACCTGCAAGATTCTCGCAGTTGTGAGTTTCTGAGGCCTCGGCCAGTAACGAAGGCCGCTAATAATTGAATTGTATCGTTCAGTCAACGTGCTCTGCAGAATGTCCTGCCCAGTGGCCAACAGATTCACTGAGGCATCGATGCCGGTGAGAAACACGAACGTGTCTGGCGCCGCTCGAACCGAAACGCTGGCACCCTGTTGCGGCTCGCCTCGGTTTTCCGTCAGATTTGACGAAAGTTCAATCTGAATGATCAGTTAAATTATTATTTTGTCGCTCAAAATTCGAATATCTAATAATTTTTGTGATACAAAGTCTCTGCACTAACCAGTCCGCCCAGACGTGCAGCGCTGTGCTTAACAACGGAGGCCACAATTTCTCCGCTTCGATCCAATCCAAAGGCCACAAGGGTAACGTCGGACACGTAGCTGTTTAGATCCTCTTTAGTGAGCCGCATCTTGTTGCCGGGGCCTTCGGTAAATTGGCCCCATTGTTGAATTTGACCACGACTGAGCACCTGAAGGGTAGAGAATAAGTGTCATAGGATTCATGCCACTTTCAATGACTTTCTATTAACCACAATTGACGTCAGTCACCAACTATCCTTCAAAAGTTTTCATGATTCATTCTTCCAATGATCAGAACAAATTTTTCAACATTTAAAGCTCTTAATCAGTTTTCGTGTGGGAATGAAGGTACAGGGGGAAACTTACAGCATAATAAGTCAAGCTGATTCCAGGTGTTTTCTCAATTTGAACCTGAAGAAATGGGTTGATCGAAGTTATAGCACTGAACTGGGATACTTGATTAAATTTATTAACATTAAAAACAGTTGTATTAAAGCATTGGAACCTCAACGGCTTCATCCCGAAGGACCCTCTTGGTCACTTTGACGTAATCATCCGTGATGCCAATGTACGGGTAGACGGTTGATGTGCCGTGCAGTACGGATTCATCGTCGCTTGATATTTTAACCTGAAAGACGGTTGGAAAGTTATAATGGACTCATAAATAAGATCACTTTAATAGACATATTTTGAAATATGGGCGAAACACACTCACTTCAATCCTGACAGGTTGGAAGTCAGCCTCGACCGGAATGCGGACCATCAGCGAGGTTCCAGTTCCGGTGGGCGACGGGGTAAGGGTACCGTTGAAAAACTCAATTGTCTGCTTCTTGCCCCGGCGTTTGTAGACCAGCGAGGCGCTGGCGTTGGATGCAGCGGCGGACGTGAAAGGCTCGTTGTCAGGTCGAATGAGGCTGATCTGCGAAGTGGAATACGAGCCAAATGCCTACCTTTCCATAAAGTTATGAAATAATGTTACATTACATTCGCCACAGCATCAATTCGTACGAGTCACTTAATCCACTATGATAACTTGGTGGAATAAACGATATAATAATAATAATAATCGTCAGGGGCTTTAGGCACCCAGACAATTGTAGTGATATTGTCGCACAGCCATCGACTGGGCATTGATGTCCATTGCACGGACTCATGAAGCACGTGCAGTCCAGTTTAAGCACTCAGTCACTCAACCACATATGCTGTACAAATGGTTCTCTAGGCCTAGTTGTTTTTCCTCATGAATTTCTAGCCTAGAGCCAGCCCCAAATTAATGTTACCCTACACACGAAACCGCGCTAGCGAAAATAAGCCTGCTATAACGCGGAATCGAACCCTGACCAGAGGCACACAAGGCAGACGTGCTTCACCACCCAGCTACTTAGAACCGTGAATATATTTGCGCCTCACCTGCAGGGGAACCGAGAAGCCTGGCAGAAAAAACGCCACCTGAGACGTGTCGATTTTCAACTCATAGCTCTTCGTGTAGATAGTGAAAGTCTTCTCTACGGTCTTAATCTCGCCTGTATTTTAAGTATTTTAGGTTTCTTTAGTGTTGATTTTGATTAATGCGCTTCTAAACATCTTAAAACCTAAGTGACACTCACCCGTGAACTTCTCCTTAAACTGGACGCTTGCCTTAGCCATGTAGTTGTAAGACTGGCCCGAGTAGCCGATGGAACGAAGGTGCTCACGCCAGCTGGTGAGGTTGTACAAGAAGCTGGTCTCGCCATCGGATTCAGCCTCCGAGCTAAATGTCTCTAGCAGGTCGTATCTGTTCTTACATGAGCGACAGTTCATGTAGGGACCCATAGTGACACTCAGCACGCCCTCGACTGCCTTGTTGTAGGTGTATCGGACCTTTGTTCGAATTGTGAACTCGCTGTCATTCACGTGAACAAAGCTCGGCACGGTCAGCTCCAGTGTGAACTTTGGCAGCACGTACTGACGCACTGTAAACTTCTTCGTCTCCGTGAACAGGTCGCTCTTGGCCGTGATGGACCAGTCGCCTTCGTTGGGCATGTCTGACAGACGGAACTGACCAGTCATGACCAGCTGCTTCTGGCGGGACTGCAGCTCGGCTGGCTTGTGCAACTGCCGATCGACCAAGTTGCCTTTCGCATCCTTGATGGTTGCGGTTATTTAGCTCTGATTCGTTAACTGCCGCTACTCTGATAACACATTTGCTAGTAGTAGTTATGGTGTTTCAACGTACCTTGATTAATACCTCCATGTTTACTTGCACAGGCTTGAGGGTCTCGTCCAAATTGACGATGCGAAATTTGACCAGCTGACCCGGCTTGTAGATGGCCTTGTCGGTCTGAATGAGGCTCACGGTGGGCGACTCGGACATTGAAAGTTCTGTGCTGTTGCTGTAGACATTGCCCTTGGTATCCCGGATGGTCACCGACAGATTGTATGTGCCAGACTTGTCGAACTTCTTTGGACTCTGCAACGATTTAAGGTTAAGATTAAAAATTTTTGGAATCAAAGCACTGCATTTGATAGATCAAACGAGACTAGATAGATATTTTTATATTGCGAAGATTTACAAGTATCTAACGAGCTTACAGACAGATAGATAGATAGATAGATAGATAGAAATATACAGATAGAAATATATAGATGGATATACTTACACCCGGGATTGGAACCGCCAGATCAACCGAGGTAGCAGCTGTGTCGCTGTCACTTCTCTGCCAGACTTTTTCAACCGACATATCATCGAAATTGTCACCCTTGGAGACGGTGGCCACACGCGCTGTCACTGTCTGAATTCCGTGGCCGGCGGCGCGTGTGATCAAAGCCGCGCCGATGCGGAAGTCGCGACCAGGTTGCAGGATCCGGGTGCAGACGATGGTGTAGCGCCTGTCAAATAGTACCATGTCAGATTTGAGGATACATTGTTGAAACTATATTGAATCACCATTGGCCAAATTATTTTGTAGTCCATGCTAAATGACAGAACTTACGCATTTGAGGCCCGTGCAGCGGCTGGTTGAGCTTGTTGAGCACGAATCTCATTGGGATTAGTCGACAGGATCAGCAACACGAGTAGACAGGAAGAGAATGAAGCCAGGTTCAGCTGCAGCAGCTTTACCTGGGCCATTTTTTTATTTTAATGTTGCCTCAAATTTGACAGTTCGTTTGCTTCACAATTCAAGTTGTACTGGCCCTGGATTTCAGCCGAATTTATTCAGCCGAGACAAGAAAAGATTATTTATAAATATCGAGCCTTGCGACTATCTGTGAAAGGCGTTCGGAGCTGATAAGGTGACTATGCTCCTGTTAGTGGACGGGAGAGAGAGAGAGATTGATCTGAATTCAGCTAATGTGCCATAATAAGCCATGCTTCATTTGCAAAAACAAACACTTCACCCATAAATGTGAAATATTTGCTTATTTGACTCTTTCCGCACTCGTCTTATCTTCCATCAACTTGGTGGTGGTTAAAAATTGGCTACATAATTTTGTGTGTATCAAAACTGCTTGTTTGTTTAGAGCGGAAGCCAAGCAGTCAGATTTAAGTCATTTGAAAGCATTTTAAAGTTTTTAATCTTTCAACGCACAGTGAGTGCTTAGCTGAGCTTATCGATCGCTAACTGGCGCCACCAGATCGCTGATAAAAGGCGCAGTTGACTGTGCTGCGGCGCCGGGACCCACGCGTCTTAGCACTGTTGACCCTGGGAAGAGGCCAGCCAGATAAGGAAAGTGGAAATGCAAGCTAGAAACAGCCTCGCAGGTGAATAGACAGCATTGATTACTCATATTCGGACTCGGATAGTCAAATTTGTCAGTCTTAAAAGTAGGGGGTCATTGAGTCGCAGAGCGGTCACAGTTGCCTAGGGCTTTTCGTGCAAACACGCACTCGAGGGGTAGCTAATCCTCAAATGCGCAAAGAGTACACACGACTTAAAAATTAACCTTTTGATGATTAACGGCTATTATTGCCGATGGAGAGTCGCTTTGCGCACCATTTTCTCGTTTGAGTGCATCAGATGAGGGACAAGAGCGCTGTCCACTAACATCAATGCCGATTTTCACGCAGTAAAGTAAAATTAATTCTGGTCTTTAGAAGTTTTGTGGTCATTGTGAGTGTTCGAGTGTCTGTCGAGTCGAGTGCCCACCATTTAGTTTTATGAGTAAATCAATAATTTGCTTTCAGGGTTAGTAAGTTATAATACTCTATTTACAATCAGTGTCAAAACCACGTCAATCTGAGGAGAGTTCACGGAAAGTTTGCTATTCACAAGGTGAACTGTGATGCTTCAACAGCACAGCTCCAGTGCGCCCAGCAACGCGGAGGTCGCTAGCTCTCGTCCAACTCGTCGCAGCTCCGCCTGCCAGTCGCGCTCCGCTTTGGCGCGTCCCGGAACCTGCCGAAGCCAGTCGCACAGGCGAAGGACGGCATCGGCGGTTGGTTGGCAACGGCTCAAGACGAAACGCTCAGTGTCGATTTCCTCGACTGTCTTATCCGCCGATGCTGTCAAAGCCGATGCACCGTCAAAGTCAACGAAGCACAAGCGAAGCACGAGAGCCTCCGGCAGCAGCAGGAACGCGTCGCCCGGGAGCAGCAGCAGGCCGAGGTCGCGCAACAGGCTGGTGCACACCTGCGCAGCAGTGGTTGCGCCCAGGCAGCGCAAATCCTCGGCCAAATCCGTCAGATCCAGTAGCAGAAAAAAGCCGGCCTGCGGTGCCAGGACTCGAGCGCCGCAGCTGGACAAACGATTCGAGCAAAAGTTTCCCAGGCGATGGAGTACGCGACGAGCGGCGAAATTTGCCGAGTCGGCTTCCGGACAAACGGCGCGAAGCAGCTCCGCGGCGGCCAGCTGCTGCGGTGTTGGTGCGCAGGGAGCCAGCTGGGACAACGCTCCCGCGACCGACTCCTGCAGGCCGGCCAGCTGCCTGGGGAACAAGGCGCAGCCGATTCTCCAACCGGCCAGGCCGGCCCACTTGGACAGGCTGGTCAAAACGATGGCACCGTCCGGGTAGAACTCGGACAGCGACCGATGCGGCTGGCCGTCGTGACGCAGTAGGGCGTAGGTTTCGTCCGAAACTGCCGCGGTGAAGCCAAGCTCGGTCAGAACAGCAGCCAGCTCTGCGAACTCCTCGGCCGAGTAGCACTGACCGCTCGGGTTGCCCGGACTGGCCACAATCAATAGTTTCGCCGGCGGAGTCTTTGAGCGACGACGCGACTCGGCTGTCAGGACGGCGCGTCGCAGCGCCGCTGGCCGGACCTTCCAGCCGTCGTTGAAGTCAGCTGGCACAACGACAGCCGAGGAGCGAAAGCGCAGCAATTCGCACTGCGGACCGCAAGCGCTCCAGGCCGGCGTGGCAATGAAGATTTGGCCGTCAAAGGCGAGCATCAGTGCGAACAGGAGGCTGCGACAGCCGGGTCCGATCACGACCCGGTCGGCTCCGTCTGGCCAGCGATGAAACTCGGCGAAGGCGGCGCGCAGCTCTGGACAACCGTCGCTAGGCGAGTAGCGGCAGGCGTCGGCGTGTCGGCGAAGAAGCTCGGCGGCTTGTTCCGGAGGCGGAAACGGCAACTGGCCGAGGCCCAGGTTGACCACGCGTCGAGTCTCCGCGCTGCGCAGCAGATCGCGCAGGTCCGGACTGTCATCCAGGTGCGATAGCGCCGACTTGATGCTCAAACTGACGCTGCGCTTCATCACGGACGCGAGCTGATCCCAAGGAATCGGGCTTGATTCAGCCTTTTGAACGATCGGTTGGCTTTTAAATCGACTTAGTTCGCCTCGGACAATGCGCGGACCTCATTGGCCGGCAATGAATTTAAGGGAATTCAATCAGACAGAGGCTGGCTAAGCTGCGGATGCGAGCTGACAAGGACTGCTAGCGGCAGAAACAGAATTGGCAATGAAGCAGCCGAAATTGGGGGGTTGCATGTTTTTTTGTGGGAATATCAAGTAAAAGAGGAACTGCATGGGAAGAAATGTGGGAAGGGCCCCGGAAGGAAAGCGGAGCAGAAATGGGAGTAGGGGAGTTTCTGCTGCCTTAATCAAGATTCGGCCGTGTGGCGTGGCTTGCTCCTCACTGCCAGACTTTCTCTCATTTAGTTCAAGTCTCCACTTTCCATTTTTCTCTTTCGCGGAGTTTGGGGCCCGTCTCAAATTAGAAGACCACCGCGAGCAATTAATCTGATCCGAAGGGAGGGCCAAGTCAGCCCCGATGGACTCCTCTGCTAGGCATAATTTATCTTTCTGTCTTCATCTGCGAGTCTGTCTGACTGCCTATTGAGGACTCGCTGCTTGCTGAATTCCATTTTTTGCTTGCTTCCAGCATATAAATTTTGAGTCAAGCTGAGGCACTAAGTGCCCCGAGGGAAGGGGTCTCAATTCGTTAAGTCAGCGGGATTCTCTTTCTCTGGGTGTCTTCACCGAGTCTTAGTGTTACAGAGTCTCTGAATTAGAGCTCGAGTGCACCCCGCCCCAGACAGACAATTTTCTTTTATTCTCTTCTTTAAACCTTGCTAATGGTGGTGGATTGGCAAGCGAACAACTAAATAACAAAAGAATGAGCACCTTTTAAGTAGAGCCCCCCCTGTCTGACAGGTCTCACTCACTTTCGCCGTCTTTCCTCGCATCTGTTTGTTTTGTCTGGCGTAAAACATGTCTTCAACACACCATCAGCACAATTTCTTGGACGCTTTCTTTGCCATTGATACTGATAACAGCGAGGAGATCACCGTAGACGAGCTGAAGGTCTACATGGAGAAGAACAATTTTGAGGAAGCTTTTGTACAGGTTGTTTTTTGTTCTTCTACTGGATATTGGTATTTTAACATCTATAAGGCCAAAAGCTATCACAACAGGCTAGCGGCTCATCAGACTCAACTGCTTATCTGATGATAGGCCTGCATATTCTCACACCAGGCTAGCGGCTCATCAAACTCAACTGCTTATCTGATGATAGGCCTGCAGATTCTCACACCAGGCTAGCGGCTCATCAAACTCAACTGCTTATCTGATGATAGGCCTGCAGATTCTCACACCAGGCTAGCAGCTCATCAAACTCAACTGCTTATCTGATGATAGGCCTGCAGATTCTCACACCAGGCTAGCAGCTCATCAAACTCAACTGCTTATCTGATGATAGGCCTGCATATTCTCACACCAGGCTAGCGGCTCATCAAACTCAACTGCTTATCTGATGATAGGCCTGCAGATTCTTACACCAGGCTAGAAGCTCATTAAACTCAACTGCTTATCTACATACGTGATAGAAAACAAATACAAGCTACCATTTAATTTGTCAGATTCATAAGATTCTAACCAGTACTAACTGATTTACTTACTAATCCCATAAAAGTACAAATTTGATCGCAAAATAACGCACACCACCCTAATCTCTGCCCTCTCGCCAAATTTCAGAAGTGGATGACCATTTTCGATCAGCAGTGCATGGGCCGCATCACCCTGGAAAACTATTGCGACGTGCTGGGACTCGTAACTCAGAAAGCGTGAGCCAAGATTCTAAGAAAGATTGTCTGAGTGCCACGCTCAGCTTCAGAAATTTAACCATAAATTGCTTTTTTTCTTAACCTCTTTTCCTCATCAAGAGCATTCGTTTCGATTTATTCCAATTTGAAATTTCTCATCTTAAAATTTCCTATCTTTAAAGCCTAGATTTCTAGACCTAGCTTGCTATAAAATTGTCTAGAACTCATTATTATATATAGATAAAAAACTAATCAAAAATGGTAAATAGACTTTTTTATATCGAAGAACGAGGCCTAACTGAAAGTTGCTTGTAATGCTTGATAATTTAGCAAGTAATAAGTAATTCAAAACGAAATTTAATTAGCAATCAGTTTCTACTTTCTTGAGGCACATTAAGAGTCAGTTCCTTTCATTTCATCGCCTCTAGAGCATACAGCTTCATCCCCAGAGCACAAGATTAGCAATCCATGATGCAGTTTCATCCCCAGAGCACGGATTAGCAATCCATGATGCAGCTTCATCCCCAGAGCACAGATTAGCAATCCATGATACAGCATCATCCCCAGAGCACAGATTAGCAATCCATGATACAGCTTCATCCCCAGAGCACAGATTAGCAATCCATGATACAGCTTCATCCCCCAGAGCACAGATTAGCAATCCATGATACAGCTTCATCCCCAGAGCACAGATTAGCAATCCATGATGCAGCTTCACTCCCCCTGCTCCGATCTCCAGCCGCGCCTACCGCTCTAAAAGCGTGTTCGCGGTGCAGAAGCGCTCCCTGCCCAACAGTGTTCAGGTGCTGCACACCGACATGCCGGACGACCGACAGGCCGAGGTATTCTTCATCGTCAAGGAGAGTCTGGAAGAGACTCCGCAGCCGAAGGATCTGCCTCGGATGGTGAAGCAGCTGCTTGATGAGCAGTTTGGTCGCCTGTTTCACGTTATTGTGATACGGGGCCAGTACTGGAACTTTGTGTCGCACGAGCCTGGCTTCTGTTTCATCTTCAAGTACAAGGAAGTTGTGTACATGATTTGGAGGACTCCCTTGGAGTGAAAGTTGCGCCTCCAAAATTACTATTTCTATTTCCATGCTACTAATATGGACAAAATAGTATCATTCAGGAGGTTCATTTTTAACTGCAAAATATTCGGATACACAAAATTATTAAATTGTTAGGAATTATGTAAATGGCCGTGAAATCATGTGGAGATTGTTCAGGTAATTCAGCGATCAAAAAGGTGATTTCTCGAGTGATTCAGTGATCAAAGGGCCGATTTCTCAAGTGATGATTCAGTGATCAAAGGGGCGATTTCTCGGGTGATTCAATGATTAAAGGGGCGATTTCTCAGGTGATTCAATGATCAAAGAGGCGATTTCTCGGGTGATTCAGTAATCAAAGGGGCGATTTCTCAGGTGATTCAACGATCAAACGGGTGATTTCTCAAGTGGTGATTCAGCGATCAAAGTGACCATTTCTCAGGTGGTTCAACGATCAAAGGGGTGATTTCTCAAGTGGTGATTCAACGATCAAAGGCGTGATTTCTCAAGTGGTGATTCAACGATCAAAGGGCCATTTCTCAGGTGATTCAGTGATTAAATCGGCGATTTCTTGGGTGATTCAGTGATCAAAGGGGCGATTTCCTAGGTGATTCAGCGATTAAAAGGTAATTTGTCAGACAATGCAACCATTATGGGTGCATAAGGTGCATGGCAGAATTGCTACATAAATTTAAAATGACGGTGCTATATTGCTTGTGTAGAACTTGTGGAATAGCTAATAAATCTGTGGCATTCAATTTACTAATCTAAACAGGTTGCAACAGTAAACACAGGCATTTTTTAAACTTGCTTAGCATCAAATTAATGGTGGACACCTGAGTTTTCTAATTCTTTCTCTGCACAGACAGACAACAAACAGGTCTTGACTCGCAGGCTTCTATTGACGTGTCTGCAGAGCCACACCCAGTAGTAAATGGCTATACACCCCACCGCTTATAATTAAAGCCTAAGCTGCATCTTGCACACAAGTTTTGCTAGTATTTTAGCACCACTTCAATCCACTATGACGCATCCCTGCTGATATTCGTTTCTCAGTTTTATGCGACAATTACTTTTCTCAGCATACATCATCAGCCAGTTTCATCAAGCAGAAATGAAACCCCTGCCTGTTAAATAAAGAAAGAACGCAATATTTGTCACGCTTTCACGCGTCAATCTGCATAATTTTTTTGCCTGAGGTTGTAAAATTACTTTACAATTTATCAACGACGCCCTGTACTGTTTAGCCACGTAATATAAATGTTTTCATTTCTCCACCAATCGAATTGGTGCGCTTCACTTACTATTGAAAGTAGTTCGATTGTAATGCTAGTGCGTATGTCACTTATGAGATTTTTAAAAAAATTTAGGCTATCATGTATCTCGTATATTTAAAATTTTTTAACTCATAAATACACTTTGGCAAGTGTGACTCGAAAGCTAAATAAGAATATTCCACCCAGCACAATTTAACTGGAAAATGGAAACACGATAACAAAGAGGAATCATAGATCTTACATTCTCTAGACAAGGACATCTTAAGTAGTAGGACGTGACACGGGTGTTTCTTAGAAAATTTTTTGAAGGCTGATTTTTCGCAAAAAATACACTAGCGAGATAGGAAAATTTCATGTTTTTCAGCAAAAAATAGCTGTCCTGTTGTATAGCAGCGTTAGTTTTTAAAGATTTTTTAATATGTTGTCACAAACTCTTCATTCTACAATATAGAAGCGTGTTTTAGGGCTGTCAAATTAAAGTAAACGAAAATTCGAGCTTTTTTAATTTCGCTTTCTTATTATACCACTATATATACTTCTACTGTATGTATATAAATTTTTGTATTAGTGTTATTGCACATTATTTCGCTTGAATAAAACAGGTACTTATGTGTACTGATTATTTCATTTCATTTAGAATATTTGCAAGGTGAATATTTATTGAATGAGGCATATGTAGGCCTTGGCATATAGCCTTATAGGCCAAGATATTTGGAAATATGCTATTTTATTTAACTTGCCCTTATGTGCTTTTTCTATTAAGAGTAAGATAAAATTTAGGTCAAACCAAAATTGTATTAGATAGGTGTAAAAATTTTAGGCACAGTTATTAATTTATTTAGGAATTTTAAAGGAATTTTTATTTTATTTTATTATTTATTTTTTTAAAATCATGTATATCTTTTCTTGCTTTAGACTTAATTTAAGTATAGATAGATTTTGGCTTATTTCTACTAGCACATTCAATATAAGATAATTAGTTAAAATAAAATTTATATTGCTAATTCATATTGCTGTAGAATAGAAATTGCTACCTATAAATTTGATGTACTGCTTTGTAACTTTTGGTCAAATTCTACCTCAATATCCATATATCCTATTTGCAGTATAATGGCATCACAAGGCTCCAATCTACAAGGATTGCCATCCATCACTGTGAGCTATGAGCAATACCTATTATGAGCCCATATGTATACCTGGACAACATTGTTCAAGAAACCTAGCCCTCACCAGATGCCTAGTGGACACAGGTCAAAGATGCTGCTTACAAGCTCAATAATGGACATTTCTGGTTGAACAACCATGAAATGGATATTACATTCACCTGGCAACCCAAAACAGTTGCTGGAAAGTGCAATGGAGACCTTCATCAAGTATACTAAGGACTTTGGGCTGGTCCTGCTGCTTCTACAAGTGGTTTGAGTCAATGCATCTATGACTATTAGTTGCCTGACTATGTTAAGCTTACTAAAAAATCACTAACCTGTCCAAATTCATCACTTGCATATGTTGCTATGGAAGTTCTGTGTTAAATTTTAGCCAAAATACATTGGATTAAAGTTGCTGTTCTGTGTAAATAAGGTCTTCTATGCTCTTCTATCAATTTTTCAATTGATACATTTTAATGTATTTTTTTGCTTTTGCTTTCCTCTGGGTGGATGACTGGTTGAAAGGGGGATAAGTGGGGAATTCCTATGATTTAAGAGTACATACAGTAGAAGTATATATAGTGGTATAATAAGAAAGCGAAATTAAAAAAGCTCGAATTTTCGTTTACTTTAATTTGACAGCCCTAAAACACGCTTCTATATTGTAGAATGAAGAGTTTGTGACAACATATTAAAAAATCTTTAAAAACTAACGCTGCTATACAACAGGACAGCTATTTTTTGCTGAAAAACATGAAATTTTCCTATCTCGCTAGTGTATTTTTTGCGAAAAATCAGCCTTCAAAAAATTTTCTAAGAAACACCCGTGTCACGTCCTACTACTTAAGATGTCCTTGTCTCTAGATGGGCTACTGCGCGACCACAAGGCAAAGCCGTGAATTAAAAGCATTTTATTCCGAGAAATCAGTGTCATTTTTAGTTTTCAGTAGCGTTTTTTCAGTAGCTAACGCAAATATGAGCGTTGTTATATATGATGCTGAACTTTCACTCCGATTGAAAGATGCGAGAGGATCAGAAAGTGAAAATTAACTGAGCTCGAAGTAACTGCGTGAATTTTGTGTCTTAGGAATATAATAAACTATAGAAAATAGATACAAATGGAGACAAACAAGACATGGAAAAAAATATAAAGCAAGCATTATTTAGTGTTCAGTGTTAAACACAATATCTGTTCCATCAAGATCTCTAATTCTCTTTCTAGCTTGCTTTGGGCTTAAAAATGCCAACAAACGTCGAACGTTAGATGCCCGAGAGGGCTACTTATGGTATAGTTTTCAGTAGAGCCTCATTTTTTGTGGGACATAAACGCTCGTATTAGCCGCGAGTGAAATTTCGTTGTCGCTATTTAACTATCTATTGCATAGCGAGTGGCCCATATAGAGAATATAAGATCTATGAGGGGAATAGACTTTGTTATTTTCGATTACCTTATAATTCTTAAACGAGATTTAGTCTAATATTTGTTAAAACTCTACATTTACCGTTAAAAATCCCCAAACGCTACTCATGATTAGTAGGATATTCGAGCCATCAAATCGGCATTTATTTTCCGTACAGAAATGTTGCGCCAGGTGGATATTCCAGACAATCTGAATCAAAAACATTGGATTTACAACTGTGCTCTGTCGAACTGATTTAGGGCGGCGATGTCTTTCTAGAAGCGAGGGGCAGAGAGACAGGCGGAAGGAATATTCGCTTAGACAACGAGAAAGATGTCAGGCAGCAGATAAAGGCTAATCTCAGCTCCGGTGGGGAGCCGCGGGAGGAAACACGAAGGCCAACTCGGGTCCCATCCTTACGGGAAGCCATTCAGTCTGGCCTAGTGCCAGGGATGGGATGGGAGATCCTAAGAGATTCTATCACAGCTTCAACTCATTCGCTAGAGAGAGAGTGGCTAGTCTATAGTTGGAAATAAGCAAACATGAGATGTCTGTGGGCTCTGTCAAGCTGTCAATCAATCAATCAATTAGTTTAGTAAGTCATCAAGGAATCAATAAATCTAATATCTATCTATCTATCTATCTATCTATCTATCTATCTATCTATCTATCTATCTATCTATCTATCTATCTATCTATCTATCTATCTATCTATCTATCTATCTATCTATCTATCTATCTATCTATCTATCTATCTATCTATCTATCTATCTATCTATCTATCCTTTAAAATATGACTTAATGCATAATGAAACACAATGGCCATGCAAAGGGCGGCAATGCCTAGTAATCCCCGGGACAAAGATCTACAAATAGCTGCAGCAGGAATGGCTCAGGAATGCCGGCCGACCTGCGCCTTATGGCCCGATCCAAAGTTTTAATCTTTCCATCTTTCTGCTCCATTTGGGGCGCAGCGAGGCGGTGGGATCTATACGCAACAATCGGCGTCCAACCATAAAGCTCAAACTCCCAAAATTATCATAATCAAATTTTACGATCGAGTCCACCTGAACGCGCTCTGCCAAAACTTTCAACGATAGCCGTGCGGAGCCGAAACTCGGAGGGGATCAAACTGGGCCAGCGAATCGTGACGAAACGCGTCTCAATGGGGATAAATTTCAACTGAAGGTGTGACGGGCGAGTTTAGATTTCCCCTCTGTGTGATATTTCGGGCTGGCTAATCACTTTAAATTGACGGGGGAAAAGCTTCTGTGCCTATAATTATATCCAGCAGCTTTTGGCTGCCATCACTGAAAGTCAATTTTTGTGAAATTGCAGCTTGGCTTTGGGCCCGAAGCCTTTGCCGAAACCAATATTTACTCATTTTGGCTTTTCTGAATGATTGAAACTCTTGAGAAGCTCTGTCACTTAAACAACTCTGTCACTACTCCTTCAGACCTGTCACTCCAACAAACCTGTCACTTCTTCAACCCTGTCACTCCTTCAACCCTGTCACTCCTTCAACCCTGTCACTCCTTCAACCCTGTCACTCCTTCAACCCTGTCATTCCTTCAACCCTGTCACTCTAACAACCGTCACTCCAAAAAACCTGTCACTCTAACAACCCTGTCACTCCAACAACTCCGTCACTCCAAAAACCCTGTCACTCCATTAACCCTGTCTTTCCATCAAACCCATCACTCCAACAACCCAGTCACTCCAACAACCCAGTCACTCCAACAACCCAGTCACTCCAACAACCCAGTCACTCCAACAACCCAGTCACTCCAACAACCCAGTCACTCCAACAACCCAGTCACTCCAACAACCCAGTCACTCCAACAACCCAGTCACTCCAACAACCCAGTCACTCCAACAACCCAGTCACTCCAACAACCCAGTCACTCCAACAACCCAGTCACTCCAACAACCCAGTCACTCCAACAACCCAGTCACTCCATTAACCCTGTCACTCCATTAAACCCATCACTCCATTAACCCTGTCACTCATTGAATGGTATTCTAATACACAATGAAGCCATGCAGGATTGTTTTGCAAATATTTGTTCCCGCATTTAGCAGACAAAAATACTGAAAGAATTCTGGACCAGATCCCATGCCTACGGAAATCCCATCTGATTGAAACAAATTAAATTCCGCCGCTGAAAAATATTTGCTGCTTAAAGCTGGAATCGAAAGATTTTCTCTGTCAAGGCTTTGCGTGCTGCGGCTCTTTTGCTTGGCCTTATGAACAATTCAGCTGAGCTGATTTCTTCCTCAATTGTTTGAAACAATTTCCGCTGACGGACCTCCTTTGCCCAGTTTCCGGACCCGCATGTCATCATCAAACTGACTGTCTTCATCTGTCTACAAATGCCATTTATTTAGGCTTTGTTTTGTTTTATTTTTCTGCCCACTCAATTTTAGATATATTATTTGGTCCACAGACAAAACACTGGCCTCTTTGAGCGCTCGTGCCGACAGGGACCGCTCACCCCATGCAGGCTCCCGTATGCGACTTCTGACGCCAAGGAGACTGCAGACGGCAGGCTGCAATATTGTTCAGGGCGATGCCGGCGGATGAGGATTGTGGAGGCTGGGAGAGGGGGGCCCCGTTTTATTATTGCGCTGTAGTCAAATACTAAAGAGGGCTAGTTGACTAAGTTGAGTAAGTGGCGCTGTTCTTAGGGGTCCGTTAAGGGAGCAACTCATTTAGGGGGTGCTGTTTAGGGGGTGCTGTTTAGGGGGTGCTGTTTAGGGGGTGCTGTTTAGGGGGTGCTGTTTAGGGGGTGCTGATTAGGGGGTGCTGTTTAGGGGGTGCTGTTTAGGGGGTGCTGTTTAGGGGGTGCTGTTTAGGGGGTGCTGTTTAGGGGGTGCTGTTTAGGGGGTGCTGTTTAGGGGGTGCTGTTTAGGGGGTGCTGTTTAGGGGGTGCTGATTAGGGGGTGCTGATTAGGGGGCGCTGGTTAGAGGGCTGGTCAGATGTTCTGTTTAGGGGGCGCTGTTAAGGGGGCGCTGTTAAGAGGGCGCTGTTTAGGGGGTGCTTTTAGGGGGTGCTGTTTAGGGGTGTGCTGTTTAGGCACTTAATTCAGTAGTTTCTGTGCATAGAGTACTATTTTGAGCTTTTATTTGAGAGTTCAAAAAGTTTCGGCTTTTATAGTGCTCATAAAAAGAGAAGAAAAATTTCAAAAGTTATACAGCAGTCTTTGTGCCTCGAGCTTGTTTTTTGTTTTCGTTGTTGTTGTTTCTTGCTGTAAGGCCAAGGGTTTCAATTCCATGCAGCGTCTCTGCAGCTCTTTAGAATCCCCAATCGACAGATCCCACCAACTGGCATGAGCGAATGGGAATGCTGCCGTGGGCCTCAGCAGTTTCCCCTTATTGGCTGGGAATCCCGGGCCAACACACGCCAGCCCTGTCGCCTCGCCGCAGCAACCTCCCAACGCCACCAACCCCCTAGGCTCCTGGAAGGGGAGGTTGGGGAAGCTTCAGGCGGTGGGTTGGGGGAGGCGACGCCTTTTGGCCTTTATTCGAAAACTAAAAACTAATAAAGCTTTTGCCTCCAAAGACCGAAAGACAGGCAGACAGGCAGACGGACGGACATTGCAAATTTCAGACTCTTCATATAGTTTTGATAAAATCCCGCTGCGAGCACCCCCTCTGTCTTCTCTCTAACTAAGGGTCAACTCGAACTCGTTTTGGATCTGCACCGAACAGGATAGGAAAACTTCCCGAGACGTTCAGAGAAGCCCCCGGGGGAAGACGCAGACAGAGACAAACAGGCCCTAATCGAATCAGATTAGTCACTTTTAATTAGCTATTAAATAGCTGTTCTGATCGGGTGCGGCCGCAAATCCAGCCCGGATGGCTTCGCAGCAGCAGCACATGGTGAGCTCGATTCTCTACTAAACCTTGCTCGTCTATCATTCTGCTCTTTGAATTTCACCAGCTCAAATCTCCCAAAAATCCCCCGAGACAGCTGTCCATGGCGAGCGACGTTGTCGACGACTTCAACAGCGGCGTCAGCGGCAGCTACGCGAGACCGACTGCTAATTTAGGCGTCGATGCCGGCTCAGCGGCGGCTAGTTCGACGAGTTCCTCTGTGCAGCAGGCTGCGGCAGCGGCGGCCGCCATGGCTGCGGCGGCGGCGGCGGCTGCTGCAGCCGCATCAACATCGACAGCCAACAGTGGAAGCAGTCCGCACCTGCAGCAGCAGCAGCAGCAGCAGGGCCAGGACGAGCTGATGAACAAAGGCCGCGATCAGATGTTCAGGTCAGTCAAGTGAAAGAGACGTATAGGAGGGGCCCAACTGTGATTGAGAAGTCAATCTGTACAACAGGTAGCAAACTCCTATAGCAAACTCAATCTCTGCAGGTTCAGCCAACACTGATAAAAGTCAAAAACGGAAGCTTGCTTGCTTGCGCATAGGTTTCAGTGACCGAATCTGCAGCTTTGAGGCGGGAGGCGACCCGTAGACTATCGGGCAGGTTTCTCTAACCCCGATATTGTATTGGAGTATAGAGAGCGCATAGAGGGGCTGGTAGATAAGAGCTGGAATTAGCAAACACACACACACGGGAGCCCTTGTGGCAAGTGGGATCTTTCTCCCATCTTCTTTATATACTTAGGGAGCAACTTTTTGCTAAGTAAACACTTTATCAGTAACCTCACTGTTATCACGCATAACTGATATGAAACTTATATATTGACATCCGATGGAGAATATGGCTTGAAGCCCTTGAACTTCTTCGAGAAGAATAATAAGAAGAAAAAGAAGCCACAAGCGCGATAATATAATTTTTCTTGGCATATTCCAATATCCAATATAGACGGTACAGTGCAACTGTAAACAACACCTTTAAGCATCCCTGCCTCCCATCCCATCCCTATTGATGCGTCAGGTCAGCGTGGCCCACAGTTATGGGGTACAGCGGCATAAGTGGCTGCTGGCAGTGATTTATGACGGGCTTCGGCAGAGCTGCGTCTGCGAATTGACGGCCAAGTCACGTGGCCGGAGGGGCAGTGCAGAGAGAGGGAGACTGGAGGAGGGAAAGAGGTGAGAAAAGGCTTTGTCTATAGATAGATAGATAGATGGATAGATAGATAGATAGATAGATAGATAGATAGATAGATAGATAGATAGATAGATAGATAGATAGATAGATAGATAGATAGATAGATAGATAGATAGATAGATAGATAGATAGATAGATAGATAGATAGATAGATAGATAGATAGATAGATAGATAGATAGATAGATAGATAGATAGATAGATAGATAGATAGATAGATAGATAGATAGATAGATAGATAGATAGATAGATAGATAGATAGATAGATAGATAGATAGATAGATAGATAGATAGATAGATAGATAGATAGATAGATAGATAGATAGATAGATAGATAGATAGATAGATAGATAGATAGATAGATAGATAGATAGATAGATAGATAGATAGATAGATAGATAGATAGATAGATAGATAGATAGATAGATAGATAGATAGATAGATAGATAGATAGATAGATAGATAGATAGATAGATAGATAGATAGATAGATAGATAGATAGATAGATAGATAGATAGATAGATAGATAGATAGATAGATAGATAGATAGATAGATAGATAGATAGATAGATAGATAGATAGATAGATAGATAGATAGATAGATAGATAGATAGATAGATAGATAGATAGATAGATAGATAGATAGATAGATAGATAGATAGATAGATAGATAGATAGATAGATAGATAGATAGATAGATAGATAGATAGATAGATAGATAGATAGATAGATAGATAGATAGATAGATAGATAGATAGATAGATAGATAGATAGATAGATAGATAGATAGATAGATAGATAGATAGATAGATAGATAGATAGATAGATAGATAGATAGATAGATAGATAGATAGATAGATAGATAGATAGATAGATAGATAGATAGATAGATAGATAGATAGATAGATAGATAGATAGATAGATAGATAGATAGATAGATAGATAGATAGATAGATAGATAGATAGATAGATAGATAGATAGATAGATAGATAGATAGATAGATAGATAGATAGATAGATAGATAGATAGATAGATAGATAGATAGATAGATAGATAGATAGATAGATAGATAGATAGATAGATAGATAGATAGATAGATAGATAGATAGATAGATAGATAGATAGATAGATAGATAGATAGATAGATAGATAGATAGATAGATAGATAGATAGATAGATAGATATTTTGATCAGGTAGGCGGCATATTAAAGTGCTCTAAGACAACAGGCCACAGAGCAGCAAGTAGCTTCTGATGGGTCAGTCAGCAAGGAGTCTCGGCTTCGCAGATGATGGGACGAAGGAATCACCGCGCCAGCAGCTCTTTCTCGGTTGGGATAACAAATCGTGACCTTAATCCTACATAGGCGCGGGAGAGATAGGGAAGCGGTCGGCACTTAACTAAAAACTCCCGTAGGCACGTTTAGTAAATAACTGTGTATTGGGGGCGGCTCTCGGCGGTCTTGTCGGCCCGATGCAGCGACCGAGGCTCGGCTACAGACAGAGAGGAACCAAGGAGGTGGGGAGGAGCTCCAGACAGCTGGCCAGGCCTGTTGCAGACGCGGGATATTGGTCTGTGGCCAAGACTCCCAGCTGCTGCTGGCTATAGTTGTGCTGAATTGCTAAGCGCAAAAATTTTGTGCGTGCGATATTAGAGACAGCCATAGGGAAAATTTTGTCTGCTTGAAGGAGGTAGCGAGACCGAATTTTAAAGGAACTTCAACATGTTTTCAATATTTGCAGAAGTGGTCCATGGGTTCTGGGTGATTTCTAGACATTTTGCATCATAAGGTGCCTCGTAGTTTTCATTACTAATTGAACACTAATAAGTATTAAAATTATTTTGTCCCACAGTCACCCGATGTTTCCTCTACTGTGTCTGATATTCGAGAAGTGCGAGCTAGCAACCAGCGCGCCCAGGGAGGTCGGCGCCTCCACCGTGCCCGGAGGAGACGTGTGCAGCAGTCAGAGCTTCGAGCAGGACATCGCCGAGTTTGCCAGAGAGGTCAGTTCGTACGCAGAGGTGTGAAATCATTCTATCCCTTTGTCCGGATAATCATTCTATCCCTTTGTCCGGATAATCATTCTATCCCTTTGTCCGGATAATCATTCTATCCCTTTGTCCGGATAATCATTCTATCCCTTTGTCCGGATAATCATTCTATCCCTTTGTCCGGATAATCATTCTATCCCTTTGTCCAGATAATCATTCTATCCTTCTTTAAGGATAATCATTCTGTCCTTCTGTCTGGATAATCATTCTATCCCTTCTGTCCGGATAATCATTCTATCCTTCTGTCCGGATAATCATTCTATCCTTCTGTCCGGATAATCATTCTATCCTTCTGTCCGGATAATCATTCTATCCCTTTTTCCGGATAATCATTCTATCCTTCTGTCAGGATAATCATTCTATCCTTCTGTGCGGATAATCATTCTATCCTTCTGTCTGGACAATCATTCTATCCCTTTGTCCGAATAATCCTTCTATCACTTTGTCCGGATAATCATTCTATCCTTCTGTCCGGATAATCATTCTATCCCTTTTTCCGGATAATCATTCTATCCTTCTGTCAGGATAATCATTCTATCCTTCTGTGCGGATAATCATTCTATCCTTCTGTCCTGGACAATCATTCTATCCCTTTGTCCGAATAATCCTTCTATCACTTTGTCCGGATAATCATTCTATCCTTCTGTCCGGATAATCATTCTATCCTTCTGTCCGGATAATCATTCTATCCCTTTTTCCGGATAATCATTCTATCCTTCTGTCAGGATAATCATTCTATCCTTCTGTGCGGATAATCATTCTATCCTTCTGTCTGGACAATCATTCTATCCCTTTGTCCGAATAATCCTTCTATCACTTTGTCCGGATAATCATTCTATCCTTCTGTACGGATTATTTTTTTGTCCGGATAATCCTACTGTCCGGATAATCCTTCTGCCCGGATAACCAAGCCAGATAATCATTTCATCTTTTATAGATAATTATTCTGTCATATCGTCCAAATAATAATTCTATCTTATTGTGTTAAGATAGGACAATGTTACTGCCCAGCAGTACCTCAAAACAACTTTTTAGTAACCGAAGATATTAGACAGAAACAAATATATTACAAGCAATACGATCCGGTGTACAATTAAATACAACATGTTTAGCTAAGGATTTAGAGCGGTTAATGGAGAAGAAGATTGGAGTGAGGGGGGTAGCTAGCGATGGCTGTAAGCGCATGTTTTACGCTGCTGAGGTATTGTATTGAATCTGCTAGCCCTCTTTCAATGCAGCCTCCATGAGGAAGGAAGCGAAGCGAAAAGCGAGCGGGGAGGGGAATTTTTGGAAACTGAAGGGAAAAGCAAGGGAAAAGAGAGAGAGAGGAAAGGGAAGAGGCAGAAGAAAAGATCAGGCAAAAACCAGGTGTGTGGGTCGGCGCGAGTGTGTGTGTGTGCGTGTGTGTAGATACCGCCAGCGTGCGGGCCTTTTGACAGGCCATGATTGATGGTCCTCGTCTATGCGATCTCCCCCCCCCAAGCCCACCCCCACCTCTTACCGCTTCCCAAAAATTTCTCTCTTGCTTTTTGCTTTTGCTTTTCGTAAGGCTTTTGGGCAATAAGGCTTTAGCCTGGCAAACTATGGCTGGAGATTTTCTCTACTCTGAAAATGAGGACCTGGATTGTGCAGGGAAATCATTCCTAGACAGTTGTATTTGAGACAGAGAGAAGGAGGCAGATGCGGAGCCTCAGCTGGGATCTCAAGTCAAGTTCTCTAATGAAAGCAATGAGACCAAGAGAAACAAAGCAGGCGCTTAATTTCCTAAAAATTTTCCAGTTGCCTTCTTCTTCTTTTGCCGAGCCTAGAATTAGAAAAAGAAATTGACCGAGCGCGAGCGGGCAGTCGCAGAGTACGAGCGTGATGGATGAGGTCGCCTCACTCTCGGACGGGTGTTAAAGAGATCTGTCCCGGACACGGGTTCTGCAGACGGGATTTACTTGCCAAACTGCCTGGTTGCTATGCTTGCGTCATTAGCACCTTGAACGATATTAGGATTTTTTTTGAAACATTTGCACGGATACTGCGAGTAGAAGTTTAGGCCTCGCCGCATGTAGAGGGGGATAAGTTTCGCTGCCAGGGGAAAACTGGTTAAGCTTCGGCATCCCGGGTAGCCTAATTAGCAACCCATTAGGTGATTAGCTGCAGAAGAAGGTTCTTGATGGTCAGGCAATTCTTCTTCCGCGAGGCCGCCAGACTCTTTTTTTCAGTTTTTCAGCAATTTCAAAGCAACTACACGAATAAGACGCTTGTGGATAAACTTTTTCACGAAACCAAAAATCTACAGATTTGAGCAGGTTGAGCAGTGCAAGGGGATATGGGATTCTCATTTTTTGAAAAGTCTGCAGCCACGGCTTCTTTGTGAAAAAAAAGCCGTGACAAGCCTCCGATGAATGAAATTCCCGCTTCTTGGTAGAGCTACCGGAGCAATTTTCAAGAAACCCCCCCCACCGATTGATGGAGAGCGGGCGGAGATCAAATGAATCGCGCGCCGGCCGACAATCTTGAAGTTTGACAATTCATGCCACAAGAAATTTCCTTTCTCTGCCTCTCATGAACGATATAGGGATATAGGGAACTCTTCTATTTGATGATGCCTCTGCGTCTCCATTTCAGTTTTTCTCGGGGCACGTTGCGTCGCTCTTCCGGTGGCCAAACTCCCCGGTTGGCGCAGCCTCTTCTGCTTTATCATTATTCCCCGCTCTCTCTCTCTCTAATTTTTTGGAAGTTGCCAGCCATTCTTCCGAAATTATTTTTTCCCCGTAAAACGTCGTCTCGTCAGGCCGCGGAGGGGTCTGAGAGGGAATAAGGCTTGGGGAGCTCAACCACTTCCCTCGCCCAGTTGGCAACAAGCTGTCAGGGAGGAGTCAAAATCCTCTCGATAAACGAACAAGCGAGCGAACACTAAAGGGGGCTTCTTGGCTAGCTGACTGATCAAAGAATAATATCATGGCAGTTAGCTAGGCCTTGAGGAGTTTTAGCCCAGTGGCTAGGGCGCCTGCCTCATGACCGGAAGGTCGTGGGTTCGAGTCCCGGCCCTAGGAGACAATTGGTGCCCTTGAGCAAGACACTTAATCCCGGATTGCGTCAGTCCACCCAGCTGAGATCGGGTACCAGTTTGAGCTGGGTAAATTTAGGGTGGGTGTTGCGGCCCCTCCAGCCCGTCAGGCTGAAAGCTGTACACAGCCCTCGGATGCGCCGCGCAACTAGCTGCGGTCGTGTGTCTAAATTTAACTTTTTAACTTAGGCCTAACAATGAATTCTTGAGCATTGAACCAAACAGCTAAAACGATGGTCATTCTAAGTCTCCAATGCAAATCCTTGTTTTATTGTTTGTTGCAGTTGGAAAATTCGGAAAAATCTATCTACAGCGGCAATCAAGACTTGGACGCGCTGGTAAGTGTTTTCGATTCGATATCTATCCCGGATGCTTTCAACTTCGAAATTAAAACTATTGACATATTGATTGCCAATTTGCAGATGATTCAAGCTATTCAAGTACTCCGATTTCATCTACTGGAGATTGAAAAGGTAAGAAGCTTCTTGCCAGTCTGTGCCTGTAGTTTCCGCATGCATTCTCAACGCCTACATCTATTCCGTAACTAACCAACGGATTAAGCCTGTTCTATAGGCCCAGTGTCTGGACACGGGGGATTCTGTGACTCAACACGATTAACATAAATGCTATTCAACTCAGAGTTTCTGTAGTAAACTTGAATTCATTTTGAGCAGTTGGCTCATCATTTTTTTTCAACACAAGAAGCCCCCTAAGTCTGGTTGTCAAACAGGCGCGAGTCGAAATGGGACTTCCATGTAGCCTTGGCGCCTTTTGCCGCCGTGGAGGGCCATCTGTTTGGGACAAGCCCTGATCAGCTGTCCCATCAGTGCTATTCGTTTTTAGTTGCTAGCTTAGCCTAATGTGTTTATAATAGCGGACAAACTAATCAAAGTTTGGGAAGAGCAGGAGGGAGATAGATATAGTAGGCGCGCAGCCACATTGTTGTTATGAAATAAAAGATTACCAATTGGATGCGTCGGTTGGCTTTGACTTTGACGTTGGTTTTGATGACCTGTCAAAATCTCGGGGACCAGCAGATAGGGGTTCCTCGCCACCTGTCCTTACTTCGGGAGGGAGGGTGGTTGTTGCCTCAGCCGTTTTTGCTTTTAGAAATGCAAATCAGGGGCAATTTTGGAGTTGGGAAATTCGTAAACACTGATTGCGAAACTGTGTGGGTGTGGGGCGCAGTTCTGGTGCGCCTATTGTTACCGAATTCAGACTGGGGTCGCAGAACAGAAGCATTTAGGGCAGTGGCGCAACTGCAAACATCGGGTTTTGATAACTAAAATTTTTGACTCTAATGTGTCGGCTTGGCATGGTGAAGTCAAGTTGTGCCACTATTATTAGGGATTTGAAGGATTAGTAGCTGAAGTATCTGAGGTACTGAGCGGCGCTCACTGAAGTATCTGAGGGACTGAGCGGCGCTCACTGAAGCATCTGAGGGACTGAGGGGCGCTCACTGAAGTATCTGAGGGACTGAGCGGCGCTCACTGAAGTATCTGAGGGACTGAGCGGCGCTCACTGAAGTATCTGAGGGACTGAGCGGCGCTCACTGAAGTATCTGACTGAGGGACTGAGCGGCGCTCACTGAAGTATCTGACTGAGAGACTGAGCGGCGCTCACTGAAGTATCTGAGGGACTGAGCGGCGCTCACTGAAGTATCTGAGGGACTGAGCGGCGCTCACTGAAGTATCTGACTGAGGGACTGAGCGGCGCTCACTGAAGTATCTGAGGGACTGAGCGGCGCTCACTGAAGTATCTGACTGAGGGACTGAGCGGCGCTCACTGAAGTATCTGAGGGACTGAGCGGCGCTCACTGAAGTATCTGACTGAGGGACTGAGCGGCGCTCACTGAAGTATCTGAGGGACTGAGCGGCGCTCACTGAAGTATCTGACTGAGGGACTGAGCGGCGCTCACTGAAGTATCTGAGGGACTGAGCGGCGCTCACTGAAGTATCTGACTGAGGGACTGAGCGGCGCTCACTGAAGTATCTGACTGAGGGACTGAGCGGCGCTCACTGAAGTATCTGACTGAGGGACTGAGCGGCGCTCACTGAAGTATCTGAGGGACTGAGCGGCGCTCACTGAAGTATCTGACTGAGGGACTGAGCGGCGCTCACTGAAGTATCTGACTGAGGGACTGAGCGGCGCTCACTGAAGCATCTGACTGAGGGACTGAGCGGCGCTCACTGAAGCATCTGACTGAGGGACTGAGCGGCGCTCACTGAAGTATCTGACTGAGGGACTGAGCGGCGCTCACTGAAGTATCTGAGGGACTGAGCGGCGCTCACTGAAGCATCTGACTGAGGGACTGAGCGGCGCTCACTGAAGTATCTGACTGAGGGACTGAGCGGCGCTCACTGAAGCATCTGACTGAGGGACTGAGCGGCGCTCACTGAAGCATCTGACTGAGGGACTGAGCGGCGCTCACTGAAGTATCTGACTGAGGGACTGAGCGGCGCTCACTGAAGTATCTGAGGGACTGAGCGGCGCTCACTGAAGTATCTGACTGAGGGACTGAGCGGCGCTCACTGAAGTATCTGACTGAGGGACTGAGCGGCGCTCACTGAAGTATCTGACTGAGGGACTGAGCGACGCTCACTGAAGTATCTGACTGAGGGACTGAGCGGCGCTCACTGAAGTATCTGACTGAGGGACTGAGCGGCGCTCACTGAAGTATCTGACTGAGGGACTGAGCGGCGCTCACTGAAGTATCTGAGGGACTGAGTGGCGCTCACTGAAGTATCTGACTGAGGGACTGAGCGGCGCTCACTGAAGTATCTGACTGAGGGACTGAGCGGCGCTCACTGAAGTATCTGACTGAGGGACTGAGCGGCGCTCACTGAAGTATCTGACTGAGGGACTGAGCGGCGCTCACTGAAGTATCTGATGGCAAAATTTGTCCCCGCTGCAATTGAAGGTGCACGAACTGTGCGACAACTTCTGCTCCCGGTACATATCCTGCCTGAAAGGCAAAATGCCCATGGACCTCGTGGTTGAGGAGGGCGGCAGCGCCGGCGGCAGCCTCAGCGGACAGCGGGAGGAGCACCAGCACCACGCCAGCGGCAGTTCGTCCAGTCATTCCACAGCTCCTCCAGCAGCAGCCGGCAGCAGCAGCAACGCCGATTTGACAGCTGGATGCCTCTCACCGCCAACTCATCATCATGCTGTACAGGCTCAGCATCCGCCGATGCAGTCTCTGCCGCCGCCGCCGCCTCCGCCGCCGCCACCGCCGCCGCCGCTACCCCCCGCCATGGTGAGTTTACGCATTGCGTTTTGTTCACTTTGCCGCCCCTCCGCCCCCCGCTGTGTGTTTGTTGGTTTCAAACAACGCCGTGTGCAATGCTATCTCTTATCTCACCGTGCCATCGATATATTTGTCCGGCTTGAGTGGCCGTGTAGCGAGGAGCAGGGGGTTCACAAACACACACACACACACACACACACACACAGACGCACCAACTGATCTTGTCCACTTTCTCCTATCCGCCTCCACCTTTTTCTTTCATTGAAGGAGAGGATAGGTCAGGGGGGAGGCCAGCTGTTGCTTTTGTTTACACCCTCGGCTACAAGCAAGGGGGTTAGGGGTGGTGGCCACAGAAAGATATTAGATAGAGGAAGCAACCACTAGCTGGGTGCGGGGCCTGGCGCAACCGAATTTCTCTCCGGCAGCGATGATCGCGTCGAATATTCCTGTGACGAGTCTGACAGCATGATTAATGGGATTCTGCCACAAGGGCTTCCACTGGGTCTCTTCCAGTTGAGGGTTTGAGGGCCCCGAACTGCATGGTGGCAGGGCAAAAAGGGGTCTTCTTGTCCCTTCGCTCACTTGTAGGCTAATATTGTGAAAGTGAGCGAGCGAACTTGAGGTGGTGGGGGCAGTGGGACACGCCCTTTCAAGCCTCCGGGGGGGTTGCTCATTTCTCTTCTCAGCAGCCTCAAGGCTTGGCTCGGATTTCGCCGAAGATCTCGAGTCCCCGAAGATTCGAGATTTTCTAAGCGCATAATTATAGGGTTTGAATCTGTAATTGTCAGATCAGAGGTGTCCGATCTTGAAAGAAATTATCTCGCCTTTGAAGTCTAGTACTTGAGCTCGCTGACCAATATTTAACTCGAAAATTCTTGCCCGACACTCGAGTCAAAGTTTTCATATTCGCTCGAAAATACTAAAAAAATAATAATTAGTGAAAAATTGTGGGAAAACCGGCACACAGGAGGGGGCGGTGGTTAGACTTTGGTCAGACTGAGCGGCGGCTCAAGTCAGAAAACAGTCTCTTGACAAAGAGCAGGAGACAGTTAGAGAGACATTCAGGCGGGCGACACGGCGGCGTCCTTTGATGCTTGCTGAGAGAGACAGGGCCAAAGACAATGAAAGTTGCTGCAGATGGGACCCGCGCTATTATTATAGCAAATAGACGGGTCAAGGGACCATGTAGAGTCAACTGAACCGATTAAAAGCCCATCTGAAACTGAGAGAAACGGATTTGAAAGCAAAAAAAGCTGAAACTACCTAGAATAAATGTAAGCATTAATGCTCGCGTATTTACGATGCATAATCTGGGTGGATTAGGTTAAAGAGATTAACCGCTAGCACACTATATTGATCGATTTCAACATCAACTCGTCTCGCCGGCACAGAGAGCCCGAAAACCAACTTTTTCTGACACCGAGTGGCCACTTCAGCGGCGGACTCGATCCTCCTCTTGTTTTCGAGTGGCTGCGGGCTCTGAGAGCTGTTTGCTACGAGCTAAATTTGGGGGCTTTCGAGCGCACTCTCGAATCGTAACTCCGATTTTAAACGTGGCCCACCTCTTAACTCACAAACACCCAACAATTTCAGCTGTCTCCGCCTGTGAGCAGTCATCACCAGTTTCATCATAATCAGCATCTTCAGCAGCACCAGCACCAGCATCATCATCAGCACCAGCAGCTCCAGCAGCATCAGCAGCATCAGCAGATGTTCGCCATGCATCATCTGGCTCCCATGGCGATGCCAGACAATGATTCGCAGTCGACACGGTCTGGTGATACGCCGGGGCCCCGGCTGGACAGCCACTGCTCCCAGCCCGACACCAGCTCCGACATGGGTCAGTTATAGCTCCGGTCTTGGGTCAGTTATGGATACAGTCTTGGGTCAGTTATGGATACAGTCTTGGGTCAGTTATGGATACAGTCTTGGGTCAGTTATGGATACAGTCTTGGGTCAGTTATGGATACAGTCTTGGGTCAGTTATAGTTCCGGTCTTGGGTCAGTTATGGGTCCGGTCTTGGGTCAGTTGGTCAGGTATGGGTCCGGTCTTGGGTCAGTTATGGGTCCGGTCTTGGGTCAGTTATGGGTCCGGTCTTGGGTCAGTTATGGATACAGTCTTGGGTCAGTTATGGATACAGTCTTGGGTCAGTTATGGATACAGTCTTGGGTCAGTTATAGTTCCGGTCTTGGGTCAGTTATGGATACAGTCTTGGGTCAGTTATGGATATGCTCTTGGGTCAGTTATGGGTCCGGTCTTGGGTCAGTTATGGATACAGTCTTGGGTCAGTTATAGTTCCGGTCTTGGGTCAGTTATGGATACAGTCTTGGGTCAGTTATGGATACAGTCTTGGGTCAGTTATGGATACAGTCTTGGGTCAGTTATGGGTCCGGTCTTGGGTCAGTTATGGATACAGTCTTGGGTCAGTTATGGATACAGTCTTGGGTCAGTTATGGATACAGTCTTGGGTCAGTTATGGATACAGTCTTGGGTCAGTTATGGGTCCGGTCTTGGGTCAGTTATGGGTCCGGTCTTGGGTCAGTTATGGGTCCGGTCTTGGGTCAGTTATGGGTCGGGTCTTGGGTCAGTTATGGGTCAGTGAGTCAGTCAACATATAAATTTTCCGCATGATTCGATGGAAGCTGATACTAGTAAATGCCACGGAGCCGTCATGAAACTCCTGCCGGTACCAAGGCTGGATGGAAATTAAAGCTGAGCTTCGAGTTCTCGGGCAAAGGGAAGGCGAATTATTAGCAATAATTGATAAACCATAATTGACCAGGCGGTTTACCAGAGCTAGAGGCAGAAAGACGCGAAGAATAGTGTGCAAGTGATGGATGGCCATCTTGACTCTACTAGAAGAAGATGGCCACGGCTTAGTAAGAGACCTCATACACCGAGGCAACCATCCTAAATGGCTAAATTTGTATTTGCGACTGGCAACAAATGTCAACACTGGGCCATGTTGCCACTTGATTCTCTCGGTCGGCTCGCAACCGCTGCGAGTAGAGAGAGAGAGAGAGAGAGAGAGAGAGAGAGAGCGGGCCCTGGGAAAGCCAGCCCGAGCTAGCTGGCAGTTCCAATGGCCGCCAGACGATCTCGCTCTCTCTCTCTGTGTCGCCGCCACCGCCGTCGTCGCCGCCACCGCGGCCGCCGTCTCCTCCTTCGTCTCTGCCTCTCCCTCCCTCCCTCTCCCTCTCTCTCACTCTCTTTGACCCGTTTCTCTCAGGCCTTCTCCACCGGCAGGGCTGGTCAAATATTGACCGGGGCACCGCTGCTCCCCCGCTGCCCCACGGACGGCCGTCCTCCGCCCCATCATTTTCTACCTTGCAACGATAAAACCCTCGCCCGATGCGGGTCGGCTCGAAGCCAGTTGGTTAGACGAGATCGGGCCGGCACTCGCTATATAAAGGCGCGAATTCGAATTTGGCGCAGAGATTTCTACGAAAAATTTTCCACTAATTGGGATTAATTAGGCGCGCCGCTTTGACAGCTAAACTGAACTCTTCTTGCTGCGGGGACAGTGAAGCTTTTGTGCCTTGGTATGGCGAACCAACTGCGGAAGAGGCTTTTCGGTAGGTGCCGGAGACTAGAGGAGCTTTTCTGTGGTCCTCGGTGTGGGAGACTGGAGTCTCAATGTCTATCTATCTATCTATCTATCTATCTATCTATCTATCTATCTATCTATCTATCTATCTATCTATCTATCTATCTATCTATCTATCTATCTATCTATCTATCTATCTATCTATCTATCTATCTATCTATCTATCTATCTATCTATCTATCTATCTATCTATCTATCTATCTATCTATCTATCTATCTATCTATCTATCTATCTATCTATCTATCTATCTATCTATCTATCTATCTATCTATCTATCTATCTATCTATCTATCTATCTATCTATCTATCTATCTATCTATCTATCTATCTATCTATCTATCTATCTATCTATCTATCTATCTATCTATCTATCTATCTATCTATCTATCTATCTATCTATCTATCTATCTATCTATCTATCTATCTATCTATCTATCTATCTATCTATCTATCTATCTATCTATCTATCTATCTATCTATCTATCTATCTATCTATCTATCTATCTATCTATCTATCTATCTATCTATCTATCTATCTATCTATCTATCTATCTATCTATCTATCTATCTATCTATCTATCTATCTATCTATCTATCTATCTATCTATCTATCTATCTATCTATCTATCTATCTATCTATCTATCTATCTATCTATCTATCTATCTATCTATCTATCTATCTATCTATCTATCTATCTATCTATCTATCTATCTATCTATCTATCTATCTATCTATCTATCTATCTATCTATCTATCTATCTATCTATCTATCTATCTATCTATCTATCTATCTATCTATCTATCTATCTATCTATCTATCTATCTATCTATCTATCTATCTATCTATCTATCTATCTATCTATCTATCTATCTATCTATCTATCTATCTATCTATCTATCTATCTATCTATCTATCTATCTATCTATCTATCTATCTATCTATCTATCTATCTATCTATCTATCTATCTATCTATCTATCTATCTATCTATCTATCTATCTATCTATCTATCTATCTATCTATCTATCTATCTATCTATCTATCTATCTATCTATCTATCTATCTATCTATCTATCTATCTATCTATCTATCTATCTATCTATCTATCTATCTATCTATCTATCTATCTATCTATCTATCTATCTATCTATCTATCTATCTATCTATCTATCTATCTATCTATCTATCTATCTATCTATCTATCTATCTATCTATCTATCTATCTATCTATCTATCTATCTATCTATCTATCTATCTATCTATCTATCTATCTATCTATCTATCTATCTATCTATCTATCTATCTATCTATCTATCTATCTATCTATCTATCTATCTATCTATCTATCTATCTATCTATCTATCTATCTATCTATCTATCTATCTATCTATCTATCTATCTATCTATCTATCTATCTATCTATCTATCTATCTATCTATCTATCTATCTATCTATCTATCTATCTATCTATCTATCTATCTATCTATCTATCTATCTATCTATCTATCTATCTATCTATCTATCTATCTATCTATCTATCTATCTATCTATCTATCTATCTATCTATCTATCTATCTATCTATCTATCTATCTATCTATCTATCTATCTATCTATCTTCTATCTATCTATCTATCTATCTATCTATCTATCTATCTATCTATCTATCTATCTATCTATCTATCTATCTATCTATCTATCTATCTATCTATCTATCTATCTATCTATCTATCTATCTATCTATCTATCTATCTATCTATCTATCTATCTATCTATCTATCTATCTATCTATCTATCTATCTATCTATCTATCTATCTATCTATCTATCTATCTATCTATCTATCTATCTATCTATCTATCTATCTATCTATCTATCTATCTATCTATCTATCTATCTATCTATCTATCTATCTATCTATCTATCTATCTATCTATCTATCTATCTATCTATCTATCTATCTATCTATCTATCTATCTATCTATCTATCTATCTATCTATCTATCTATCTATCTATCTATCTATCTATCTATCTATCTATCTATCTATCTATCTATCTATCTATCTATCTATCTATCTATCTATCTATCTATCTATCTATCTATCTATCTATCTATCTATCTATCTATCTATCTATCTATCTATCTATCTATCTATCTATCTATCTATCTATCTATCTATCTATCTATCTATCTATCTATCTATCTATCTATCTATCTATCTATCTATCTATCTATCTATCTATCTATCTATCTATCTATCTATCTATCTATCTATCTATCTATCTATCTATCTATCTATCTATCTATCTATCTATCTATCTATCTATCTATCTATCTATCTATCTATCTATCTATCTATCTATCTATCTATCTATCTATCTATCTATCTATCTATCTATCTATCTATCTATCTATCTATCTATCTATCTATCTATCTATCTATCTATCTATCTATCTATCTATCTATCTATCTATCTATCTATCTATCTATCTATCTATCTATCTATCTATCTATCTATCTATCTATCTATCTATCTATCTATCTATCTATCTATCTATCTATCTATCTATCTATCTATCTATCTATCTATCTATCTATCTATCTATCTATCTATCTATCTATCTATCTATCTATCTATCTATCTATCTGTCCCCCTCAGGCGACGGCATGGACAACTCAGTGGGCAGCGGAGAGAACACAGACGACCTGGACGCAGACGAGAAAGGCGCCAAGCGTCAGAAGAAGCGTGGAATTTTTCCCAAGTGCGCCACCAACATCATGCGCGCATGGCTATTTCAGCATCTTAACGTGAGTTGTTTTTTCAAAATCTTGAACTGATAATTTTTACTCTGCGCTTTCGCACCCAGGCAGCTCAGCAACCTCAACAATAATTTATTACAGCATCCGTACCCATCCGAGGAGCAGAAGAAGCAGCTGGCTTCAGACACTGGTCTGACAATTTTGCAAGTGAACAACTGGTAAGCTACTATACTGTTTATTGCATATGATTGATCTCGTAGTGACGATATTTAAACTTCTCCAACCCGTAGCTGCCCAAAACTTAAGTCGAAAACTATAAAAAAACCGAAAATTGACAAGTCCTATTATACCTAGGAAATCCAAGTTTTCACGAATCCCCAGCCTGGCCCTCACCATAAACCATAAAGGCCATAATTTATCCCACCCCGACAGTAATTAAATTCTCAACATCAACACCGCCCCAGGTTCATCAACGCCAGACGCAGAATTGTCCAGCCAATGATCGACCAGTCCAACCGCGCCGGTGAGTACGCAAATTAGTCACCACCATCACGCCCCAGTCCATTGTTTTCGCACCGTTTTTGGAAATAAATTCTCGGACATTTAGAGCGGATAATTTATTGCCATCGGGGCTGAAGGCTGCTGAGTTTGGTTCGCCGGGGGGGGGGCGATTCAGTGCAGTGATTGATAATCCGGGCTCCTGTGTACAATTATTTTGTATAGTAAGCGTTAGTTCACCGCAGCGTCTGGTTTTAATCTATCAGCATTTTGAACTCCCTAATAATTTATAGTATCGTCCAAGTAGACGGCACAGTCTGTCCGCTCTCCCTCTCTATCTTACTCTCTGTGAGTACAAAAAGCCGCCGCTGCCGCCACCGCCGCCGCCGCCGCAAAAGCAGTTCTCAAATTGCTTGGCCAATTTTCCTATATACCGAAGCCGAAAAAAAATGAAACGATACCCGACCCCTGCCCGCTTTCTCCACTGCTCACATCATCTCTGCTGTAGTTAGTTGATTTGGAGGCGGCTGGATGAGTAGAGAGAGAGAGAGAGAGAGCGCCAGCGAAGGTTATAGGGGAATCCGGGGCAGGCAATTTTATTGTCAACGAGTTTGATTGATCGCCAGGGCTCAACTTCCGTCCACCCCGGCCGCACCCTGCTGGCGCGCATTGTCCCCAAGCCGGCACCAAGGGGACTGAAAATGGCTGACTTCACCAGGGGCAACTCTTCTATCCCTATTTTTGCTCTTTCTGTCTCTGTCTCTCTCTTTTTTTGTATTTCCCGATCTCAGCGAAAGAGAAACAGCGATTTCAGTCGAATAGTCAATAGAAAAAAAATTCAAACAACAAAACACAAGGAAAATCTGTTGGAAAAAAATTTGGCGGAAGCAGCGGAGGTGGCCCTCGAGTCCGCAGCCTTTCCAGGTGGATGGCCGAAAAGCTTGGCTGGACTGACCGGGACAGCTCATAAATCTGTCACAGGCCTGCCTGTCCCCCAATATCCTGCTCAGGGATTTGGGAACAAAATCAAATTCGACAACATTCGCAAGGGCAGCGGTTTTTTTAGTTTTTTCAAAGCAGGCGAGCTTTTTTGCATTTTAAAATTCACTTATTGTTGTTTCATGACGATTTTATGGTTTTGTAGTTCCTACATGGCTAATTCTACATTGCTACTTGGATCCTCAAAAATTTTGTTAAAAAATCGGATCAAAAAATTTCTCATCTGAAGTCCCAGATTTCCAAATGCCACACTGAGGATCTTGGTTCGCAAAACCCATTAAAAATCCCAGACTCCAAATTAAGAATCCCTGAAACGGAAATTGATAATAAAAATTTACTAAGTTAAGCATCCAAAATACTTGTCTTCATATTTGACAGGCAGAAAATAATTTAAAGATTGCATTCTCAAACTTTTATTCTTTGATCCCCCAATTTCAGGCCCGCACGGCTACAGTCCGGAAGCCGCGGCATATTCTCCCTACGCAATGGAGACTCACCAGCAATTGGCTTACGGCAGAGCCGGTAAGAATTAGCTCTACATCCCAATCCTAGATTCCCATCCAAGATCCCAATCCTAGATCCCAATCGCAGATCCCAATCCTGGATCCCAATCCTATTGATACATCCCAACCCTAGATCCCAATCCTAGATCCCAATCGCAGATCCCAATCCCAGATCCCCATCCTAGATTCCCATCCTTGATCCTAATCCTAGATCCCAATCCTAGATCCAAATCCGATTGATGCATCCCAATCCTAGATCCCAATCCTTGATTCCAATCCCAGATCCCAATCCTAGATTTCCATCCTAGATCTCCATCCTAGATCCCAATCCAAGATCCCAATTCTACTGATACATCCCTATCCTAGATCCCACCCTAGATCCCAGTCCTAGATCCCAATCTTTGATCCCAATCCTAAATTTCTATCCCAGATCCCGATCCTAGATCCCCATCCTAGATCCCAATCCTAGATCCCAGTCCTAGATCCCCATCCTAGATCACCATCCTAGATCCCCATCCTAGATCACCATCCTAGATCCCCATCCTAGATCCCAATCCTAGATCTCCACCCTAGATCCCAATCCTAGATCCCAATCTTTGATCCCAATCCTAGATTTCTATCCCAGATCCCGATCCTAGATCCTGATCCTAGATCCCCATCCTAGATCCCCATCCTAGATCCCAATCCTAGATCCCAGTCCTAGATCCCCATCCTAGATCCCCATCCTAGATCCCCATCCTAGATCCCCATCCTAGATCCCAATCGCAGATCCCAATTCTAGATCCCAAGCACAGAACTAAATCCTAGATCCCAATTCTATTGATGCATCTCAATCCTAGATCCCAATCCCAGATCCCAATCCTAGATCCCCATCCTAGATCCCAATCCTAGATTCTAATTCTAGATCCCAATCCCAGATCACAATCCTCATCCTTGACCAACGCCAATCTGCAGGCTTCTCCAGCGCAGCCGCGGCGGCAGCCCTCAGCTACCCCGGCTACCATCACGCGGCGTATCCGGCCCAGGACATGCTGGCGGGATTCCAGCATCCGCACATGATGATGTCAGCGGCCCACGCCGCGTCAGCCGCCCACTACATGTACGGACAGCAGGCGGTGTCACCGCCGCCGCCGCCCCACTCGCAGCAGCAGCAGCAGCAGGCGGCTCTGCACCATCACGCCGCCGGTTCAGGCGGACACCATCACGGATATCCGCCTCACCAGCAGCAGAACCACAATCATCATCACGCGGCGGCCGCTGCGGCGGCTGCAGCGGCTGCTGCGGCAGCTGCGGCCGAAGGTGTCTCAGTGGTGTCACCCGATCTACTCTCTTGACCAATCGGACTTTAATGGCTGTTCCCCTAGCAACAGAGATTGATTTCCCTGACAGGGGTTTTCTCACCGCTGTATTCCTATCAATCTATCCCCTTATTTCTCGTCGCTCAGTTTCAGGAGAGACGGTTAGCCACATTTTGTTAGGAATTCTTTGCTCTCACAACGGATAGATTTTAGGGTTTGACTTTATTTGTTGGAGTTACTCAATTGAATTGCTACATGCTATTCCTATTATGTATTGTTTTTTAAGCTGTTGTGTTGAATTAGTTAAGTGTTCGATGTGCTTTTTCTCTTTTGCTGTCTTTTGCTTGCTTAATTATTGTTGGCCGATGTTAAAATAATAAATATGTTATTATTTGGTCTGGCTTGCTTAGATTTGATAGCTTTGACAGGTCACTCTGTTATTCTCCCCTTTGTTACTGTCTAAATTTTGCGCTGCAGAGTTTATTGCTTGTGTTTTTTGTTTGTAAAATTATAGTTTAATTTGTTGGCCCGACATCCCGATATGAGCTCCGAAACCATCCCGGACTTGATTTCGAACTCCCGTTAATCTGTCTATCTCGGTATGTGCCCTGCACCAACTAAATATTTGACGTTAATTTGCGTACTTTCGCACATGAAAAACACACGATTGAACATAAATTGAGCTAAATTTGAACTGTAGTAGTCTTTGTTCCGCACTTCAACTCTTCGTTCATATGAGAAAATCTGTACTAAAAAAATGTGTTCAGAGCTGAGTGCAGCTAAGTGCAGGCTGCCTAATTACTTCTACTGATAAATTGAAAAAATATACACTTAAGATACGACTTGAAACTGGCCTACCCGTCTGCTGTGCTCGGGTGTTACATCTTCTATCTTTTAGCATCATTTTTTAATGAGTGAGAAAGAGACTGTTTGAAATTGAGGCAATGTGATCCGGAGACAGTGTTGGATGAGACAGGTTGAGATTGAGGCAGGGTGACAGAAGATGATGCAGCAGGAGACTCTGCGAGAGGGAGACAGGGTGAGAGGGAGACAGGGTGAGAGGAAGACAGGGGAGAGGGAGCCAGGGTGAGAGGGAGACAGAATGAGAGGGAGACAGGGTGAGAGGGAGACAGTGAGAGGGAGACAGGGTGAGAGGGAGACAGTGAGAGGGAGATAGTGAGTGGGAGGCAGGATGAGAGGGAGACAGGGTGAGAGGGAGACAGAGTGAGAGGGAGACAGGGTAAGAGGGAGACAGAGTGAGAGGGAGACAGGGTGAGAGGGAGACAGAGTGAGAGGGAGACAGGGTGAGAGGGAGACAGAATGAGAGGGAGACAGGGTGAGAGGGAGACAGTGAGAGGGAGATAGTGAGTAGGAGACAGGGTGAGAGGGAGACAGGGTGAGAGGGAGACAGGGTGAGAGGGAGACAGGGTGAGAGGGAGACAGAGTGAGAGGGAGACAGGGTGAGAGGGAGACAGGGTGAGAGGGAGACAGGGTGAGAGGGAGACAGAGTGAGAGGGAGACAGGGTGAGAGGGAACCATTTTGGTATGAAGGCCAGTTTCAGAGGGCGATGTCAATCAGACAAGATGAGCGTCACAGAATATCAAAGAGATTTAGCATGCAGCCAAGCGCACACAGTAGATCACAGAGCCGCCGATTTAGGCCGCACAATAAATCTTTGCAGCCCGCGCTGACAGGCGCCGCTCTAACATTATCATTTTGATGTTGTCTCTGACCAGTTTGATGCGGCACAGTCGCTTCTGGTGGCCGACTATCTCCCCTCCCTCCTCCGGCCAGTCGCGACGGGGAGCCACCAACCTGCTAATGATCGGGTTTTGCTGGCGGTAGTAGCGAAGCGAAATGCTCGCGCAGATAGCGGAAATAGATTGGGAAGAGGGACAACAACAACAACGCCGCGCAATCCCTCGTGGCTAATCCTCCCCTGCCCCATCCGGCAGCTGTGGAATGCGGAAGAGAGAGAAAGTGTGTTTCTGTTACCTCCCCTGCTAGTGGCATGTTGCGGCCAAGGGCATCTGCTAGCTTTGAAATGTCAGCGGGGGGTCCCGGATCTCCAACGGGATTTGCCCCGCCCTCTTCCCCATAGCAACCGAAAAAGCTCGGGGAATTTAGGAAAGAAAGAATGGAGGCTGGCAGTGCCATATGCAGCTGTTAGTGAAACTACCCCCCCCCCCCCTATCTCTGTATTCCCAATTCCCGAATTACCGAAGATCCCCCAGCGATACTTGCGGCTAGGAGAAAAAGAGAGAGAGAGAGCAAAAAATCCCCTTGAAAATCTCCGCCTTCTGGAGTTTTCAAACGGTGGCCCGAGTGGCGCACAGAAAATTCCAGCCTCCGCCGCCTCTCCCATGGCCAAGTTGTCAAAGCGGACAGACAGCTGACTCCCCCCACCCGGCGCGAAGCGGAGCAAGAAAAGCATTTGGGCGCTGCCGCTTTGCGCTTGCTGGTTAAATTTTGCCTGATTGAAGTAAAGCGGCTTGCGGGCGGGTGGCGCTGACATTGGAGCGATCATGAATTTCATAAGGGGCTAGTGAGACACTGAGTGAGACACTGGGTGAGACACTGGGTGAGACACTGGGTGAGACACTGGGTGAGACACTGGGTGAGACACTGGGTGAGACTCTGGGTGAGACACTGGGTGAGACACTGGGTGAGACACTGGGTGAGACACTGGGTGAGACACTGGGTGAGACACTGGGTGAGACACTGGGTGAGACACTGGGTGAGACACTGGGTGAGACACTGGGTGAGACACTGGGTGAGACACTTGGTGAGACACTGGGTGAGACGCTGGGTGAGACACTGGGTGAGACACTGGGTGAGACTGAGACACTGAGGGAGACTGAGATACTGGGGAGACTGAGATACTGGGGGAGACTGAGACACTGGGTGAAACACTGGGTGAGACTGAGACACTGGGTGAGACACTGGGTGAGACACTGGGTGAGGCACTGGGTGAGACACTGGGTGAGACGCTGGGTGAGACACTGGGTGAGACACTGGGTGAGACACTGGGTGAGACACTGGGTGAGACACTGGGTGAGACACTGGGTGAGACACTGGGTGAGACACTGAGTGAGACACTGGGTGAGACACTGGGTGAGACACTGGGTGAGACACTGGGTGAGACACTGGGTGAGACACTGGGTGAGACACTGGGTGAGACACTGGGTGAGACGCTGGGTGAGACACTGGGTGAGACACTGGGTGAGACACTGGGTGAGACACTGGGTGAGACACTGGGTGAGACACTGGGTGAGACACTGGGTGAGACACTTGGTGAGACACTGGGTGAGACTGAGACACTGAGGGAGACTGAGATACTGGGGGAGACTGAGATACTGGGGGAGACTGAGACACTGGGTGAGACACTGGGTGAGACTGAGACACTGGGTGAGACACTGGGTGAGACACTGGGTGAGGCACTGGGTGAGACACTGGGTGAGACGCTGGGTGAGACACTGGGTGAGACACTGGGTGAGGCACTGGGTGAGACACTGGGTGAGACTGAGACACTGGGGGAGACTGAGATACTGGGGGAGACTGAGATACTGGGGGAGACTGAGACACTGGGTGAGACACTGGGTGAGACATTGGGTGAGACACTCGGTGAGACACTGGGTGAGACACTGGGTGAGACACTGGGTGAGACACTGGATGAGACTGAGACACTGAGGGAGACTGAGATACTGGGGGAGACTGAGATACTGGGGGAGACTGAGACACTGGGTGAGACTGAGTAACTGGGTGAGACTGAGACACTGAGTGAGACTGAGACACTGAGTGAAACTGAGATACTGGGTGAGACTGAGACACTGGGTGAGACTGAGACACTGGGTGAGACACTGGGTGAGACACTGGGTGAGACACTGGGTGAGACACTGGGTAAGACGCTGGGTGAGACACTGGGTGAGACACTGGGTGAGACACTGGGTGAGACTAAGACACTGGGGGAGACACTGGGGGAGACACTGGGTGAGACTGAGACACTGGGGGAGACTGAGATACTGGGGGAGACTGAGATACTGGGGGAGACTGAGACACTGGGTGAGATACTGGGTGAGACATTGGGTGAGACACTCGGTGAGACACTGGGTGAGACACTGGGTGAGACACTGGGTGAGACACTGGATGAGACTGAGACACTGGGGGAGACTGAGATACTGGGGGAGACTGAGATACTGGGGGAGACTGAGACACTGGGTGAGACTGAGTAGGACTGAGAAATGTTACATAAGAAAGACGTGTCATTCACATGGCCAGTTACTTGAAGCGAAATGCAAATATTGTTAAGCAGGAAAACGAAATAAAATTTAGATGTAGATCAAGGCGATGAGTTGCCGAATTTCCAATTCAGAATTTTAAGTCGTCCTCGCCGACTTCTCAACCCATTCAGCCGTAGGAACTCCGTAAAAAAAGTCAGACTCGAGTTCTCCAATTTGATGAGCTGCTTTCAATTTTCTTTTTCTTCCGGTTTCACCAACTTTTAAAGCCCCGTTGATTAAGTTGCGTTGGGATCAAGGCGAAATGCAAATCTAGCTTCTTTAGGCTTGGGATTCCCGTGAATCAACCCCATGAAGCTCTGAGCTCGTTCAAGATTCCGCATGAGCAAATGAAAAAATGCTTGGTTGACCAAATCTTACTCTGCCTCCCCATTAACAATTCTATTTCACTCACTGCTCCCAACCCTGTCTCCCTCTCATTCTGTATCTCTCCCCCTGTCTCACTCTCATTCTGCATCTCTCCCCCTGTCTCCCTCTCATTCTGTATCTCTCCCCCTGTCTCCCTCTCATTCTGTATCTCCCCCTCTGTATCCCTCTCATTATGCATCTCTCCCCTGTCTCCCTCTCATCCCTCTCATTCTGCATCTCTCCCATTGTCTCCCTCTCATTCTGTATCTCTCCCCCTGTCTCTCTCTCATTCTGTATCTCTCCCCCTGTCTCCCTCTCATTATGTATCTCCCCTCTGTCTCCCTCTCATTCTCTATCTCCCCGCTCTGTCTCCCTCTCATTCCGTATCTCTCCCCCTGTCTCCCTCTCACTCTGTATCTCTCCCCCTGTCAGCCTCTCATTCTGTATCTCTCCCCCTGTCTCCCTCTCACTCTGTATCTCTCCCCCTGTCTCCCTCTCATTCTGTATCTCTCCCCTCTGTCTCCCTCTCATTCTCTATCTCCCCGCTCTGTCTCCCTCTCATTCCGTATCTCTCCCCCTGTCTCCCTCTCACTCTGTATCTCTCCCCCTGTCAGCCTCTCATTCTGTATCTCTCCCCCTGTCTCCCTCTCACTCTGTATCTCTCCCCCTGTCTCCCTCTCATTCTGTATCTCCCCCTCTGTCTACCTCTCATTCTGCATCTCTCCCATTGTCTCCCTCTCATTCTGTATCTCTCCCCCTGTCTCCCTCTCATTCTGTATCTCTCCCCTGTCTCCCTCTCATCCCTCTCATTCTGCATCTTCCCCATTGTCTCCCTCTCATTCTGTATCTCTCCCCCTGTCTCCCTCTCATTCTGTATCTCCCCCTCTGTCTCCCTCTCATTATGCATCTCTCCCCTGTCTCCCTCTCATCCCTCTCATTCTGCATCTCTCCCATTGTCTCCCTCTCATTCTGTATCTCTCCCCCTGTCTCCCTCTCATTCTGTATCTTACCCCTGTCTCCCTCTCATTCTGTATCTCTCCCCCTGTCTCCCTCTCATTCTGTATCTTACCCCTGTCTCCCTCTCATTCTGTTTCTCTCCCCCTGTCTGCCTCTCTTAAGCTTCTTAAGCTTGCTTAGTGAACGACAGACACTTTGCATGCCTCTCTGACAGCTCTTTGTGTCCCGGCGGCAGTCAAAAATTAATCATTGTTTTGACCCGTACAGTGCGTGGCAATTGGCCAGTTTATCCAAGTGCTGCCCAATGTTTACGCCTTCGATTGTGTATACAGTTTGCGGGGCTTAGACAGGCTGGAAAAAAAGAACCAAACGATGGCCAATGTAGAGGAGAATCTTCTGGCAAAGCTCGAGTGGGGGGAGGCATAATCACTGTTGCTCGCACCCACCCGAGTTCGGGAATTAAGAAATTACCTTGACTACAGCAAGCTTGACTAGGTGAGAGAGCCGGGTCCAACCTTGGCTAGATAAACGGCCGGCACTTGAGCTACAGTGGCAACAAATCAAACAATCTCGTGTTCCTAAAGCCTCCGATCCTCAGATTCCAAAACCACAAATCGGTATTGTCTTCGTTTGTCTCTTATCTATTTGAGTGGGCAAACGGGTTTTTGGTTGGCAACTAACAGCCAAGCTTGTGCTTAGGGGCTGTGTTTAAGTGTTCTGCTATATGGCAGTACCAGATCACCGGCCTTGAGAGGATGTTCCATTCATGGGAGTTTTTGTTTGTAGATACATCCCCAGGGTGGGAAAGGTCATCTGGCTGACATTAAGTAGCTTAAGTTAAACTGACCCAAGTTGTACAATTATCAATCATACTAGTCAATTTTTTTAGCTAAAGAACCAATAAAATGTTTAATTATCACTCTGTATCTCTTCTGTCACGGGGTTGTAGCCTAGTGGTTAGAGCGTCGGACTCACGACTTGAAGGTCGGGGGTTCGATTCCCAACTCGACTGGTACAATTTGTGTCCTTTAGCAAGACACTTAACTCTGCATTGCTTCAGTTCACCCAGCTGTTAAATGGGTACCAGCATCAGCTGGGGTAATTGAAGGTGGGTGTGGCGTCCCGCCAGTCCATGGACTGAACAGCTGTACGCAGTCTTCAGAAGCGCCACACAATAGCTGCGGCTGTGCTATTGGCTGCACATCTGGCCCGATTGGGACAGGTGTAATCAATTATTATTATTATTATTATTTATTAGCATTTATTAATGTCTATCACTCAGAAAAATAAGCGAGCTCTCCTCTTTATAATTCCATTAACGGAAAATTGAATTTCTGCTTGAACTCTAAGTTTTTATTTTAGTTTTTTGGACTCTCTTTCCCACGCGATAAAATGGTCCACTGCGCAGGCGAAACAATTGGGCTTGATAATTAATTTATTTATCGACAGGAAGTCATTGCGGAACAGGGATTTTAACAGCTAAAGGCTGCTAAAAGCTCCCCGTCTAACCACCTTAGATAGATTAGCTGTTTTCCTGACGTGCAGATTGTCCAGACCTGAAGACAGAGGCCCATTGTCTGCCCTTTGAAACATCCTATTATGAAATTGAATGATTTATGCGATTGCTGAAGGCTGCTCGCTAAAGTGGCTTATTAACTTGCTTAGAGAATAGGGTACTAAACCTTGTGAGCTATTTTAGCATTACTATGTTACCTCAGTGGGTATTGCTGCCTGTCCTATGTTCCTTCGGTGGGTATTGCTACCTGTCCTATGTTCCTTCGGTGGGTATTGCTACCTGTCCTTTGTTTCTTCGGTGGGTATTGCTGTCTGTCCTATGTTCCTTCGGTGGGTATTGCGACCTGTCCTATGTTCCTTCGGTGGGTATTGCTACCTGTCCTATGTTCCTTCGGTGGGTATTGCTGTCTGTCCTATATTCCTTCGGTGGGTATTGCTGCCTTTCCTATGTTCTTTCGGTGGGTATTGCTGTCTGTCTTATGTCCCTTCGGTGGGTATTGCTGCCTGTCCTATGTTCATTCAGGGTATTGTTACCTGTCCTATGTTCATTCAGGGTATTGCTACCTGTCCTATGTTCATTCAGGGTATTGCTACCTGTCCTATGTTCATTCAGGGTATTGCTACCTTTCCTACGTTCCTTCCTAGAGCAATTCTTATTCTTTCATTCTCCTTCTTCTTTCCTTCTTCAATGTCAGATTGCCTGCTCGCCTTGTCACTGAGTGAATTTTGCGTCAAATGAAAGAAAAGATTTCTCCGAACCAGAATTTGGAGAGTTGTCTGGAACAGTTAAAAAAAATTTAGCGCTGTAGCTGTGCTAAAATTTTGCTTTCCAAAAAAAGGAAAACAGTTACTAACGTTTTTTGTGCTATTTGACAACCTATGGGAACAAGGAGTCGACCCTGTCCGAAAACCGGGGAACCGAATCTCACTCAGACCCCCCAAACGAACCCTCGACGTCACCAAGAAGCAGCCAAAATGGTTGGATACTTCTGAACTGCTTTCTTCTAAAAGAAAAGCAAAAACATTTCTCGTCCTGATGTTGCCTTAATTTTTTTTCGCGATAAAAAGTCTATCGAAAACGCATTCAGTCTGCTGCTCTGCGGAAAGTGTGAGAACCGCTGATGCAGTGAAAGATCTGCAGCGGATCAAAAAAAAGCCGCAGCAATCCGCTGTTTTTGCTTCCAAGAAAAAAATTGTAAATAGGAGGTCATTTTTCTCCCGTTTTGTTGGCAAAATTCTTGCTTGCTTTAACGAAATGAGGAAGAATTTGAGGAGCCAAATTAATTGGCCAATTAAGCGGCGGGATAACTCCTCAAGTCGAGGGGAAAAAGAGGAATATTCGGCTTTACTGGAAATCCAAGCAGCCAAGCGGCCAAGTCAAAGTTGGCTGCCAGCTTCCTAGAAGCATCTCCAGCTCCTCTATAGGCGATTTTGCAGCCTTGTCTGCGCAACTTTTCTCTCTAAGAGATAGAGAGAGAGAGAGAGAGAGAGAGAGAGCGACCGAGATAGCACGCAATGTCTCCTATTGATCCGTGGAACTGACGTCGGGCCAGGGCACAGAATAGCCGGGTCCTTCGCCCCGGAGATTCGGCAAATGAGGCAGAGATTAGGCCGCCGGAATCTCTGTCATTAATCAGAAGCTTCTCCCTTGCTTTCTCTCCGTCTCTTCCCCGGGATGAGCCGCGAGTGCAGGGGGACCTGTTTTACTCCGGATTAGTGTCACATCTGACAGGTAGTCAATCATCGGACAGGGGGGAGCAGGGGATGGGAGTTAGGCGGAGGCAGCTCTCGCTCGCCTGGCAGGGAGGATGAGGCCCGGAGATTCTGAGCTCGACGTCTCATCTTCTCTCGCCACACTCAGTGCCGCATCCACTCGAAGCAGAGAAGGCAGCAAAACGCGGTGGTCTATCTTAGCCGGGACTGCCTACAGAGAGTCTGCCCGCCACCAACAGCAAACTATAAACTCGGATAGATAAGCCGACTGACTTGCATCTCCGCTCACCGAGCCATCCGCTACACCACCCCCACCCCGACAGCGCCGGCGGGACTCGGAGAGAATCTTAGCTCGTAGTATGCAATGCATCCGCGTAGACGGGTACAGACCAAATGGCGACAAAAATGAGCTGCGTGCAATGCCACCAGGAGATAGAGTAATCTGGACATCACACCTATACTATGAAAGTCATCCTGTAGCGTCTCACAAATATAACTAAGCGCCTCACACCTCATTATGTAGCGTCTCGTAAATATAGCTAAGCGCCTCACACCTCATTATGTAGCGTCTCGTAAATATAGCTAAGCGCCTCACACCTCATTATGTAGCGTCTCGTAAATATAGCTAAGCGCCTCACACCTCATTATGTAGCGTCTCGTAAATATAGCTAAGCGCCTCACACCTCATTATGTAGCGTCTCGTAAATATAACTAAGCGCCTCACACCTCATTATGTAGCGTCTCGTAAATATAACTAAGCGCCTCACACCTCATTATGTAGCGTCTCGTAAATATAGCTAAGCGCCTCACACCTCATCCCGTAAATTGGCGCCTTATCCCAGAAAGCAGGGCGCCAAAAGACCTGCAGCAGCTACAACGAGTTAAAAAATTTCCTCGTCAAACCTGCTCGGCTTCACAAACATTATAAAAACTTTATAAGCTGGACAAGAAAATCTAATTAAAATAATAATAACCAAAGCAGTGGGAGACTCGGGGAAACACTCTTTAATAACGTCTTAAAAAGTCTTACACACTTGGAACGAGGCCGACTTTCCCTTGGGTGGGGAGGGGCGGACACAACGTTATCTCGTCCACTGGAGCCTGACTCATGTAGAAAGACGGAGTCAGCAGGGACACATGTTCTCAAGCTGCCGCGCTGAGCCCTGTGGAATACAACCTACTCGCAGAAGCAGATAAATCAGTGAGTTGCAGCGAACGGTCGTAAATCACACGGGGAGAAGTGATAGAGAGAAATAGAGGGATAGATAGAGAAAGGAAGGGGAAAATAGTTAGAATGAGAAAGCGAGACAAGTAGGAGGAGACTTCTGTAGATCCCAGTTCGCTCTCTCGGGTTTGGGCTTCTCATAATCCGAAATTTCTTATTTTAGGCCTAGTAGACCTTCCCCCCACTTACAGCTTGCTCACGCGTGCTCATCTGAGCGCGTCAATTAGAAACACATTGAGTATAGATATAAGTTACTGCTCTCGGATTATTATACTACTGATCCCTAACTACGCTACTGGCAGTAGTAATTGTAGCGATAAATGTTACACTAACTGTATCGCTAGATGCCACACTAACTGTATCGCTAGATGCCACACTAACTGTATCGCTAGATGTCACACTAACTGTATCGCTAGATGTCACACTAACTGTATCGCTAGATGTCACACTAACTGTATCGCTAGATGCCACACTAACTGTATCGCTAGATGCCACACTAACTGTATCGCTAGATGCCACACTAACTGTATCGCTAGATGTCACACTAACTGTATCGCTAGATGTCACACTAACTGTATCGCTAGATGTCACACTAACTGTATCGCTAGATGTCACACTAACTGTATCGCTAGATGTCACACTAACTGTATCGCTAGATGTCACACTAACTGTATCGCTAGATGTCACACTAACTGTATCGCTAGATGTCACACTAACTGTATCGCTAAATGTCACACTAACTGTATCGCTAGATGTCACACTAACTGTATCGCTAGATGTCACACTAACTGTATCGCTAAATGTCACACTAACTGTATCGCTAGATGTCACACTAACTGTATCGCTAGATGTCACACTAACTGTATCGCTAGATGCCACACTAACTGTATCGCTAGATGTCACACTAACTGTATCGCTAGATGCCACACTAACTGTATCGCTAGATGTCACACTAACTGCATCGCTAGATGTCACACTAACTGCATCGCTAGATGTCACACTAACTGCATCGCTAGATGTCACACTAACTATATCGCTAGATGTCACACTAACTGCATCGCTAGATGTCACACTAACTATATCGCTAGATGTCACTAACTGTATCGCTAGATGCCACACTAACTGTATCGCTAGATGTCACTAACTGTATCGCTAGATGCCACACTAACTGTATCGCTAGATGTCACTAACTGTATCGCTAGATGTCACTAACTGTATCGCTAGATGTCACTAACTGTATCGCTAGATGTCACTAACTGTATCGCTAGATGTCACACTAACTGTATCGCTAGATGTCACACTAACTGTATCGCTAGATGTCACACTAACTGTATCGCTAGATGTCACACTAACTGTATCGCTAGATGTCACACTAACTGTATCGCTAGATGTCACACTAACTGTATCGCTAGATGTCACTAACTGCATCGCTAGATGTCACACTAACTGCATCGCTAGATGTCACACTAACTGTATCGCTAGATGTCACACTAACTGTATCGCTAGATGTCACACTAACTGCATCGCTAGATGTCACACTAACTGTATCGCTAGATGTCACACTAACTGTATCGCTAGATGTCACACTAACTGTATCGCTAGATGTCACACTAACTGTATCGCTAGATGTCACACTAACTGCATCGCTAGATGTCACACTAACTGTATCGCTAGATGTCACACTAACTGTATCGCTAGATGTCACACTAACTGTATCGCTAGATGTCACACTAACTGTATCGCTAGATGTCACACTAACTGTATCGCTAGATGTCACACTAACTGTATCGCTAGATGTCACACTAACTGTATCGCTAGATGTCACTAACTGCATCGCTAGATGTCACACTAACTGCATCGCTAGATGTCACACTAACTGTATCGCTAGATGTCACACTAACTGTATCGCTAGATGTCACACTAACTGTATCGCTAGATGTCACACTAACTGTATCGCTAGATGTCACACTAACTGTATCGCTAGATGTCACTAACTGCATCGCTAGATGTCACACTAACTGCATCGCTAGATGTCACACTAACTGTATCGCTAGATGTCACACTAACTGTATCGCTAGATGTCACACTAACTGTATCGCTAGATGTCACACTAACTGTATCGCTAGATGTCACACTAACTGTATCGCTAGATGTCACACTAACTGTATCGCTAGATGCCACACTAATTTGAAATTTTTATTGAAATGGTAGTGTATGAGCTAAAATTTAGTGATGCAGTTAGTATAATATTCAGAGCCGCATCAAGTTATCGCCAAGTATCTAGCGTGTCAATCTGGCGCAGCTTCCTTACTCCACATGTCATGCAGTTAAACAAACGCAAGCCGGAAATTCCAGCTTTAAAAACAGTAGCAGCTCCTCAGACAGCTGGCGGAAGGCCAGATTAGCTATCGATGCAACATGAACTAGGCAGTTCCAAAAATCTCCACCCGCTCTACAGGTTGCGTGTACAGCTGACCCAAAGCCCGTAAACTGTCTACTTGCCCGGGTACGAAAGCCACCTCCCCACTCCTTGCTCCATTGTTTATGTGAAATTCGGCACAGAGCCGCGTCCGAAACTGCCCTCAGCGCGCTAGGCCAGATGCGTACACAAGGCCATTGTACTGTGTGCACCCTACCCCCTCGGAGACGAAGTTCTCTCACCAGTTAGTCCGATGTTTCTTCGCTTTCGTCATTGCAACTGCCAAGCCGCAGCAGCAGCATCGGTCCCCAAGCAGGTTCTTCCTTCCTTTCCTTCTTCTTTTTGTTTGAAGCAGCGAGCAATTGAGCGGGGGTGGCCGGGGGGGTCACTTCTGGCTTGGGTTGGGCATGTCCAGAGCGCCGCATCCATATAATGCGGCAATGTTGCCAGGCATTAAACTTGCTCGGATGCTAAAATCGGAGCTCGCACCCTGTTTAGACAGCCAGGTACACAGAAGGACGCAGCAAAATAGGATGCACGAGCTGTCCACCCTGCTAGGACATCATCAGGAGGTGTCTCTGCTGCCAAGTCGCCGGAGCCATCATTCCAACTTGGTGCGGTCACCGTCTCAGCCACCCCAGCCGCCGCCTCCGCCTCTAACGCCGTGTCCGGCTCTGACCCGACCCAGCCTGCTGCAGCAGTCGTCCTTGCCATCCTCAGCAGCGGCAGCATTCGAAGCAGACGAGCCCATAGACTATTCGCTGAAAAGGTCGAGCCGAGCTGCTCGAAACCACCGAAGTCGGAGTCGCAGTCGAAGCCGCTGCAGAAGCCCCTCGTCGCCTCAACAACAGCAGCAGCAGATCCTGACGCTGCGTCTTCTGCCGCCCTACGTGCCAGAGCTGTCAATCAGCGCCACGGCTGCTTGTTCAACAACGAATTCGCAGTCTGGCAGTAACAATAATAATAACGCATCGCTCGATCCGCTGATGCAGGAGAAAGCGGCTAGAGCGGCCGAGGTTATTCGTCGAAAAATGGGTGAGAAATCGCGTTGTAGATACCCTCTATATATATATCCGTGTCAGACTGTCTGTAGATCCACTTCATAGACACCCTCTATATCCGTGTCAGACTGTCTGTAGATCCACTTCATAGACACCCTCTATATCCGTGTCAGACTGTCTGTAGATCCACTTCATAGACACCCTCTATATCCGTGTCAGACTGTCTGTAGATCCACTTCATAGACACCCTCTATATCCGTGTCAGACTGTCTGTAGATCCACTTCATAGACACCCTCTATATCCGTGTCAGACTGTCTGTAGATCCACTTCATAGACACCATCTATATCCGTGTCAGACTGTCTGTAGATCCACTTCATAGACACCCTCTATATTCGTGTCAGACTGTCTGTAGATCCACTTCATAGACACCCTCTATATCCGTGTCAGACTGTCTGTAGATCCACTTCATAGACACCCTCTATATCCGTGTCAGACTGTCTGTAGATCCACTTTACAGACACCCTCTATATTAGTGTCAGACTGTCTGTAGATCCGCTTTACAGACACCCTCTATATCCGTGTCAGACTGTCTGTAGATCCGCTTTACAGACACCCTCTATATTAGTGTCAGACTGTCTGTAGATCCGCTTTACAGACACCCTCTATATTAGTGTCAGACAGTCTGTAGATCCGCTTTACAGACACCCTCTATATTAGTGTCAGACTGTCTGTAGATCCGCTTTACAGACACCCTCTATATTAGTGTCAGACTGTCTGTAGATCCGCTTTACAGACACCCTCTATATCCGTGTCAGACTGTCTGTAGATCCACTTCATAGACACCCTCTATATCCGTGTCAGACTGTCTGTAGATCCACTTCATAGACACCCTCTATATCCGTGTCAGACTGTCTGTAGATCCACTTCATAGACACCCTCTATATCCGTGTCAGACAGTCTGTAGATCCGCTTTACAGACACCCGCTATATCCGTGTCAGACTGTCTGTAACCCTCTATATTAGTGTCAGACAGTCTGTAGATCCGCTTTACAGACACCCTCTATATTAGTGTCAGACTGTCTGTAGATCCGCTTTACAGACACCCTCTATATCCGTGTCAGACTGTCTGTAGATCCACTTCATAGACACCCTCTATATCCGTGTCAGACTGTCTGTAGATCCACTTCATAGACACCCTCTATATTAGTGTCAGACTGTCTGTAGATCCGCTTTACAGACACCCTCTATATCCGTGTCAGACTGTCTGTAGATCCACTTCATAGACACCCTCTATATTAGTGTCAGACTGTCTGTAGATCCGCTTTACAGACACCCTCTATATCCGTGTCAGACTGTCTGTAGATCCACTTCATAGACACCCTCTATATTAGTGTCAGACAGTCTGTAGATCCGCTTTACAGACACCCTCTATATCCGTGTCAGACTGTCTGTAACCCTCTATATTAGTGTCAGACTGTCTGTAGATCCGCTTTACAGACACCCTCTATATTAGTGTCAGACTGTCTGTAGATCCGCTTTACAGACACCCTCTATATTAGTGTCAGTATTAGTGTCAGACAGTCTGTAGATCCGCTTTACAGACACCCTCTATATCCGTGTCAGACTGTCTGTAGATCCACTTCATAGACACCCGCTATATCAGTGTCAGACAGTCTGTAGATCCGCTTTACAGACACCCTCTATATTAGTGTCAGACTGTCTGTAGATCCGCTTTACAGACACCCTCTATATCCGTGTCAGACTGTCTGTAGATCCACTTCATAGACACCCTCTATATCCGTGTCAGACTGTCTGTAGATCCGCTTTACAGACACCCGCTATATCCGTGTCAGACTGTCTGTAGATCCACTTCATAGACACCCTCTATATCCGTGTCAGACTGTCTTAGATCCACTTCATAGACACCCTCTATATCCGTGTCAGACTGTCTGTAGATCCGCTTTACAGACACCCGCTATATCCGTGTCAGACTGTCTGTAGATCCACTTCATAGACACCCGCTATATCAGTGTCAGACAGTCTGTAGATCCGCTTTACAGACACCCTCTATATTATTGTCAGACAGTCTGTAGATCCGCTTTACAGACACCCTCTATATCCGTGTCAGACTGTCTGTAGATCCGCTTTACAGACACCCTCTATATCCGTGTCAGACTGTCTGTAGATCCACTTCATAGACACCCGCTATATCAGTGTCAGACAGTCTGTAGATCCGCTTTACAGACACCCGCTATATCCGTGTCAGACTGTCTGTAACCCTCTATATTAGTGTCAGACAGTCTGTAGATCCGCTTTACAGACACCCTCTATATCAGTGTCAGACAGTCTGTAGATCCGCTTTACAGACACCCTCTATATCCGTGTCAGACTGTCTGTAGATCCACTTCATAGACACCCTCTATATCCGTGTCAGACTGTCTGTAGATCCGCTTTACAGACACCCTCTATATCCGTGTCAGACTGTCTGTAGATCCACTTCATAGACACCCTCTATATCCGTGTCAGACTGTCTGTAGATCCGCTTTACAGACACCCTCTATATCCGTGTCAGACTGTCTGTAGATCCACTTCATAGACACCCTCTATATCCGTGTCAGACTGTCTGTAGATCCACTTCATAGACACCCTCTATATCAGTGTCAGACAGTCTGTAGATCCGCTTTACAGACACCCTCTATATCCGTGTCAGACTGTCTGTAGATCCACTTCATAGACACCCTCTATATCCGTGTCAGACTGTCTGTAGATCCACTTCATAGACACCCTCTATATTAGTGTCAGACTGTCTGTAGATCCGCTTTACAGACACCCTCTATATCCGTGTCAGACTGTCTGTAGATCCACTTCATAGACACCCTCTATATTAGTGTAAGACTGTCTGTAGATCCGCTTTACAGACACCCTCTATATCCGTGTCAGACTGTCTGTAACCCTCTATATCCGTGTCAGACTGTCTGTAGATCCACTTCATAGACACCCTCTATATTAGTGTCAGACTGTCTGTAGATCCGCTTTACAGACACCCTCTATATCCGTGTCAGACTGTCTGTAACCCTCTATATTAGTGTCAGACTGTCTGTAGATCCGCTTTACAGACACCCTCTATATTAGTGTCAGACTGTCTGTAGATCCGCTTTACAGACACCCTCTATATTAGTGTCAGTATTAGTGTCAGACAGTCTGTAGATCCGCTTTACAGACACCCTCTATATCCGTGTCAGACTGTCTGTAGATCCACTTCATAGACACCCGCTATATCAGTGTCAGACAGTCTGTAGATCCGCTTTACAGACACCCTCTATATTAGTGTCAGACTGTCTGTAGATCCGCTTTACAGACACCCTCTATATCCGTGTCAGACTGTCTTAGATCCACTTCATAGACACCCTCTATATCCGTGTCAGACTGTCTGTAGATCCGCTTTACAGACACCCGCTATATCCGTGTCAGACTGTCTGTAGATCCACTTCATAGACACCCTCTATATCAGTGTCAGACAGTCTGTAGATCCGCTTTACAGACACCCTCTATATTAGTGTCAGACAGTCTGTAGATCCGCTTTACAGACACCCTCTATATCCGTGTCAGACTGTCTGTAGATCCGCTTTACAGACACCCTCTATATCCGTGTCAGACTGTCTGTAGATCCACTTCATAGACACCCGCTATATCAGTGTCAGACAGTCTGTAGATCCGCTTTACAGACACCCGCTATATCCGTGTCAGACTGTCTGTAACCCTCTATATTAGTGTCAGACAGTCTGTAGATCCGCTTTACAGACACCCTCTATATCAGTGTCAGACAGTCTGTAGATCCGCTTTACAGACACCCTCTATATCCGTGTCAGACTGTCTGTAGATCCACTTCATAGACACCCTCTATATCCGTGTCAGACTGTCTGTAGATCCGCTTTACAGACACCCTCTATATCCGTGTCAGACTGTCTGTAGATCCACTTCATAGACACCCTCTATATCCGTGTCAGACTGTCTGTAGATCCACTTCATAGACACCCTCTATATCCGTGTCAGACTGTCTGTAGATCCACTTCATAGACACCCTCTATATCCGTGTCAGACTGTCTGTAGATCCACTTCATAGACACCCTCTATATCAGTGTCAGACAGTCTGTAGATCCGCTTTACAGACACCCTCTATATCCGTGTCAGACTGTCTGTAGATCCACTTCATAGACACCCTCTATATCCGTGTCAGACTGTCTGTAGATCCGCTTTACAGACACCCTCTATATCCGTGTCAGACTGTCTGTAGATCCACTTCATAGACACCCTCTATATTAGTGTCAGACTGTCTGTAGATCCGCTTTACAGACACCCGCTATATCCGTGTCAGACTGTCTGTAGATCCGCTTTACAGACACCCTCTATATCCGTGTCAGACTGTCTGTAGATCCACTTCATAGACACCCTCTATATCAGTGTCAGACAGTCTGTAGATCCGCTTTACAGACACCCTCTATATCCGTGTCAGACTGTCTGTAGATCCACTTCATAGACACCCTCTATATTAGTGTCAGACTGTCTGTAGATCCGCTTTACAGACACCCTTTATATCCGTGTCAGACTGTCTGTAACCCTCTATATCCGTGTCAGACTGTCTGTAGATCCACTTCATAGACACCCTCTATATTAGTGTCAGACTGTCTGTAGATCCGCTTTACAGACACCCTCTATATCCGTGTCAGACTGTCTGTAACCCTCTATATTAGTGTCAGACTGTCTGTAGATCCGCTTTACAGACACCCTCTATATTAGTGTCAGACTGTCTGTAGATCCGCTTTACAGACACCCTCTATATTAGTGTCAGTATTAGTGTCAGACAGTCTGTAGATCCGCTTTACAGACACCCTCTATATCCGTGTCAGACTGTCTGTAGATCCACTTCATAGACACCCGCTATATCAGTGTCAGACAGTCTGTAGATCCGCTTTACAGACACCCTCTATATTAGTGTCAGACTGTCTGTAGATCCGCTTTACAGACACCCTCTATATCCGTGTCAGACTGTCTTAGATCCACTTCATAGACACCCTCTATATCCGTGTTAGACTGTCTGTAGATCCGCTTTACAGACACCCGCTATATCCGTGTCAGACTGTCTGTAGATCCACTTCATAGACACCCTCTATATCAGTGTCAGACAGTCTGTAGATCCGCTTTACAGACACCCTCTATATTAGTGTCAGACAGTCTGTAGATCCGCTTTACAGACACCCTCTATATCCGTGTCAGACTGTCTGTAGATCCGCTTTACAGACACCCTCTATATCCGTGTCAGACTGTCTGTAGATCCACTTCATAGACACCCGCTATATCAGTGTCAGACAGTCTGTAGATCCGCTTTACAGACACCCGCTATATCCGTGTCAGACTGTCTGTAACCCTCTATATTAGTGTCAGACAGTCTGTAGATCCGCTTTACAGACACCCTCTATATCAGTGTCAGACAGTCTGTAGATCCGCTTTACAGACACCCTCTATATCCGTGTCAGACTGTCTGTAGATCCACTTCATAGACACCCTCTATATCCGTGTCAGACTGTCTGTAGATCCGCTTTACAGACACCCTCTATATCCGTGTCAGACTGTCTGTAGATCCACTTCATAGACACCCTCTATATCCGTGTCAGACTGTCTGTAGATCCACTTCATAGACACCCTCTATATCCGTGTCAGACTGTCTGTAGATCCACTTCATAGACACCCTCTATATCCGTGTCAGACTGTCTGTAGATCCACTTCATAGACACCCTCTATATCAGTGTCAGACAGTCTGTAGATCCGCTTTACAGACACCCTCTATATCCGTGTCAGACTGTCTGTAGATCCACTTCATAGACACCCTCTATATCCGTGTCAGACTGTCTGTAGATCCGCTTTACAGACACCCTCTATATCCGTGTCAGACTGTCTGTAGATCCACTTCATAGACACCCTCTATATTAGTGTCAGACTGTCTGTAGATCCGCTTTACAGACACCCGCTATATCCGTGTCAGACTGTCTGTAGATCCGCTTTACAGACACCCTCTATATCCGTGTCAGACTGTCTGTAGATCCACTTCATAGACACCCTCTATATCAGTGTCAGACAGTCTGTAGATCCGCTTTACAGACACCCTCTATATCCGTGTCAGACTGTCTGTAGATCCACTTCATAGACACCCTCTATATTAGTGTCAGACTGTCTGTAGATCCGCTTTACAGACACCCGCTATATCCGTGTCAGACTGTCTGTAGATCCGCTTTACAGACACCCTCTATATCCGTGTCAGACTGTCTTAGATCCACTTCATAGACACCCTCTATATCCGTGTCAGACTGTCTGTAGATCCACTTCATAGACACCATCTATATTAGTGTCAGACTGTCTGTAGATCCGCTTTACAGACACCCTCTATATCCGTGTCAGACTGTCTGTAACCCTCTATATTAGTGTCAGACTGTCTGTAGATCCGCTTTACAGACACCCTGTATATTAGTGTCAGACTGTCTGTAGATCCGCTTTACAGACACCCTCTATATTAGTGTCAGTATTAGTGTCAGACAGTCTGTAGATCCGCTTTACAGACACCCTCTATATCCGTGTCAGACTGTCTGTAGATCCACTTCATAGACACCCGCTATATCAGTGTCAGACAGTCTGTAGATCCGCTTTACAGACACCCTCTATATCCGTGTCAGACTGTCTGTAGATCCGCTTTACAGACACCCTCTATATCCGTGTCAGACTGTCTGTAGATCCACTTCATAGACACCCGCTATATCAGTGTCAGACAGTCTGTAGATCCGCTTTACAGACACCCGCTATATCCGTGTCAGACTGTCTGTAACCCTCTATATTAGTGTCAGACAGTCTGTAGATCCGCTTTACAGACACCCTCTATATCAGTGTCAGACAGTCTGTAGATCCGCTTTACAGACACCCTCTATATCAGTGTCAGACAGTCTGTAGATCCGCTTTACAGACACCCTCTATATCCGTGTCAGACTGTCTGTAGATCCACTTCATAGACACCCTCTATATCCGTGTCAGACTGTCTGTAGATCCGCTTTACAGACACCCTCTATATCCGTGTCAGACTGTCTGTAGATCCACTTCATAGACACCCTCTATATCCGTGTCAGACTGTCTGTAGATCCACTTCATAGACACCCTCTATATCCGTGTCAGACTGTCTGTAGATCCACTTCATAGACACCCTCTATATCAGTGTCAGACAGTCTGTAGATCCGCTTTACAGACACCCTCTATATCCGTGTCAGACTGTCTGTAGATCCACTTCATAGACACCCTCTATATCCGTGTCAGACTGTCTGTAGATCCACTTCATAGACACCCTCTATATTAGTGTCAGACTGTCTGTAGATCCGCTTTACAGACACCCTCTATATCCGTGTCAGACTGTCTGTAGATCCACTTCATAGACACCCTCTATATTAGTGTAAGACTGTCTGTAGATCCGCTTTACAGACACCCTCTATATCCGTGTCAGACTGTCTGTAACCCTCTATATCCGTGTCAGACTGTCTGTAGATCCACTTCATAGACACCCTCTATATTAGTGTCAGACTGTCTGTAGATCCGCTTTACAGACACCCTCTATATCCGTGTCAGACTGTCTGTAACCCTCTATATTAGTGTCAGACTGTCTGTAGATCCGCTTTACAGACACCCTCTATATTAGTGTCAGACTGTCTGTAGATCCGCTTTACAGACACCCTCTATATTAGTGTCAGTATTAGTGTCAGACAGTCTGTAGATCCGCTTTACAGACACCCTCTATATCCGTGTCAGACTGTCTGTAGATCCACTTCATAGACACCCGCTATATCAGTGTCAGACAGTCTGTAGATCCGCTTTACAGACACCCTCTATATTAGTGTCAGACTGTCTGTAGATCCGCTTTACAGACACCCTCTATATCCGTGTCAGACTGTCTTAGATCCACTTCATAGACACCCTCTATATCCGTGTCAGACTGTCTGTAGATCCGCTTTACAGACACCCGCTATATCCGTGTCAGACTGTCTGTAGATCCACTTCATAGACACCCTCTATATCAGTGTCAGACAGTCTGTAGATCCGCTTTACAGACACCCTCTATATTAGTGTCAGACAGTCTGTAGATCCGCTTTACAGACACCCTCTATATCCGTGTCAGACTGTCTGTAGATCCGCTTTACAGACACCCTCTATATCCGTGTCAGACTGTCTGTAGATCCACTTCATAGACACCCGCTATATCAGTGTCAGACAGTCTGTAGATCCGCTTTACAGACACCCGCTATATCCGTGTCAGACTGTCTGTAACCCTCTATATTAGTGTCAGACAGTCTGTAGATCCGCTTTACAGACACCCTCTATATCAGTGTCAGACAGTCTGTAGATCCGCTTTACAGACACCCTCTATATCCGTGTCAGACTGTCTGTAGATCCACTTCATAGACACCCTCTATATCCGTGTCAGACTGTCTGTAGATCCGCTTTACAGACACCCTCTATATCCGTGTCAGACTGTCTGTAGATCCACTTCATAGACACCCTCTATATCCGTGTCAGACTGTCTGTAGATCCACTTCATAGACACCCTCTATATCCGTGTCAGACTGTCTGTAGATCCACTTCATAGACACCCTCTATATCCGTGTCAGACTGTCTGTAGATCCACTTCATAGACACCCTCTATATCAGTGTCAGACAGTCTGTAGATCCGCTTTACAGACACCCTCTATATCCGTGTCAGACTGTCTGTAGATCCACTTCATAGACACCCTCTATATCCGTGTCAGACTGTCTGTAGATCCGCTTTACAGACACCCTCTATATCCGTGTCAGACTGTCTGTAGATCCACTTCATAGACACCCTCTATATTAGTGTCAGACTGTCTGTAGATCCGCTTTACAGACACCCGCTATATCCGTGTCAGACTGTCTGTAGATCCGCTTTACAGACACCCTCTATATCCGTGTCAGACTGTCTGTAGATCCACTTCATAGACACCCTCTATATCAGTGTCAGACAGTCTGTAGATCCGCTTTACAGACACCCTCTATATCCGTGTCAGACTGTCTGTAGATCCACTTCATAGACACCCTCTATATTAGTGTCAGACTGTCTGTAGATCCGCTTTACAGACACCCTTTATATCCGTGTCAGACTGTCTGTAACCCTCTATATCCGTGTCAGACTGTCTGTAGATCCACTTCATAGACACCCTCTATATTAGTGTCAGACTGTCTGTAGATCCGCTTTACAGACACCCTCTATATCCGTGTCAGACTGTCTGTAACCCTCTATATTAGTGTCAGACTGTCTGTAGATCCGCTTACAGACACCCTCTATATTAGTGTCAGACTGTCTGTAGATCCGCTTTACAGACACCCTCTATATTAGTGTCAGTATTAGTGTCAGACAGTCTGTAGATCCGCTTTACAGACACCCTCTATATCCGTGTCAGACTGTCTGTAGATCCACTTCATAGACACCCGCTATATCAGTGTCAGACAGTCTGTAGATCCGCTTTACAGACACCCTCTATATTAGTGTCAGACTGTCTGTAGATCCGCTTTACAGACACCCTCTATATCCGTGTCAGACTGTCTTAGATCCACTTCATAGACACCCTCTATATCCGTGTCAGACTGTCTGTAGATCCGCTTTACAGACACCCGCTATATCCGTGTCAGACTGTCTGTAGATCCACTTCATAGACACCCTCTATATCAGTGTCAGACAGTCTGTAGATCCGCTTTACAGACACCCTCTATATTAGTGTCAGACAGTCTGTAGATCCGCTTTACAGACACCCTCTATATCCGTGTCAGACTGTCTGTAGATCCGCTTTACAGACACCCTCTATATCCGTGTCAGACTGTCTGTAGATCCACTTCATAGACACCCGCTATATCAGTGTCAGACAGTCTGTAGATCCGCTTTACAGACACCCGCTATATCCGTGTCAGACTGTCTGTAACCCTCTATATTAGTGTCAGACAGTCTGTAGATCCGCTTTACAGACACCCTCTATATCAGTGTCAGACAGTCTGTAGATCCGCTTTACAGACACCCTCTATATCCGTGTCAGACTGTCTGTAGATCCACTTCATAGACACCCTCTATATCCGTGTCAGACTGTCTGTAGATCCGCTTTACAGACACCCTCTATATCCGTGTCAGACTGTCTGTAGATCCACTTCATAGACACCCTCTATATCCGTGTCAGACTGTCTGTAGATCCACTTCATAGACACCCTCTATATCCGTGTCAGACTGTCTGTAGATCCACTTCATAGACACCCTCTATATCCGTGTCAGACTGTCTGTAGATCCACTTCATAGACACCCTCTATATCAGTGTCAGACAGTCTGTAGATCCGCTTTACAGACACCCTCTATATCCGTGTCAGACTGTCTGTAGATCCACTTCATAGACACCCTCTATATCCGTGTCAGACTGTCTGTAGATCCGCTTTACAGACACCCTCTATATCCGTGTCAGACTGTCTGTAGATCCACTTCATAGACACCCTCTATATTAGTGTCAGACTGTCTGTAGATCCGCTTTACAGACACCCGCTATATCCGTGTCAGACTGTCTGTAGATCCGCTTTACAGACACCCTCTATATCCGTGTCAGACTGTCTGTAGATCCACTTCATAGACACCCTCTATATCAGTGTCAGACAGTCTGTAGATCCGCTTTACAGACACCCTCTATATCCGTGTCAGACTGTCTGTAGATCCACTTCATAGACACCCTCTATATTAGTGTCAGACTGTCTGTAGATCCGCTTTACAGACACCCGCTATATCCGTGTCAGACTGTCTGTAGATCCGCTTTACAGACACCCTCTATATCCGTGTCAGACTGTCTTAGATCCACTTCATAGACACCCTCTATATCCGTGTCAGACTGTCTGTAGATCCACTTCATAGACACCATCTATATTAGTGTCAGACTGTCTGTAGATCCGCTTTACAGACACCCTCTATATCCGTGTCAGACTGTCTGTAACCCTCTATATTAGTGTCAGACTGTCTGTAGATCCGCTTTACAGACACCCTGTATATTAGTGTCAGACTGTCTGTAGATCCGCTTTACAGACACCCTCTATATTAGTGTCAGTATTAGTGTCAGACAGTCTGTAGATCCGCTTTACAGACACCCTCTATATCCGTGTCAGACTGTCTGTAGATCCACTTCATAGACACCCGCTATATCAGTGTCAGACAGTCTGTAGATCCGCTTTACAGACACCCTCTATATCCGTGTCAGACTGTCTGTAGATCCGCTTTACAGACACCCTCTATATCCGTGTCAGACTGTCTGTAGATCCACTTCATAGACACCCGCTATATCAGTGTCAGACAGTCTGTAGATCCGCTTTACAGACACCCGCTATATCCGTGTCAGACTGTCTGTAACCCTCTATATTAGTGTCAGACAGTCTGTAGATCCGCTTTACAGACACCCTCTATATTAGTGTCAGTATTAGTGTCAGACAGTCTGTAGATCCGCTTTACAGACACCCTCTATATCCGTGTCAGACTGTCTGTAGATCCACTTCATAGACACCCGCTATATCAGTGTCAGACAGTCTGTAGATCCGCTTTACAGACACCCTCTATATTAGTGTCAGACTGTCTGTAGATCCGCTTTACAGACACCCTCTATATCCGTGTCAGACTGTCTTAGATCCACTTCATAGACACCCTCTATATCCGTGTCAGACTGTCTGTAGATCCGCTTTACAGACACCCGCTATATCCGTGTCAGACTGTCTGTAGATCCACTTCATAGACACCCTCTATATCAGTGTCAGACAGTCTGTAGATCCGCTTTACAGACACCCTCTATATTAGTGTCAGACAGTCTGTAGATCCGCTTTACAGACACCCTCTATATCCGTGTCAGACTGTCTGTAGATCCGCTTTACAGACACCCTCTATATCCGTGTCAGACTGTCTGTAGATCCACTTCATAGACACCCGCTATATCAGTGTCAGACAGTCTGTAGATCCGCTTTACAGACACCCGCTATATCCGTGTCAGACTGTCTGTAACCCTCTATATTAGTGTCAGACAGTCTGTAGATCCGCTTTACAGACACCCTCTATATCAGTGTCAGACAGTCTGTAGATCCGCTTTACAGACACCCTCTATATCCGTGTCAGACTGTCTGTAGATCCACTTCATAGACACCCTCTATATCCGTGTCAGACTGTCTGTAGATCCGCTTTACAGACACCCTCTATATCCGTGTCAGACTGTCTGTAGATCCACTTCATAGACACCCTCTATATCCGTGTCAGACTGTCTGTAGATCCACTTCATAGACACCCTCTATATCCGTGTCAGACTGTCTGTAGATCCACTTCATAGACACCCTCTATATCCGTGTCAGACTGTCTGTAGATCCACTTCATAGACACCCTCTATATCAGTGTCAGACAGTCTGTAGATCCGCTTTACAGACACCCTCTATATCCGTGTCAGACTGTCTGTAGATCCACTTCATAGACACCCTCTATATCCGTGTCAGACTGTCTGTAGATCCGCTTTACAGACACCCTCTATATCCGTGTCAGACTGTCTGTAGATCCACTTCATAGACACCCTCTATATTAGTGTCAGACTGTCTGTAGATCCGCTTTACAGACACCCGCTATATCCGTGTCAGACTGTCTGTAGATCCGCTTTACAGACACCCTCTATATCCGTGTCAGACTGTCTGTAGATCCACTTCATAGACACCCTCTATATCAGTGTCAGACAGTCTGTAGATCCGCTTTACAGACACCCTCTATATCCGTGTCAGACTGTCTGTAGATCCACTTCATAGACACCCTCTATATTAGTGTCAGACTGTCTGTAGATCCGCTTTACAGACACCCGCTATATCCGTGTCAGACTGTCTGTAGATCCGCTTTACAGACACCCTCTATATCCGTGTCAGACTGTCTTAGATCCACTTCATAGACACCCTCTATATCCGTGTCAGACTGTCTGTAGATCCACTTCATAGACACCATCTATATTAGTGTCAGACTGTCTGTAGATCCGCTTTACAGACACCCTCTATATCCGTGTCAGACTGTCTGTAACCCTCTATATTAGTGTCAGACTGTCTGTAGATCCGCTTTACAGACACCCTCTATATTAGTGTCAGACTGTCTGTAGATCCGCTTTACAGACACCCTCTATATTAGTGTCAGTATTAGTGTCAGACAGTCTGTAGATCCGCTTTACAGACACCCTCTATATCCGTGTCAGACTGTCTGTAGATCCACTTCATAGACACCCGCTATATCAGTGTCAGACAGTCTGTAGATCCGCTTTACAGACACCCTCTATATCCGTGTCAGACTGTCTGTAGATCCGCTTTACAGACACCCGCTATATCCGTGTCAGACTGTCTGTAGATCCACTTCATAGACACCCGCTATATCAGTGTCAGACAGTCTGTAGATCCGCTTTACAGACACCCGCTATATCCGTGTCAGACTGTCTGTAACCCTCTATATTAGTGTCAGACAGTCTGTAGATCCGCTTTACAGACACCCTCTATATCAGTGTCAGACAGTCTGTAGATCCGCTTTACAGACACCCTCTATATCCGTGTCAGACTGTCTGTAGATCCACTTCATAGACACCCTCTATATCCGTGTCAGACTGTCTGTAGATCCGCTTTACAGACACCCTCTATATCCGTGTCAGACTGTCTGTAGATCCACTTCATAGACACCCTCTATATCCGTGTCAGACTGTCTGTAGATCCACTTCATAGACACCCTCTATATCCGTGTCAGACTGTCTGTAGATCCACTTCATAGACACCCTCTATATCCGTGTCAGACTGTCTGTAGATCCACTTCATAGACACCCTCTATATCAGTGTCAGACAGTCTGTAGATCCGCTTTACAGACACCCTCTATATCCGTGTCAGACTGTCTGTAGATCCACTTCATAGACACCCTCTATATCCGTGTCAGACTGTCTGTAGATCCGCTTTACAGACACCCTCTATATCCGTGTCAGACTGTCTGTAGATCCACTTCATAGACACCCTCTATATTAGTGTCAGACTGTCTGTAGATCCGCTTTACAGACACCCGCTATATCCGTGTCAGACTGTCTGTAGATCCGCTTTACAGACACCCTCTATATCCGTGTCAGACTGTCTGTAGATCCACTTCATAGACACCCTCTATATCAGTGTCAGACAGTCTGTAGATCCGCTTTACAGACACCCTCTATATCCGTGTCAGACTGTCTGTAGATCCACTTCATAGACACCCTCTATATCCGTGTCAGACTGTCTGTAGATCCACTTCATAGACACCCTCTATATCCGTGTCAGACTGTCTGTAGATCCACTTCATAGACACCCTCTATATCAGTGTCAGACAGTCTGTAGATCCGCTTTACAGACACCCTCTATATCCGTGTCAGACTGTCTGTAGATCCACTTCATAGACACCCTCTATATCCGTGTCAGACTGTCTGTAGATCCGCTTTACAGACACCCTCTATATCCGTGTCAGACTGTCTGTAGATCCACTTCATAGACACCCTCTATATTAGTGTCAGACTGTCTGTAGATCCGCTTTACAGACACCCGCTATATCCGTGTCAGACTGTCTGTAGATCCGCTTTACAGACACCCTCTATATCCGTGTCAGACTGTCTGTAGATCCACTTCATAGACACCCTCTATATCAGTGTCAGACAGTCTGTAGATCCGCTTTACAGACACCCTCTATATCCGTGTCAGACTGTCTGTAGATCCACTTCATAGACACCCTCTATATTAGTGTCAGACTGTCTGTAGATCCGCTTTACAGACACCCGCTATATCCGTGTCAGACTGTCTGTAGATCCGCTTTACAGACACCCTCTATATCCGTGTCAGACTGTCTTAGATCCACTTCATAGACACCCTCTATATCCGTGTCAGACTGTCTGTAGATCCACTTCATAGACACCATCTATATTAGTGTCAGACTGTCTGTAGATCCGCTTTACAGACACCCTCTATATCCGTGTCAGACTGTCTGTAACCCTCTATATTAGTGTCAGACTGTCTGTAGATCCGCTTTACAGACACCCTCTATATTAGTGTCAGACTGTCTGTAGATCCGCTTTACAGACACCCTCTATATTAGTGTCAGTATTAGTGTCAGACAGTCTGTAGATCCGCTTTACAGACACCCTCTATATCCGTGTCAGACTGTCTGTAGATCCACTTCATAGACACCCGCTATATCAGTGTCAGACAGTCTGTAGATCCGCTTTACAGACACCCTCTATATCCGTGTCAGACTGTCTGTAGATCCGCTTTACAGACACCCTCTATATCCGTGTCAGACTGTCTGTAGATCCACTTCATAGACACCCGCTATATCAGTGTCAGACAGTCTGTAGATCCGCTTTACAGACACCCGCTATATCCGTGTCAGACTGTCTGTAACCCTCTATATTAGTGTCAGACAGTCTGTAGATCCGCTTTACAGACACCCTCTATATCAGTGTCAGACAGTCTGTAGATCCGCTTTACAGACACCCTCTATATCCGTGTCAGACTGTCTGTAGATCCACTTCATAGACACCCTCTATATCCGTGTCAGACTGTCTGTAGATCCGCTTTACAGACACCCTCTATATCCGTGTCAGACTGTCTGTAGATCCACTTCATAGACACCCTCTATATCCGTGTCAGACTGTCTGTAGATCCACTTCATAGACACCCTCTATATCCGTGTCAGACTGTCTGTAGATCCACTTCATAGACACCCTCTATATCCGTGTCAGACTGTCTGTAGATCCACTTCATAGACACCCTCTATATCAGTGTCAGACAGTCTGTAGATCCGCTTTACAGACACCCTCTATATCCGTGTCAGACTGTCTGTAGATCCACTTCATAGACACCCTCTATATCCGTGTCAGACTGTCTGTAGATCCGCTTTACAGACACCCTCTATATCCGTGTCAGACTGTCTGTAGATCCACTTCATAGACACCCTCTATATTAGTGTCAGACTGTCTGTAGATCCGCTTTACAGACACCCGCTATATCCGTGTCAGACTGTCTGTAGATCCGCTTTACAGACACCCTCTATATCCGTGTCAGACTGTCTGTAGATCCACTTCATAGACACCCTCTATATCAGTGTCAGACAGTCTGTAGATCCGCTTTACAGACACCCTCTATATCCGTGTCAGACTGTCTGTAGATCCACTTCATAGACACCCTCTATATTCAGTGTCAGACTGTCTGTAGATCCGCTTTACAGACACCCGCTATATCCGTGTCAGACTGTCTGTAGATCCGCTTTACAGACACCCTCTATATCCGTGTCAGACTGTCTTAGATCCACTTCATAGACACCCTCTATATCCGTGTCAGACTGTCTGTAGATCCGCTGTATAGACACCCTCTATATTCAGTCAGACAGTCTGTAGATCTGCATTAATCCAAACTCCCACTGCAGAAGGTCTCGGTCGCCGGATCCACACTTTCCTCGGGGTCATCCTGCACAGCTCCTTGACGTCGTCCGAATTAACCAGCGACTGTCAGGACGAAGCTCGCACACTCGCTCAGGTGGCCGTTTTCTGCGACGAGCGTCGGAAACCAACAGACAGGCCGTCCAGCTACTTCCTGGTGCTGAACACGCAGATGCTCGCGCTGATCTGGTGCAAGTTCAAGGGCAACAGCAGCTCAGAGTTCAGCACTCTGACAAGGGCCATCAGGTGCGGTTCAACTGAACGCTGCAAAATATCCCCCTTCCCCATCATAACATCCCTTCCCTCGCCGCAACCCGCAGGAGCAGCCGTCAAAAGTACAGCGGCATATTTGAAAACGTTAGCAAGCCGAGCAAGAAGTTGTACAAATTCGGCGAAACGGCTGTTAACGAATTTCGCAAGCAGTACCCGCAGTGCTATTCGCCTTAGCGTGGACTCGTTGCGTAACATTACTTAGTTACTAACAGTGTAAAAGTATTTGATTTAAACTGTATAGCGAAGTACGTTTTTGCCGATCTATTAAAAAGATTCCATTTTGATAAACGCTGCTCAGGTAAATGATATTAACTAGGATTTGAAGCACAATTGCTTGTTTGCTGTTCCAGTTAATTTTGATAACAAACGTTCCTTTGATTTATAACATTATCCCCCAGTATTTGTCAGTGCTAAAAAACAGAGACTGACAGCTCAACTCGTACCTAACATACGCTTATAAAGCTTCTACAATGAAAATAGCTCGTAATAGCTAGATCCGACTACTTTGCCTGTCTCAAGTGCTTTATCTCTGTCTCGCACCCTCCTGCGTCTTACGGTCTTTTTTTCTGCGACTCATTTCCACTGCTCTCACAGTTAATCGTTGATGCATATTTTCCTATCTGAAAGCGAAGTTTCTATGCAGAATGGAAGTTCCAAGCAATCTGCTGAGTAAATGCAACTATTTATTGCAACGAAACTTAATGCCTAACATTGTTGAGATTCCCTCGTCAAGCAAAACAAGCCTTAGATAAGCCAGTGTATATTGAGAGCAGTTTTATGAATGTTTATGTTTACTCATTTGGTCATAAGATACCTTTTGTCCATATTTTTAGCAAAAAATCGCTTGTAAGTACAAATAATTGGCAAAACAATTAAATGAGAATTTATGATTCATACCTAACTAGGTAAATAAGAAAGTACGCGCGTGAGTAGGTGAGTGATCAATAAGTACGAGCGTAAGAGTGATTCAGTAGGAGAGTCAGTGAGTGAGTGAGTGAATGAGTGAGTGAGTGAGTGAGTGAGTGAGTGAGTGAGTGAGTGAATGAGTAAGTGAGTGAGTGAGTGAGTGAGTGAGTGAGTGAGTGAGTGAGTGAGTGAGTGAGTGAGTGAGTGAGTGAGTGAGTGAGTGAGTGAGTGAGTGAGTGAGTGAGTGAGTGAGTGAGTGAGTGAGTGAGTGAGTGAGTGAGTGAGTGAGTGAGTGAGGGAGTGATTTACTTATCTAGTTTTTAATCAAGTTAGTCAGTTACTTGTTAAGTTATTTATGGATTTATTTAATTATGAATTAATTAGTCAAGTTTGTTAATTATTTTATCATTTGGCTCTTTTAGTTACTCGTAATCGGACAGTTTTTTATGGAAATTGATTTCTATGAATTTCATTTTTAAATAAAGGAATAAAAATCTATACTTAAATTATATAAAACAGTAGCAATAAAGACTCATTAGATACACTGTGGTATAAACGAATTAAAAAAACAAAACTACTTTGAATAGCACTAAATCCTGGAGGATTTTGCTGCTGCCGAAAGCTGAAATTGCGCAACCAGATCCTTGGTATGCGATTTTTTGGCGACCGCCAATGTGCTTCGACATTCGACAAAGTCAGCTCGCCGATTAGTGAGAACAACGACGGCTGCGGAACCGGCCACGGCCGGGAGTGACTCGGCTGACAGATGGACGGCTGGCTGATTCGACTGGCGCCGCGGCGGCGAAGCTCAGCAGCAGGCGGACGAGCTCGGTGCGGCCAGAGAGGATGGCCTGGTGCAGCGGAGTGCAGCCCGCATTGTCGGCGACGTGCACCGGATTCGGGGAATTCGAGGACGCCGAGCGCGTCAGGCCGGCGATGCTGAGGATGCCGACTATTGCGCCGGTTCGTCCGGCATCGATGGCCAGATGAAGCAGCGTTCGACCGTCGGGCGTGCGCATGTCCGGGACGCGAGCAGCCGCCGGGCATTCAACAGTGGGATCGGCTTCGGCGGCCGCTGCGGCTTCGACCTGGGCGGACGAGGGTGACAGGTGACTGTCAAGGGCCACCGCCCAGTCCTCCTCTCACACAGCTAAATCCACCATCTCCAATCCCTAGGTTCGCCCCCACTGTTTAATCCGCCCCCCTTACCACTAAATCCGCCCTCCCTTACCACTTAATCCGCCCTTACGAGCTACCCAGCGCTAAATCCGCCCTCCCTTAACACTACATCCGCCATCCCTAAACACTAAATCCACGCCCTCTCTTACCACTAAATCCGCCCTCTCTTACCACTAAATCCGCCCTCCCTAACCACTAAATCCGCCCTCCCTTATCACTAAATCCGCCCTCCCTTACCACTAAATCCGCCTTACCCAACTGTTTAATGTGCCCTCACGCAAAGCTAATTCACGTTCTTTAACTGCTAAGTCTCAGCTAAATCTGTCTCTCTTCCATCAATCAAGCCGTCCCTTTTTGCCTAGAAGACGGTTTAGCCTAAATAGTTCAAGAATTTAGCTCAAATCCTTAGTTGTAAACGTAACCTTAGATAACCTTGCATGTTGTTGAGAGCTAAAATAACCCTTTGCCTACTCATCCAATTTTATATGACCGAAGCCAGTCTTACCCTTTTATTCAATCCAATTTTAATGATTAGCTGACCCTCCTCCCCTCCTCCGCCTCTCTTTCAAAATTTTCCTTACCCTAAGCTGCGATTTGATTGGTTCTCATCGGGCCCGCCTTGAATTCTCCCTGTTCTTAACAGTCCGGGCCCAGGGTAGATCGTATTGAACAGAGTCTGTCACTCCGAAAGGGTCTTTAAAGGGTCCTTCGGGAAAACTTCATATCCAAGCTAGCCGCTCAAAATCAATGCGAGGCATGCAATCGACAAGCCCGGCCCACCTGGGAGGCGGACTCGTCAATCAAAGCTTCAATAGCGTCCCAGGCGCCAGCCGCGATGGCCAGCTGCAGTGGAGTCCAGCCGTCGATGTCGAGCACAGTCAGGACGGGGAATCCCGACGCTGCCAGGAGGCGGAGCGCCGCAGGTCGGTTCGCGTGAGCCGCCACGTGGGCCAGGGTGGCTCCGTCCTCAGTGGAACGAGCGGCCAGAAAGCCAGCGCCGCCTTCCAGCGGCCCTGCGTTGAGCAGAGCACCCAGGGCGTCGGGGCGTTCGGCTGCCGCCGCGTAGCACACCGCCGGTAGGCCGTTCTCGTCCGGTTGCCAAGGCCTCAGGCCCATAGCAACCAGTAGGAGGACAGTGTCGGCGCGTCCAGCGAGACAAGCAGAGTGTAGGAGGCCGAGGCCCTTGGAGATAAGACAGGTGCGAGGATAATGCAGCCTTCGAATTATAAATAACAATTGGCAGTGGCTTGCCTAGTGGCTATCCGCACAGCATCCATGCTAATACTAAAACATTTACATTTAAGTCTTTCAGCTCCGTCAGTGCAGCAGGCGACTTCCCGGACGTCACCGACCTCAGCAGGACGGCTAAAGCAGCTGCAGCTCCCGACTGAATCGCCAGATCAACGGGGGTCCGTCCGTCCACGTCTGGCATCAACGGGTGGCCAGCCCGGCCGTCCAGTCGGAGAAGGTGACGAACAACGACGTGCTGTTGTCGGTGCTGCTGCTGGGCGACGTTCGCCTCAACAGCCGCGTGCATCAGCGAGCGTCCCGCTGAGTCAGTGGACCCGGCCAGCGCCCCGTCCTTATCGACAGCGAGCACCGTCCGCAGCGTCCTCGGATTGCCCGACGCGGCGGCGCAGTGCGCCACGGTCCGGCCAGTTGACGGGTCGCGTTCGAACGGGCAGCAGCGGCCCGACTCGAGCAGCAGCGACACCGCGCCAGTCTGGCCGGCCTTGGCCGCGGCGTGCAGCAGACCTGGCGGCGGCGTCTCTTTAATGTCGTCGTTTAACGACAGCTCGGCTAGGAGAGCCGTCTGGCCCGCCCTGGCCGCCGCGTGCGCCGGAGTCTCCGACTGAGAGTCCGCGGCTTGAAGCAGAGTGAGAAATACTTCTTCAGGCTAGACTTGAGGTTGCGGGACCGAGTCACCTAGGAACTACAAGGAACTTTCAATATTTTATGTTCGAATGGTTTCCTTACCTTCGTCATTCTCTGCAGCGCTCCTGTTGAAGCTCAGACGACCTGCGGACCTATCGATAAGCAAGCGGACCGACTCGATGCAGCCACTGCGAGCCGCGGCGTGCAGCGCCGTCTCTCCAGTCAGGTCAGTCGGGGCCGTCCTCCGATCAAGCAGCAGCCGGAGCACGTTAGACTGGCCGGCCGCGGCGGCAGCGTGCAGCGGAGTGGCTCCGCGACTGTCAACAGCCTCTAGCGACTGGTGCAGGGGCGCTGGCAGCTCCAGCAGACGTCGGACCAAGCTCTCGTTGCCTCCAGCCGCGGCCGAATGAAGCAGCGAACGACCGCTAGAATCCAGCCGCAGCATCGGGACTTTCAACTGGTCGAGAACGTTGACAACAGACTCCGAACCGCTGCGCAGCGCCAGATGATACAGGCTGGGCGGCTGGGGCGCAGCACGTCCCGCCGCAATTTCTAGTCGAAGTAGAAAAGCCAAGCAATCGGCAGAGCCGAACCGGGCTGCCCAGTGGACCGGGAGGCGGCCGCGGGCGTCCCGAACCCGAAGCGGATCCAGGACGGGTAGGCGGAGTGCGATCAGGCGTCGTACGATGCTTTGTGAGCCGCCGGCAGCGGCCAGATGCAGCAAGCTGGCGTCCAGTTCGGAGCGGCTCCGGCTGCAGACGGCTCTGAGGCCGCCGCAAGCCGTTGAAATCAAATTGAAAGCTCGCGCCAGGCCGTTTCTCGCCGCTAGACGGAGCGGCGTATCGCCAGCGGCGTCCGCCACGCCCGTTCGGACGCCCCAGTTCAGCAGCTGCTCCACCGCAGCCTCTCGTTGCATTGAAGAGCCGCCACCTTTCAGCGCCGAGTGAAGCAGCGACTCGCGTCGTGGCGACAGCGCCCAGAGCAGCCGCGGCTCCTGGGCCAATAGCCGCGCCAGACCCTCGAGATTGCCGGCCGAAGCGGCCGCGTGAGCCGCCGTTAAGCCGCCTGCGTCGCGCTGCCACAAAAGCCGCCGCCGCTCTTCGCCTTCGACGGACTTCAAGACTTCAATCAGGGCAGCTGCCGGCTCGCTGCCTTCGGGTAATTCGTCACCAAGACTCCGGACTGCGGCGTGAAGTTTCGGCGGTTCAGTCGCATTTGCCCCCGAGGCCTCGAGCAGCTCGGCCACCTCGTGGCTGCCAACGATGCGAGCAGCTTCCGCCGGGGTCCGGCCCCAGTCGTCCAGCGCGTCCAGCTGATGACCGGCTTTGACTAGGGCGCGCGCCGCCTCGGAGCTGTTCGACTCGGCCGCGCAGTGCAGCAGCGTCTGGCCGCCAAGCAGCTCGGCGGCGCCGATCAACGCGCCCTCGGCGTCGTCGTCAAGCATCCGGCGCAGCAGCCCGGCGTGGCCAGCCCTGGCGCAGTCGTGCGCCGGCGTCTCGCCTTCGTCAGCCGTCAGTAGCGCCTGATTGGCGAGGCCGAGGCCAAGGCCGAACTCGTAGGCCTCCAGGCTGCCGCCCTGCGCCGCCGCGTGAAGCAACGAGCGGCTGTCGTCAGCCCGTCCGAGCAGGCCAGCCAGCAGGGTGTCCGGGCGGCCGGCCAGCTGGCGCAGGCAGGCGACGTCGCCGAGTTTGGCAGCATAAAATCCGGCCGGCCAGCCGCGTTTTTCGTCGCGAACTCGCGCCAAACTGCCCGGCGCCTCCAGCCGGTTGAGCAGCAGCGCCAGGACTTGAGCGCCGCTGCCGCCGCCGACGGTCGCCTTGACGCGACAGGCCGAGTGCAGCGCTGTGCGGCCTTTGAAGTCGCGCTGGCGCGACAAAAATTGTCGCCAATTGTCGTTGTGGTCGAAGGCCGATTCCAGTAGCTCGGCGTGTCCGCCGGCGACGGCCAAGTCCAGCGGTGTCCGGCCGCAGTTGTCAAGTGCGGTCATGCAGCTCCTGCACGATGAGGATGATGGGCTTTCAGCGGGATTTTTCCCTCTCCAGAATTCCTTCATCAAAAGCTGATTAGCAGACGCGGTTAATTCCCCAGTTTCAAGCTCTGACTTCCCCAGTCTCCAGTTCTGACTCCTTCTGTCTCCAGTTCTGACTTCCCCAGTCTCCAGTTCTGACTTCACAGTCTCCAGTTCTGACTCCTTCAATCTCCAGTTCTGACTCCTTCAGTCTCCAGTTCTGACTCCCTCAGTCTCCAGTTCTGACTCCCTCAGTCTCCAGTTCTGACTCCTTCAGTCTTCAGTTCTGACTCCTTCTGTCTCCAGTTCTAACTTCCCCAGTCTCCAGTTCTGACTCCTTCAGTCTCCAGTTCTGACTCCTTCAGTCTCCAGTTCTGACTCCTTCAGTCTCCAGTTCTGACTTCTTCTGTCTCCAGTTCTAACTTCCCCAGTCTCCAGTTCTGACTCCTTCAGTCTCCAGTTCTGACTTCCCCAGTCTCCAGTTCTGACTCCCTCAGTCTCCAGTTCTGACTCCCTCAGTCTCCAGTTCTGACTCCCTCAGTCTCCAGTTCTGACTCCCTCAGTCTCCAGTTCTGACTCCTTCAGTCTCCAGTTCTGACTCCTTCAGTCTTCAGTTCTGACTCCCTCAGTCTCCAGTTCTGACTCCTTCAGTCTCCAGTTCTGACTCCTTCAGTCTTCAGTTCTGACTCCCTCAGTCTCCAGTTCTGACTCCCTCAGTCTCCAGTTCTGACTCCTTCTGTCTCCAGTTCTAACTTCCCCAGTCTCCAGTTCTGACTCCTTCAGTCTCCAGTTCTGACTCCTTCAGTCTCCAGTTCTGACTCCTTCAGTCTCCAGTTCTGACTCCTTCTGTCTTCAGTTCTGACTCCCTCAGTCTCCAGTTCTGACTCCTTCAGTCTCCAGTTCTGACTCCCTCAGTCTCCAGTTCTGACTCCTTCAGTCTTCAGTTCTGTCTCACAATTTTCCGGTTCTGACTGTCAAGCCTCCAGTTCTGTCCCCAGTCAGCCATATCCGGGGCGTGCAGTCCTACCTCCCATGGTCAAGCAGCACCTTGCAGGCTGGCCAGTGTCCCGCAGCAGCCGCCAAATGCAGCGGGCTTCGACCTTGAGCATCATCTACTAAAACAGGTCGGTCCGCGCCTGCAGACAGTCGACTGTCGACAACTGACTGGAGCACCAGCTGGAGAGTCAACGCCAGTCCCAGATCGGCCAGCAGATGAGCTCCCGTAGTCAAGCGGCCGCCGTCTTCGGCTTCATCAACAACGTGAAAAGCCAGCCGGACCCGCTCCTCCGGCATCAGTTCCGCCAGACGGCGTCGGACATCCAAGTCGATGTCTTCCCGGCGCTGGGCGGCCTCCGAGCGCAGCTGCGACTCGCTCTGGCGGCCCACTCGATGACAGAGTATCGTCCACGCGGTGGACATCATTTGCTAACACGGATAGCTAGTTCTCTATACGCGCCATTTTTCATAACCTCTGTGCAGAATTTTTTAGCCAAAAAAAATTTCTAAGAAATCCAGGCAGTGCTATCTGTGTATAATAAATATTCTGCGTACCGTGAATCTACTGTCTAGACACCGGCAGGGTATGGAACTTTTTTCTGCGCTTGCGCGCGGTACAATTATGCCCGCACTTCATTATCTGATTCATCCGCTCACTGTACAGTTTTGTAATCTTTGCATTGCAGAAAAGTGTAGACTGGAAATCCAACTGGCGAAGGGGTGCGCCGTACAGTGCGCTGCTATATTGCGCGCGCAGCTGTACACGCATTTTAATTACGAGTACATCTCGCAAAATTTCACAGCACATGCAAGGGATAAACCAATCAGCATCAGAGGCGGGTACAGACGGCCTATAAACGATAGAAAATAGGGAAGAGATGTATCGAGTGTAGTTGACAACCAGTCGGCTTTTAATAACGGGTTCCATATTCCTTTTATGACATGAATAAGAACAGAACCATTTCATGCATGGGATGATATAATCTCGAAGATTTTGGACTCAAAAAGTAATCCGAATCGCTTCCACAAAAATCTGCTTCTTTAATCATTCTCTAACCAAATCAGTCATTCAATAATGCCCATGTTATGAATTTCTCCGACGGTTATCTGCTTCTTTGAATCAGCCTTCAGACTTTCCGTATAGATGTTGATCAAAGGCATGGGCAAATACACAGAGGGAAATCTGGTTTGTTGTTAAGAAATACTGATGACCGGAGTTTTTAGTCTTTATTTAGATTTAAAGAAAGTTTCGTTTTGGAGATTGTTTAAAGATTATTTAAATTGAGAATTAAAGTACAAAACGTATAATTATATTCTACCATAACATATTTTTTTATTCCGATTTAAATTTAAAGAGGATCTTGAGAAGTAGTCTTCGAGGATCTACCTACTATACTTCAAGGATGGAGATTTTTTAAGCTTCAGAACTGCTTCAGGCATCGGTATCTCAAGCTTTAGATCAAGAGTCTCTGCTTCAGGCATCGGTATCTCAAGCTTTAGATCAAGAGTCTCTGCTTCAGGTATCGGTAACTTAAGCTTTAGATCAAGAGTCTCTGCTTCAGGTATCGGTAACTCAAGCTTTAGATCAAGAGTCTCTGCTTCAGGTATCGGTAACTCAAGTTTCAGATCAGGAGTCGAGTCTCTGCTTCAGGTATCGGTAACTCTCAAGCTTCAGATCAGGAAACTCTGCTTCAGGTATCGGTAACTCAAGCTTTAGATCAGGAATCTCTGCTTCAGGTATCGGTAACTCAAGCTTCAGATCAGGAATCTCTGCTTCAGGTATCGGTAACTCAAAAGCTTCAGATCAGGAGTCTCTGCTTCAGGTATCGGTAACTCAAGCTTTAGATCAAGAGTTGAGTCTCTGCTTCAGGTATCGGAATTACAAGCTTCAGCATCGGTAGGCTTAGTTTTAAAGGGGGATTTTGGCGCTAAAATAATATGATATTGTATTTAATAACTAATAAGCAATTATAGACAAATTAACTCGCATGAAAAAAGCAGATCTGCTGTGCATACAGATTTCTATAAGTATAGTTTAAGCCCATTTCACACTAACAAGTGTGGTCAAAGGTCTGAATTAACCAAATCGTATATTTCGGTAGCTACTAGAAGTGAACAAAAGTGGGTTTTTTGTTAATTTGAAGCACAAGGATGGACAGGTGTTAAGCTTTTTAGCTTCTTAACTCTAACTAAGAGAATTTCTTTAATTTATTGGCTACAAGGTAGGCTAATTATAGAGTCAAAGAGTTTATTTCATTAGTTAACTGGATTCAAACAGAAGTTCAGATTAGTGATGATCGTCCAGGTGAATCTTGTTAGGCGGGATGGCGTGCGGATCAAAGAAATTAATAACACGCCGGCCGCGGATCTCCTTCCATTGGCGCCTATTTTCCTCGGAGTCCAGAGCCTTGCGAATCTTGGCCAGGATGAATATAGGAATTGGCAGAGTGTAGGCCATAAAGCGGAACATTCGACTCTCATTCCAGAAAGTGCGCCAAGGAAAGTTCCTGACCATGGCCATGTAGGTATAGGGGTAGACCATTCGGCGGCCCGTCATTTTCACTGAGGCTGCTTGATCTGGAATAGAAGCAATTCAAGAGGCAGTAAGAAGCGATTTATAAATTTCTTGCACTTTTAGTACCATTAGTGTTGGACTTGAGAATAGAACTAGACAGCTAAGTTTTAAATCTTTCAAATGCTAGATTGCCACGTATATTTTCACTCGCTCAAGGGTTAGTTCACTTGCTGAACTAAAAGGAATTCCTAGCTTGCCCCCGTGTGGAAGGTCCCAGGTTTGAGACACAAGTCTAGGAGATCCTTTGTACCCCTGAGCAAAGCACTTAATCCTGCAATGCTTCAGCCTATCCAGCAGGGAAAATCTTTGGTAGGTGCTTTGACCAATTTAGCCTATTAGAACTAAGCAGCTGTACCAGTGGCGCAACTACGGGGGGCGGGGGGGCGACCGCCCCCCCCTTTTCGGAGAAGGAAGAAAAATGCAGTAAGGGGGGACCAAGCGAATTTTCACGAAAAAGCCATCCAGACCCAAACTGCCCCCCCCCCATCGAACCGAACTCATAGGGTCCGCCTCCCCTTCACAAAATTCTGGTTGCGCCACTGAGCTGTACAACATATAGCCCTTGGATATGCTGATGTTTAGTGTGACATCAGTGATGACACATGTCCATGGTAGGGCATACTGCACTAGATAGTGAAAAAGCATGGTCTGGGCAAAAATATTAGATATCATGACCATCATGCACAGTTTGCATAAGTTTTGTTTTACCATTTGAAGGAACTAATGTCAATTTCTAGAGGCACCTTGGTATTTTAATCCTTCTAATCTTTGTCTTCATTTTTAATGTAAAATAAATAAATGCTAGAAAGTAGACAATAGTATATAGACTATATAGTATGACAGTGCTTATTGGCATATGGCATAGACCCAATTAAATAGTGTCTTCCTTATTGGCATAGATCTGTGTCAGTGTCTGGAGAGCTGGTAAATTTGAAATTAATAATGATAATGATATGGAATAAATCGAGTATTAATATTAAAATATTGTTTTAAATTTACTCTTATTTCTTAGTTGCTTTTAAAAATCCTAATTGCTTTTACTAAAATATTTATCTATTATTACCAAAATGGCTATTACCTATACATGGGCAGCAATTGGCCAAGTTGGCCAATCTAGTTGACTGATTTGGTGGCCAACCAATTTAAATAAAAATTTGGTCGAAATTGGGGAGGCAAGTAGCAAAATTGTGGGGGAAAAGGGAGATGCAAGTCATAAAATTGGCAGTGTAAGTTTAAAAATTGGGAAAGAATACAAATAATAAATACTGAAAAGTAAGATATAGCCAAGAAGTGGTTTGCGGAACCTTTTTTGCTCCTTTGAAAATTTTTAAATCTAAGTTGCAAATTTTGTTTCAATTGGCTAATCAAATTTAATGAGTTGCCCATGAAAAGGTTACTTGCTAAAGGAGTTACTATATAATGCATATAGATTTATCCTAGGTTTATTTTTTATGCGATAGGGATGCTATAGCATCTTGACTTTTAGAATCACATCCTGAAATTCAATATAGGATTTGATTTCACATCCTGATTTCTTTAATTCTTCACAATAAAAGACTTCCTAAATGGGACTTTTAAAAAATTGCATCCCAAACCCTGAAATAGCATCCTAAAATTAAGAACATAATGCGATTTTGCATCCTGTGCCTATCCAAAAAATTAACACAGGATTTATCTATGCCAATAAATGAGAGACTAGGCCTATTTATATAGATATATATCAATAAGTTATATTGTGTAGTATTAGTACTCATAGGTGCGCAACTTGAAAAATTCAGTCGGCCAGTGCGACTTAGTGTAACAAAAAATTTGCGACTTACTTTGGGTGAAAGTTTGAAGGACCAAAAAAAAGGTCCCGCGAACCATTTTTGCTTGAATCTTCCCAATTCTTCTCTATTTTGCGACTTACCCCCTTGTTTTTGCGACTTACCCCTTGTTTTTCTCCTGATTTTGCGACTTACCCCCTTGTTTTTTTCCGATTTTGCGACTTCCAATGTCAAATTTTGCTACTTTTATCTACGATTTTTGCGACTTACATCAGTGATTTTGCAACTTACCTTGGTCAGCCACCAAATCAGTCGGCTGGATTGGCCGACTCGGCCGACTGTTGCGCACGTATATTAGTACTATTTTTGCTTAAAACTATTTTATTTCCTGCATATTGATTCAGGAATTTTATTTTTCTATAGTTTGTTTGTTAAATTATTTATCATTTGAATTTGAACGCCCATGTTACACTAAGCTTCAATTTATGTCTATGGCCATGGACAACTTGTACATGTCATGCTAAGCTTAAATTTATGTCTATGGACACAGTAGTTGAGAGTCAGAGTATAGAGAAGAATTTTTTCAGAGCATTAATGCAGCTTAATCTTCTGTTCAGCTTTTTACAAAACTATAATGAATGGCTGGCCAACCTCCTGCCCCTATAACAATTGTAAATGTGGCTAAGCTTTGTCCTGCTACAGAGCTGTGCCAATTGGACATCAACCTCCAGGAGCTGCATGCCATCACGGTGGACACACTGTCCTGCATTTGGTGGCTTGCCAAGTACCACCTACTGGGCAATGAACACTGGTGCCACTGTCCTGGTGTCAGTGCTGGTGATGGTGGAGCTCCAGCTATGCGCCTTCAATAACATGAACGATGTGCAGTTCACACTATACACTTATACAAATAACAAATTAGGCCTACTTACAAATTCTTAAATAAAAATACAATGATGCAAAATATAAAGCAATAGCTAAAATAAATGTAAAATAGGCGTGAAATTAAATATGCAATATGGTTAAAAATATTTTTGTCAGGAAGCAGGCAGACCAATTCGGCGACAATCAAACAAGCCTGGTTAGCCGTAAGTGATGAAGTGATGATAAAAGTGATGAAGTCCTGAATCCAACACTGGGGGCCAATAAGGATGCCTAGTTATACTCAGTCAGTCAGTACAATATTGTCAAAGCTTAAAATAGTAAGTAGTACTAATGAAAATTTAAAAAATTTAGGCTTTTAATGGCAACTAACAATAGGCTTAAAGATATTCGTACCTAATGTGACAGCAAAAAATTCCTTGACCTTGGCCTAGCGCTAGCGGTGAAGCGTATTATTAGTGTTTTGTTTTTTGCCATTATAATAGTAGCCTTGAATTTTAATGGACCTCTTTAATTGTTTTTTCTCCTCTAAATATTATTTGTTAAAAATCTTGTTGACTATAATCAGTCAAATAAATTACCATTTTGTTAATTGTATTAAATTGCTCATCTTTACATGCTGAATTTTCTTTGAAACTAACATGACAAAAAAGCAAGTTTACAACCTTGTTTCGTTTTTACTTTTTAATAAAAATCTATCATACTTCTTTGTATTTCTAAATCAACTATTTCTGATTTTAAATCATGTTTATTAAAAAACTGTATCACAATTATAATCAAGCTTCAAAAATTCTTAGCAAAACCTTTTTGTTTTTTGTCCATAAAAAGTGTAAAAATTAAAAATTTTAAACTTAAAAAAATTCCTTAAGGCAAGCTGATATTATTTGCATCATCATGGAGCCTCTTGTAGAATCGTTTGAAGAAATGGCAAAGTCCTATTCTAGGTAATCAGTTAGTTATTCTAGCTGATAATAGCTAATGGGGCCATGAAGATTATCACTTGAGTTTTTTGACTGCCTCATAAATCACATTTATTAATATAATTTTATAATTTTGCTTCAATAATTTTTTATTCATTTTTCCTCTTTTTCTGTATGCTGATTCCTGTTTTTTTAATTAGCAATAAAATTTATTTTAAGAGTTCTGGACACTTTTATCATATAATATTGTTATCTCATATTTTTGTTATTCATTTTTTAAATTGGATACTTTGTTATCTAGCCAATAGGCAAACTTTAAAATTTGGTCAGTTTGTCCTCTACCAATGGAAACTAGAGTATGGTTTATGATTTGCAGCTATCAATATATACAATATACAAAAAACTGAGACAAAGTAATTAAATTTAAACTAATCTAACACTTACTAAAGTTAAGTACTCATTAGAGGTATATATTTTAAAAATTTATATTTTTCTGTCAATTGTAAAGAAGTCACTATTAAAGAAGCAAAATTTGTATCTTTGGAGTATAAGGTCCTCTATATATACTTTTCAAATATGATGCCTATTAACTGGTAAATTTGTTTAAAATAATTATGGGGATCAGATAATAATAGTGAAAGGGTTTCCAGATATCCTTATTAATTTTAATCTATACAAACTTGAAATTTTACCAATTCATGACAGCTTCCAATTTACTTGTAAACTAGTATATTGTTATGGTCCCAGGTCAATTCGGTGACAAGACACTTCGGTGACAACACTTTCGGTGACGACTTTGGACGTTTCGGTGACAGCCCGGGTCATTTCGGTGACAGCATTTGCGAAGTCGAAGACAATGTTTAAAAAGTTTGTAATTGTATTTAACCTATTTAAAAACTCGTCGCTTCCTAATTTTTTAGCATTTTCTTTTAAATTATTATTAATTAGTTTTATTATGTACCGTATCCTTGACAGCTGCGCGCGTACTGTTTTCAAGCTCAATATTCTCATGCAATAATTGTATTCTTTCGTCAGAGTAATAACAAGAAAAGTCGAAAAAATACTATTTTCATAACACTGCCTCAACTTCCTATAATTGAGAAAATGCTATAATCGTTCATCTTTATATGAATAAGTAACTGAATAATAAAAGTCAACCACGTGCGGTAGGGAATAGATATAATTCACGAAACTTGATTCACCGCATGCTAGAACTTACGAGTATACCTTATATTTTCAGTGAAATTAGAGTACTAAAAACTAAACCGACGTAATCGCTTATGTACACACATGTGATGTGCCAATGTAATATAGACCTAATGAGCTAGTGTGGGCGTGTGGTACTGATACTCCAAAACTGTCATACTTTGTTATTAATGCATTCACTCGAATGAATACAAAAGTACAGACAGGGGATCAAAATGCATGCACAAAGTTCTGATTACAAGTACACGTGTAAAATAGCTGGTTAAACATTATTATCGGGCAGATTGAAGTAGGATATATACCAGTAAGGGCATTCATTCAATGTCAGTTCAAGTGAACATGCATTCAAGTTACATATTAAAAACTAACTGCATTAAAATTTACAAATAAAGATAATATTTGTCTCGATAGTCCATTCAATATGCGTCAATTAGGATTAAAAAGGCGGCTGCAGGCTTTAAGCAGCTGTCGAACCGTTCGCGAGCCTTTGTCGTATTCAGCCCAGTAGCGAAACAGGCGAGACTGGACAGTTCGATACCCTTGCCGTTGCTCTCGGCGCAGAACTCCTCTGGAGAGCAGGTGAGGCTGGAGTGGCACAAGAGCAGCTTCCTGGTGAAGCAGCTGAATCAGCAGGTAGAAGTGCAGATTGCGTCGGCCGGCTTTCCGATTTAGGCGATAGTGCCAACCCCTCCAGGTCGTTATTGGTCCTGATTGGCAGGCCAAACACGCATGTGTCTTCCGCCTTCCAGCCGCTGCCTTCGCTCAGCCATGTGTTGCTGATGTAATTGCAGAGCTCCTCAATACGGTGATCGGCATGAACAGCAGGAGAGGCTCGGAGACCATCAAAAACTGGGCGAATGTCGCGACTTCAAGACTCAAATTGTTATCGATTCTAACTTAATTAAGATGATATTATATTTGTGCTCGCTTCTATACTCAGCGGAAATTATGTGATGCAATTAGGGTCCCAATGAACTGAGGATTTTAGCCAATGGTAAGGCATCTAATTTTAATCGAAAAATTCACTATTGAGTTGACATGGACACCAGTCAGTAACATTGATGCCGATTGAAGCATGTAAGGCGTAAACAATCAATGTATTGAGGAGATTTCGTAACCTTTTGACACCCACCCACTCCACTTCGTCTCCATGCTATGTTATATCAATTGAATCACTGTTATTGTTAGAAACCATTTCTGTTTGCGACCACGCCCTTTGAAACCAAACGGAATTATCACAAGTATAATCGTCATTTCCTGGCTACTTTCCTGTAACTTAATCGTCAACATGCACAAGGTGAGTTTATCAAGTTTTGAGTAGCTTTTTTCACATGACTTGCTTTGTTCTCATGGACAATATAGTTGGGTGCGAAAGTTTGGATTTGCAGATTTTCTACAGTATGAAAATGCAGTGGTTTAATTTTCAATACTATTGTGCCAGAATTTAACACAAAAGAATGATCACGCAACTCAGATTTATGGTTTGCATTAATGATATTCTGAGAGGAGAGCGAGGTGAGAAAGTGCAATGTCAGAGGGAGAGAGAGAAATAGAGAACAAGAAGAGAGGGAGAACGCCAATCCACCATCTTCTCACTATCTTCTATCTACGTTTGAATAATCTAAGTTGATAATCTTAGTCAAATAAGAATACTTTAACATGAGGCTTAAAATAAATACAAGTCCGCAAGCGGCCGTTGTCGAGGATTCCTGCAGTTTAAACTGACGTGTTCACAAAAGCAAATAAACAAATTCAATGCATTAACACACAGTTTTAAAGTGGCGCATATTTACTTTTTGTACTTTTCATACATATTAACTATGTTTTACACTTTATCAACGAGTTGGCGAATGCTGTCACCGAAGTGACCCGGGCTGTCACCGAAACATCCAAAGTTGTCACCGAAAGTGTTGTCACCGAAGTGTCTTGTCACCGAATTGACTTGGGACCATTGTTATTGTATCTTAGTAAAGAAATGACATAGTAGAGAATTTGTAAGTATTTATAGATAGTTCTGCAATGTAGTAAAGTAGTAGCAGATCAAACAAATGGAGAGAAACTGGGTATAATTAATGCATGTGCATAAGTTCTAATGTTCAAAATATAGACAGCAAGGAAGGTTCTAGAACATAGAAGATGTGCCTATATACAATAAACATACAAAGGAAATTTCTAGAATATCATTGGGCCTTACCACAACAATTGTTATTAGAAATCTACAAGTGAATGCACACATAATAGTGCACAAATACATTTACCCTACCTTTCCTTTACTTGTTTTTTAATTTTAATTAATAAGCTCTATAGCTAAGAAGATCTATATATTAAAAAAATATATGCCTGGTATTTGAAACTTTATAATTGACAAAAAATCTAAATGCTTAAAATGACATTTTAAACTATTTTTAGCATGCCCCCTATTCCCCTCACCTTTGTTTTACAATCATTTGAATATGCTGACATTAATTTATTGGTTGTGAACTAAAGCTGGCTAATTTATTTAGTATATTATAGGAATTGGCAGCTGGGTATATATTTTGCTTTAGTTTATGTTCATTTTAATAAGACCAGGCAATATGAATGATTGTGAACAAAAGCTTGGTATTTCATTTTTTATATAAACCCAAGTGGAATATAGGGCTTTTTTATTTTAATAATGCAATAACTTGAGCAAATAATGAATTTGCTATTTATGAATACCCTGCTTTTGCTCCTAAAAATAAATTGCAAACAAAGTCAGTATACTATGCTACTTAAACATATTTGTTGACAATAAAAATAGATTTTTTGATTTAAAGTAGAAAATAAAAAATACTTGAATATACCTAGCAACTCCTAAAATATATAGAACATAAATAAATTGATATAATTTAGCATGATTTTTTAGAGAAAAAAATGTCAAATTTAAATACGAGCCTCGTTTGCAGGCTCGTAAGGGTAGCGAAGTTTCTGAACAGCTCCAGTGCGTTATCTGCTTGGACTGCGAGCGAAATGTTATGCTGCAGCCTTGCAATCATTTCTGCATCTGCAATGGCTGTCATCAGAGGCTGAAGCGTCGCGTTTGTCCCATTTGCAATCGGCCTATTGCTTCTGTACTGCCGGTCTACGTGTCCTGAATCAGCCGCTACGAGTAACATTGTTTTGTTTGTTTGGTTCACTTACTTAAATTAGCTAATCTTATTTTTTAATTTTATTTGAAGCATCAGGTGGGAGTAGGGGCTGCCTGCTGAAGCATCAGGTGGGAGTAGGGGCTGCCTGCTGAAGCATCAGGTGGGAGTAGGGGCTGCCTGCTGAAGCATCAGGTGGGAGTAGGGGCTGCCTGCTGAAGCATCAGGGGGGAGTAGCGGCTGCCTGCTGAAGCATCAAGTGGGAGTAGCGGCTGCCTGCTGAAGCATCAAGTGGGAGTAGCGGCTGCCTGCTGAAGCATCAGGTGGGAGTAGCGGCTGCCTGCTGAAGCATCAGGGGGGAGTAGCGGCTGCCTGCTGAAGCATCAAGTGGGAGTAGCGGCTGCCTGCTGAAGCATCAGGGGGGAGTAGCGGCTGCCTGCTGAAGCATCAGGTGGGAGTAGCGGCTGCCTGCTGAAGCATCAGGTGGGAGTAGCGGCTGACTGCTGAAGCATCAGGTGGGAGTAGCGGCTGCCTGCTGAAGCATCAAGTGGGAGTAGCGGCTGCCTGCTGAAGCATCAGGTGGGAGTAGCGGCTGCCTGCTGAAGCATCAGGGGGGAGTAGCGGCTGCCTGCTGAAGCATCAAGTGGGAGTAGCGGCTGCCTGCTGAAGCATCAGGGGGGAGTAGCGGCTGCCTGCTGAAGCATCAGGTGGGAGTAGGGGCTGCCTGCTGAAGCATCAGGTGGGAGTAGGGGCTGCCTGCTGAAGCATCAGGTGGGAGTAGCGGCTGACTGCTGAAACATCAGGTGGGAGTAGCGGCTGACTGCTGAAACATCAGAGGGAGAGTAGGGGCTGCTTGCTGAAGCATTAGGGGGGAGTAGCGGCTGACTGCTGAAACATCAGGGGAGAGTAGGGGCTGCTTGCTGAAGCATCAGGTGGAAGTAGCGGCTGACTGCTGAAGCATTAGGCGCGAGTAATGTTGTTATTATAATTCGCTTGTTATTTTAATTTATTTTTGCGTCTGAAAATTTTTTTATCCAGAATTAGCTTTGTTTTTTTTAACAAAATTTTTTGTAAATATGTTTTTAGGTAAAGAAAATATTTTCAGCCTTTTGAGGCTCCCATATTTACTTTTTTGGATTAAAAATGTCCTTTACTTCTTTGCGTGCTATTAATTTAGCAAAAGCTAAGAAATTTTTCTTTTAAAAAAATGTGTGCAGTTTGTCTCGTGAATAATTATTGTTTAAAAGCCCCATGTAAAGTTGATAATTTATTGTCTTTCTTTTCTTTTTCTCAATATTCTATGTATTAAATAAATACTTCACTAAGGGTAGGTAGTGTGCGCTGTATGAAATATTCAATACATTTTGAGTGAAGTTGTTCTGACTTGAAAGTTTTTTCCTTTTATTGATTTGATGCAGGTGTTTTACTGAAAATGAGAGCTCTTTGACGATCTAAAAAAGACTTTAGGAAAAATTAATACTAAGCTTTTGTTAAACTGCAGTTCTATAAACAAATAAAGACGTTAGCTGTGCTATGAGTACTCATTATAAGGACTGGTTTTTTATCCACCCGACCTTTCGACCAGATGTACAGGGCTGTGTACAGCTGCTCAGTCCTGACGGGCTGGAGGGGCCGCAGCACCCAGCCTAAGATGAAATTTGTCTCCTATTGTTGGGTCTCGAACCCAAGACCTTCAGGACTAGAACTGCCGACTAGGTTTAAAAAATCCAGTAAAAAATATGACTTCAACATTCGAGTTGCAACTGCAACCATCTCGTTCAAGAATATCAGAAAAAAATCCATTACTAATTAGTTTTAGTGAAGGATTAGTTTTAGTGTTAGGCATAGACGATATATCGGCAAGAACTGCCTTTAACTTTATTTTAGGCAATGGCCTATAGTTTACTGTCTATGCTATAGGCTGTAGGCTTGCTTAAGTCCTCCCTAATGGGGTCAGACTCTAAAAAACCATATAGGTTTGTCTTTTTCTACTTTTTACGACAATAGATAATTATGTAACTTACTAATGTATGAAATAAAGTGGACTGAAAGTGAGTAACAGGGGTGAATTACTAAATGGATAATGTTTTAAAAGTCTTATTTAGATCGTTAAAGAGGCAATAGGTGCTCTCTCTTTATACGATTACAGACATTAGATAAAATGTGCCTATTGCTACTTATAGTAGTCGCATAACTCTAATCCAGTAAAAACCGAAAATCTCGCTCGCACACTCAGGCTGAATCAGTGGCCAACAGAGAAGAAAATCGTCAACAAATGTTTGTTGACGATCAAGATGATGTCGAGGAGGAGGATGATCGTGATGATGTCGAAGAGGATGAGGAAGAGGAGGAGGAAGAGGATCTGGGCTCCGAGTCCCAGTCGGACGAATTCGCCATTCAAGAGCAGGATCGTCTGGAAGACCTGGCCGAGGATCGTCGTCAAAGGCGTCAAACCGCCGGTCGGCGTCAGCGACACCACCACCAGCAGCAGCAGCGTCCGCCTTCGCCTCCGCCGCAGATTGACATCGACAGCTTCGACGAAGCAGACGATGTCGAAATCGTGTCAACCACGTCGACAGTGTCGGCGCCGGCCGTGGGCATCGGCGGCAGCCTGGGGAACTCGCTCGCCACCGCGGCCGTCGCCGAGGCGATGCGTCGTGTCAGAATTGCCGGCCGTTTAGGCGCCGTCGAATCGGTTAATGCCGCCGAAACCGAAACCGAAACTGGCAGCGGAACAGGCGGCGTCGACGCCAGCAGCCGGTTCACCGCGCAGATTCAGACCCGGCACGATCGGGATCCGCTGGCCGGGGCCGGATTCGGCGAGGGCAGCCTCATGTACACCGGCGACTATTCGCCTGATGTGGCTCCGACTGCGCCGCTCTGCGTCTCCTCCTACATGACCTTGTCCGGGGTGGGTGGCCGCCTCGGTTTGTTATCCCTATTTGGGATTTTGGTTCCCCCTACCCCAGCTTTAGTTGGGGGATTTTCTATTGTAGGAGTATCGTGGTGGAAGATTTTGGATTAATAGTGTCGGGCTGAGATTTACTCGGAAAGTATCTCAAGGCTGAGATCTAAGTGGTCGTACGAGTATCTCATGGGTGAAATCTTATTGCAGGAGTTTCTCATTGGTGAGATCTTTTAAAGCAAGTATCTCATAAGTGAAATCTTCTAATGCTGCGTGTATCTCAGGGGTGAGATCTTCTAATGCTGCGAGTATCTCATGGGTGAGGTCTTCTAATGCTGCGAGTATCTCATGGGTGAGATCTTTTAAGGCAAGTATCTCATGGGTGAGATCTTGTAATGCTGCGAGTATCTCATGGGTGAGATCTTCTAGTGCGAGTATCTCAGGGGTGAGATTTTCTAATGCTGCGAGTATCTCATGGGTGAGGTCTTCTAATGCTGCGAGTATCTCATGGGTGAGATCTTCTAGTGCGAGTATCTCAGGGGTGAGATTTTCTAATGCGAGTATCTCACGCGTGACATCTTCTAATTTGATCATCAAAAGCTTCAAAAGACAGAGGAGAAATTTTCGTAGGATCTGCTCGCACATGGAAAAAGTACAAATTCTAACCACAAATTACCTTGGCAGCTGAAGCGAACCGGCGGCCTCGTCCAAAACCTATGGGGCACTGTGTCGGCTCTGGATCCCTCGCGTCGTTCAGCTTCGTCGCTTAGCAGAATCGCTTCCGATGGCGGTTCAGCGCTAGCGCCATCCGGTACCGCCGCATCGTCTTCCTCGTCCATGTCGTCCGTCGCTACTTCCTCATCGACGACAGCTTCGCACTGTTCGGCAACAACTTTGACTGCGTCGCTAATGACTTCGTCATCAACTACGCTCAGGCATTCGTCAAGCGGGGTGAGTGAGATCATTGATCCTTGATGCTGCTGCTGCTGTATGCTGCTGTAACTGCTGCCTGATGACCGGAAGTAATTAAATCACTGATGCTCTAATCCTCAGTCTGGTGACCGGAAGTAGTTAAATCACTGATGTTCTAATCCTCAGTCTGGTGACCGGAAGTAGTTAAATCACTGATGCTCTAATCCTCAGTCTGGTGACCGGAAGTAGTTAAATCACTGATGTTCTAATCCTCAGTCTGGTGACCGGAAGTAGTTAAATCACCGATGTTCTAATCCTCAGTCTGATGACCGGAAGTAGGTCAATCACTGATGTTCTAATCCTTAGTCTGATGACCGGAAGTGAGTCAATCACTGATTTTCTAATCCTCAGTCTGATGACCGGAAGTAGGTCAATCACTGATGTTCTAATCCTCAGTCTGATGACCGGAAGTAGGTCAATCACTGATGTTCTAATCCTTAGTCTGATGACCGGAAGTGAGTCAATCACTGATGTTCTAATCCTTAGTCTGATGACCGGAAGTGAGTCAATCACTGATTTTCTAATCCTCAGTCTGATGACCGGAAGTAGGTCAATCACTGATGTTCTAATCCTCAGTCTGATGACCGGAAGTAGGTCAATCACTGATGTTCTAATCCTTAGTCTGATGACCGGAAGTAGGTCAATCACTGATTTTCTAATCCTCAGTCTGATGACCGGAAGTGAGTCAATCACTGATGTTCTAATCCTTAGTCTGATGACCGGGGAATCACTGATGTTCTAATCCTTAGTCTGATGACCGGAAGTGAGTCAATCACTGATGTTCTAATCCTTAGTCTGATGACCGGAAGTGAGTCAATCACTGATGTTCTAATCCTCAGTCTGATGACCGGAAGTGAGTCAATCACTGATGTTCTAATCCTTAGTCTGATGACCGGAAGTGAGTCAATCACTGATGTTCTAATCCTCAGTCTGATGACCGGAAGTAGGTCAATCACTGATGTTCTAATCCTTAGTCTGATGACCGGAAGTGAGTCAATCACTGATGTTCTAATCCTCAGTCTGATGACCGGAAGTAGGTCAATCACTGATGTTCTAATCCTCAGTCTGATGACCGGAAGTAGGTCAATCACTGATGTTCTAATCCTCAGTCTGATGACCGGAAGTAGGTCAATCACTGATGTTCTAATCCTCAGTCTGATGACCGGAAGTAGGTCAATCACTGATGTTCTAATCCTCAGTCTGATGACCGGAAGTAGGTCAATCACTGATGTTCTAATCCTCAGTCTGATGACCGGAAGTAGGTCAATCACTGATGTTCTAATCCTTAGTCTGATGACCGGAAGTAGGTCAATCACTGATTTTCTAATCCTCAGTCTGATGACCGGAAGTGAGTCAATCACTGATGTTCTAATCCTTAGTCTGATGACCGGAAGTGAGTCAATCACTGATGTTCTAATCCTTAGTCTGATGACCGGAAGTGAGTCAATCACTGATGTTCTAATCCTCAGTCTGATGACCGGAAGTGAGTCAATCACTGATGTTCTAATCCTTAGTCTGATGACCGGAAGTGAGTCAATCACTGATGTTCTAATCCTCAGTCTGATGACCGGAAGTAAGTCAATCACTGATGTTCTAATCCTCAGTCTGATGACCGGAAGTAGGTCAATCACTGATGTTCTAATCCTCAGTCTGATGACCGGAAGTAGGTCAATCACTGATGTTCTAATCCTTAGTCTGATGACCGGAAGTGAGTCAATCACTGATGTTCTAATCCTCAGTCTGATGACCGGAAGTAGGTCAATCACTGATGTTCTAATCCTCAGTCTGATGACCGGAAGTAGGTCAATCACTGATGTTCTAATCCTCAGTCTGATGACCGGAAGTAGGTCAATCACTGATGTTCTAATCCTCAGTCTGATGACCGGAAGTAGGTCAATCACTGATGTTCTAATCCTCAGTCTGATGACCGGAAGTAGGTCAATCACTGATGTTCTAATCCTCTTTTAAATCATTTCCTGGAATTAGTGACGTAACCCGTAACCGGAAGTAGTTTTAGCGCACCTCAATGGCCATCCTCTTGCAGTCCTCTCTAGTGCCGCCGCCTCCGCAGCAGCAGCCGCAGCTTCTAGTCGGCCGCCCGGAGGCCCGGCCCGGCTCCGCCCAGGCTTGCAACGCCTCCGTCACGCGGACGCTTCGTCGCGAAGTGAACTGCGATCCCGAGCGTTTAGAATTCTGCGAAAGTTTCAATTTGTTGTTGAACGCCAACCTGCCGTCCAGGCGGGAGCAGCGGATGTCCAGCTCCGCCGGCTCTGTCCACATTCCCAGCTCAGGCCTGCTGCATCAGCAGCAGCAGGGGCGCGGCTTGTCCTCCCTGTTTGCCGAGATCAAATCCTACGGCGCTGTGGTTGATTACAGCAGGCAGCTGGCCGAGGCCGAGGCCACCGTCTCGTCAGCCATCGATGCTGTGCTCAATCTGGAAGTGAAAAGTGAAAGGCGAATCTCTAAATTGGTGAGTTAGACAACTTCCGAAGGTTCATTCGTGCTTGAATGATTCAGTCGATTAGCAATCCATTGCATCCTCAGAGGATAGATTAGCAATCCATTGTATCCTCAGAGGATAGATTAGCAATCCATTGCATCCTCAGAGGATAGATTAGCAATCCATTGCATCCGCCGAGAATAGATTAGCAATCCATTATATCCTCAGTGGATAGATTAGCAATCCATTACATCCGCCGAGAATAGATTAGCAATCCATTATATCCTCACAGGATATATATGCAATCCATTACATCCTCAGAGGATAGATTAGGAATCCATTGCATCATCCAGTACCGGAACCGGATGTGAAGCTTCAAGGATGTCACAGTTTAGGGCCACGATGTCACGGCCATCAAGGGATAGATTAGCAATCCATTGCATCCTCAGAGAATAGATTAGCAATCCATTACATCCTCAGAGGATATATTAGCAATCCATTGCATCCTCAGAGGATAGATTAGCAATCCATTGCATCCTCAGAGGATATATTAGCAATCCATTGCATCCTCAGAGGATATATTAGCAATCCATTGCATCCTCAGAGGATATATTTGCAATCCATTGCATCATAAGAGGATAGATTAGCAATCCATTGCATCATAAACGGATAGATTAGAAATCCATTGCATTATAAGGGGATAGATTAGCAATCCATTGCATCCTCAGAGGATATATTTGCAATCCATTGCATCCTCAGAAGATAGATTAGCAATCCATTGCATCATAAGAGGATAGATTAGCAATCCATTGCATCATAAACGGATAGATTAGCAATCCATTGCATTATAAGGGGATAGATTAGCAATCCATTACATACTAAGAAGATGGATTAGCAATCCAATTACTTTTGCTGATCTTCCGCTTGCAGGAGCCGCAGGATATGACCGTCACCCCAGACTACGTGGAGGTGCTCCGCAGAGACCTGAGCAAAGTGGACTCGGTCCTGACCCGTCTGGACGTCGCCTTGGAGCTGTTTCCTTCCTGGCGGGCGTTTGTTCGAGACGCGCCCCGACTAGGAGAGAATTCCGCCACGACAGCCAAGTTTCTGGAGCGGCTCGACCTGCTCTGGCTTTGGCGCAACACCCTGTGGCGGCTGGAGATGACCCGGGTGGACCTGCGCACCGCACTCGGCCTCAGTCCAGATGACTGGCACATGATTTGGGCCTCAACGCCTTACGAGAATACCTACAATGACCAGGCTCAGAAGGAGGTGTACAGGCTCAGCAGATACGACTCGCAGGTACATTTTCATATTGTTTCAGAATGCTAAAGCATTCGCATTCTGTAAGTTTCACATCCCTAAACTGTAACATCCTTGAAGCTTCACATCCCTAAACTGTGACATCCTTAAAGCTTCACATCCCTAAACTGTGACATCCTTGAAGCTTCAAATCCCTAAACTGCGACATCCTTGAAGCTTCACATCCCTAAACTGCAGGTGATCCTTGAAGCTTCACATCCCTAAACTGCGACATCCTTGAAGCTTCACATCCCTAAACTGCAGGTGATCCTTGAAGCTTCACATCCCTAAACTGCGACATCCTTGAAGCTTCACATCCCTAAACTGTGACATCCTTAAAGCTTCACATCCCTAAACTGTGACATCCTTGAAGCTTCACATCCCTAAAATGCAGGGGATCCTTGAAGCTTCACATCCCTAAACTGCAACATCCTTGAAGCTTCACATCCCTAAACAGTGACATCCTTGAAGCTTCACATCCCTAAACTGCAGGTGATCCTTGAAGCTTCACATCCCTAAACTGCGACATCCTTGAAGCTTCACATCCCTAAACTGCGACATCCTTGAAGCTTCACATCCCTAAACTGTGACATCCTTGAAGCTTCAAATCCCTAAACTGCGACATCCTTAAAGCTTCACATCCCTAAACTGCAGGTGATCCTTGAATCTTCACATCCCTAAACTGCGACATCCTTGAAGCTTCACATCCCTAAAATGCAGGGGATCCTTGAAGCTTCACATCCCTAAACTGTGACATCCTTGAAGCTTCAAATCCCTAAACTGCGACATCCTTGAAGCTTCACATCCCTAAACTGCAGGTGATCCTTGAAGCTTCACATCCCTAAACAGTGACATCCTTGAAGCTTCACATCCCTAAACTGTGACATCCTTGAAGCTTCAAATCCCTAAACTGCGACATCCTTAAAGCTTCACATCCCTAAAATGCAGGGGATCCTTGAAGCTTCGCATCCCTAAACTGCGACATCCTTGAAGCTTCACATCCCTAAACAGTGACATCCTTGAAGCTTCACATCCCTAAACTGCGACATCCTTGAAGCTTTACAAAGACTAATCACTAAAGTCTTGAAGATTATCCCATGTCTCCCCTGCTGCAGCTCTCCATGTACTACGAAAACAGCGCAGGCGGCGCCGCCGCATCCGCCCCTCAAACTCCCGCCGCCGCCTCGGGCTCCAGTCGCGGCGACGCTCCGCGCAGTAGCGCCGCCTCGCCGTTAAATCCGCTCATCATTCCGCCGGCGGTGCCGAGCTCCTCCGCCACCCCGTCGCCTGTGCAGCACTTGACGGCGTCGGCGGTGACATCGCAATATCAGCTGTCCAGCAGATCCGCGTCTCCGCTAGCCCTGTTCTCGGCTGGCAACGGACGCGTCGGCGGCGACGGCGACGACGCTGATGGAGGAGGAGCCGGCGGCAGCGGCGGCGCCGGCCCGGACGCCAATCAGCCAACGGTGCCGCTGTTTGAATTCGACAACAACGACGACAGTTCCGGGGCGCCGGCGCCAGCGCCCGCTGCTCCACTGGCTGTCCACGACGAAGACGAAGAAGATCTAGACGTTGTTGAAGCGCCGGGAGCCGGTGTCCATGTCGGTGCCGGTGCCGCTGCCGCCGCCGCTCCGGCCAGCGTGTCCAGATCCCAGTCGCTCTATCGAATGTACCGGCCCTACACTGAGCGAAATCTTCGCTCTCTTGGCCGCGGCGTCTCGGCGATGCTCGGCCAGCTGCAGAAGCTCATCAAACCGACTCTGGTCTGCGCTCGGCTGGCCCTGACGCCGGCGGTCGGGTCCACCGCGTACGCGGAGTCGGTCTCCGGCCGGCATCGGTCGCTGCCGCACACGCCGTCTCTGCTGGCTTTGCAGAACGACAGCGAAGCCGCGGCCGTCGCCTCGCAGTTCAGCTTGGAGTCGCAGCTGGCCGCTGACATCGGCCTGCCCTCGCTGTTGCCGCACTATGTCAGCCTGTGCAAACTGCCAATTGATGTGATGCACGAGTGCATCAAACTGCAGCTGGAGCAGCAGATGAATCCCACTGCCCTGAGCCTCACGTCGCTTGGCTCTATTGTCAAGGAGGCTAAGGAGGTTTGTTTGATAATCTCCTCAGATCCCATCAGTAGCCAGATTATCTGCATCGATAATCCCCTCAGATCCCATCATTAGCTAGATTATCTGCATTGATAATCCCTTCAGATCCCATCATTAGCTAGATTACCTGCATCGATAATCCCTTTGATCACATTATTAGCCAGATTATCTGCATCGATAATCCCCTCAGACCCCATCATTATGTAGATTATCTGCATCAATGATCCCCTTAGATTTCATCAGTAGCTAGATTATCTGCATCGGTAATCCCCTCAGATCCCATTATTAGCCAGATTATCTGCATCGATAATCCCCTCAGACCCCATCATTATGTAGATTATCTGCATCAATGATCCCCTTAGATTTCATCAGTAGCTAGATTATCTGCATCGGTAATCCCCTCAGATCCCATTATTAGCCAGATTATCTGCATCGATAATCCCCTCAGATCCCATCATTAGCTAGATTATCTGCATTGATAATCCCCTCAGATCCCATTATTAGCCAGATTATCTGCATCGATAATCCCCTCAGATCCCATCATTAGCTAGATTATCTGCATCGATAATCCCCTCAGATCCCATTATTAGCCAGATTATCTGCATCGATAATCCCCTCAGATCCCATCATTAGCCAGATTATTTGCATCGATAATCCCCTCAGATCCTAATGTACACTATTGACTTCGCAATGTCATATAGTCGCTTATCCCATGAGGAAGAAGTCCCAAAATCTTAATTTTTTGTGTTTATCCTCAACGCGCAGGTGCTTCGCGGTTCGGTTCTGGTCAAGCGCTTTTTCCTAGAAATGGTCGGCCCGCCGATTCAGCCATTCAAACCGGAAGAGAAGGAGGGCCTGATGACGGAGGCCACCAAGGCCTTGGACAAGGACATCGTGAATCTGCTGGTTCATTACTTCGATTTTCTTGACGAGTGGGTGCTCAAATTCTTCAAGGAGCAGCCAGACGCTAGCAAGGAGTACAAGAATGTGCTCGAACGAGAATGGTCCTTCATCCGGCATCTGGGGCCGTACATCACCACCGGCCAAGAGTTGGCTCTGCAGTATTTCTGCAAAATTAATTCGCACTTCTTCCAGTGCACCAGCGAGTTCTTCTTGGTGAGTTCGGGTGCAATTGCCTTTTCTCTGTTGTTTTTGGGATATTTCTGTTGGATTCAGATCCCTGAATGGGTGGTGTTGATTTAAAAACTTGATGCTGATTGGAATTTAGGAGATTTTTTACTAGGATTTAATCAACAGATGCTGATTGGGATTTTATAGTTTGATGAAGGGATTTTATTAAATAGATGATGATTAAGATTTCAGATTTTGAGAAGAGGATTTTAATAAACGGTTGCTGATTGGTATTTCAAAATTTTGGGAAGGAGATTTTAATACACGGATGTTAATTGGGATTTCAGAATTCGGGGAAGGGGATTTTAATAAACGGATGCTGATTGGGATTTCAGATTATGGGGAAGGGGATTTTAATAAACTGATGCTGATTGGGATTTTAGAATTTGGGGATGGGGATTTTAATAAAAAGATGTTGATTGGGACTTCAGAATTTCGGGAAGGGATTTGAATAAACGGATGCTGATTGGGATTTCAGAATTCGGGGAAGGGGATTTTAATAAACAGGTTGTGGATTGGGATTTAGATTTTCGGGAAGGTGATTGTCATAAATGGATGCTGATTGGATTTCAGATTATGGGGAAGGGGATTTTAATAAACTGATGCTGATTGGGATTTTAGAATTTCGGGAAGGGGATTTTAATAAACGGTTGCTTATTGGGATTTTGGAGTAGGGATTTCAAAAAAGCGAAGAACTTGCCTTAGAAATCGCAGCACTTCCGCCTGTGCACAAAACCGCAGGATAGCTTCAAGCTGCGCTACTCGCAAACCGACGGCTCCGCTCTAGAAGTGGACGCCGAGCAGCTGCGCTCTCTGAAGTCCAAGGCTAACGAAGCCCGCGAGCGCGCACTCAAATCGTTGGGCTTCGTCTACACGCTAAAGAAAGACCTCGAGATTGCGCACATTTACAAAAGTACGGCGCCAGGTCGTCAGTTGTTTATGCAGATGAAAAAATTCTTTATCCGAATTATTCCTAAACGCCGATGCCGCTGCCTGTTCTTTGTCACTAAGGAGGCCTATAAGGACAAGGACAGCAGTGTGAAGTAAGCGCCGTTTTTATTTCGCCGTGTACTATCTTCTTAACCGCTGTGTACATTGCGGTTATGTACATTACTGTGCTGTACATCGGGGTTGTAGTAGTTATTTTGGCATAGATTGGAGTCATCTACATTAATTTAATGTACATTGGGGCCATGTACATTATTTACTGTACATTTGAAGTTATGTACATAGGGTAGTGTACACTATTTACTGAAGATTTGAAGTTATGTACATTGGGGTAGTGTACATTATTTACTGTACATTTTAAGTTATGTACATTGGGGTAGTTTGCATTATTTATTGTACATTTGAAGTCACGTACATTGGGGCAGTGTACATCATATTGGTAACAGAAATTAGAATGAGTGTACAAAAAATACAAAATGTACAAAAAATGAGGGTGATGTACATTTGAGTCAGAATGAAAACTTGTGTACAACATGCTTGCATTATTTGAGTTTTGTACATAATAATTCCTTATATGGTCCTTATAGTTTTACCCTTGTGCACATCACGCCGATGTACATAATACAACGTTTCCTTACTCTTTTTGCACTATGATCAAATCTTAATTATACAAAAAACACGCCTAGATTCTAAACATAGTTCATAATCAATTTTTATTTTACCCTAATGCGCCATTAACCCGATCTTGAAGACCCAATTGAAATTTAATTTTGATAGAAAAGTGCAAAAAGTGCCTCCAATTTTTTTCAAGTTTAGATCTTCAAGGTGTTTCAGCTTCTATTGAAGCTCATTGCGACTCACTGCCAGCTGTTATGCACCAATATTTTAAACACAATTATTGTAAGTAATTGGCTAATTGGGCTAATTTTACATCCCTACAAAACCTGCATCATCAGGTTGAGCGACTTTCTCAACTCCAACCAGAAGAGGGACTGGCCAGTGAACTGTCCGCTAGTTGCTATCGACAAAAACCTGGACAAAAAGTTGAAGTGGAACGGCGAGGAGGTCAGCATCTTGTCCTCGGATGCTGAGTACAGGCTTAACCTAGCTAGTGTGCGGGTGAGTTGTTGGTTTTACCTGTTTTAGTTTAACTAATATTGATCAAATTGATTCCACCTTAGTTACAATACTTGCCTTAGTTACTTGTCGGAGTGTATCAGACTGAATTAGCATTTAGATTAATAGAGTAACAAAAGGCTAACCCGTTTTTGGTATAAAAAAATTAAATGAGTTAACTGCATCTTAGTTATCTTAGCTAGCTGCATCTTAGTTATCTTAGTTATCTTCCATGATCTTTGCTGTATAGAATTTCAAGTGCCCTTCAATATCCTTGACTCTCTAGAAAACGTCAAATGAAGGTCAAATAACTTTTAGCGACATTACATAATCTAAGCTGAATAGAAGTTCAAGTGACCTTAAATAACCTTAGCCATGTAGAAAAGGTTATTTGAAGGTCGAATAACTTTATTTATGAAGCAGCCTTACGTGTTCAAGTAACCTTCAATGACCTTAGCCGCACAGAGCGGGTAAAACTACCTAGTGTCACGTGAACCCTCAATTCGCCATTAGGTCCCAAAGAACGACAAGAAACAAATCTTGCTCATTTCGCCAAACGGCTCCGAGTTGGACGCGCTGAGCAGCATCCTGGAGAACAAGCTGAATGGCTTCATCGAGCCGGTCGAGCAGGCCATCTGCTGCTACGACGACGTTTTCCAGCACATGCAGACATTGAAACGGAGCGCGCACGATCTGCGCCAGAAGATTTTGGGCTGCCTGCACCAGATGGTGACTGTCCAGGGCAACGCCTGGCCCCAGGAAGCTCTGCATCAAGGATTTCGCGTCGCATTCGAGTACAACAAAGAGCTGGTCAGACTGTTCACCGACCCGGTCAACAGGGTGGAACTGTTCACACATTTCGTGGAACTGATCGGGCTGTATTGGACTTTCATTCAGGACAAGTGCGACGAGGGACAGGTTGGTTCAACATGGCATGGGGGTCACTTTGCTATAACGTGTCTGCTTTCAGTTAATTGGTTATTGGTACAGTTTTATCTAGTTTGTACTTCCGGTCAGTTAGTTATGGGGTCCGTTATTAGAGTCACAACTTCCGGTCAGTTAGCTATGGGGTCAGTTATTAGAGTCACAACTTCCGGTCAGTTAGTTATGGGGTCAGTTATTAGAGTCACAACTTCCGGTCAGTTAGTTATGGGGTCAGTTATTAGAGTCACAACTTCCGGTCAGTTAGCTATGGGGTCAGTTATTAGAGTCACAACTTCCGGTCAGTTAGTTATGGGGTCAGTTATTAGAGTCACAACTTCCGGTCAGTTAGTTATGGGGTCAGTTATTAGAGTCACAACTTCCGGTCAGTTAGTTATGGGGTCAGTTATTAGAGTCACAACTTCCGGTCAGTTAGTTATGGGGTCCGTTATTAGAGTCACAACTTCCGGTCAGTTAGCTATGGGGTCAGTTATTAGAGTCACAACTTCCGGTCAGTTAGTTATGGGGTCAGTTATTAGAGTCACAACTTCCGGTCAGTTAGTTATGGGGTCAGTTATTAGAGTCACAACTTCCGGTCAGTTAGTTATGGGGTCAGTTATTAGAGTCACAACTTCCGGTCAGTTAGTTATGGGGTCAGTTATTAGAGTCACAACTTCCGGTCCGTTAGTTATGGGGTCAGTTATTAGAGTCACAACTTCCGGTCAGTTAGTTATGGGGTCAGTTATTAGAGTCACAACTTCCGGTCAGTTAGTTATGGGGTCAGTTATTAGAGTCACAACTTCCGGTCAGTTAGTTATGGGGTCAGTTATTAGAGTCACAACTTCCGGTCAGTTAGTTATGGGGTCAGTTATTAGAGTCACAACTTCCGGTCCGTTAGTTATGGGGTCAGTTATTAGAGTCCCAACTTCCGGTCCGTTAGTTATAGGGTCCGTTATTAGAGTCACAACTTCCGGTCCATTAGTTATGGGCTCCGTTATTAGAGTCCCAACTTCCGGTCCGTCAGTTATGGGCTCCGTTATTAAAGTCACAACTTCCGGTCCGTTAGTTATGGGCTCCGTTATTAGAGTCACAACTTCCGGCTTGTTAGTTATGGGATCCGTTATTAGAGTCACAACTTCCGGCTTGTTAGTTATGGGCTCCGTTATTAGAGTCACAACTTCCGGCTAGTTAGTTATGGGCTCCGTTATTAAAGTCACAACTTCCGGCTTGTTAGTTATGGGATCCGTTATTAAAGTCACAACTTCCAGCTTGTTAGTTATGGGCTCCGTTATTAGAGTCACAACTTCCGGCTTGTTAGTTATGGGATCCGTTATTAGAGTCACAACTTCCGGCTTGTTAGTTATGGGATCCGTTATTAGAGTCACAACTTCCGGCTTGTCAGTTATGGGCTCCGTTATTAAAGTCACAACTTCCAGTCAGTTAGTTATGGGGTCAGTTATTAGAGTCACAACTTCCAGTCAGTTAGTTAATGGGTCCGTTATTCAAACCACTACTTCCGGTCAGTTAGTTATGGGGTCCGGTATTTAAGTCACAACTTCCGGTCAGTAGTTATGGGGTCCGGTATCTAAGTCACAACTTCCGGTCAGTAGTTATGGGGTCCGGTATTTAAGTCACAACTTCCGGTCAGTTAGTTAAGGGATCTATGATTAACTTAAATTATTCTTTATTATTAAGTAATAAATTTCTTCTTAACCAACCAGGGCCGCCTGCCCCGCTGGTCCAGCCCGTTCTGCGACTTCCTGCTTGTGATCTGCGTCCCTAGTCTGGTGGGCCTGGTCGGCATTGATCAGTTCAACAAGCTCCGGGCTCTACTGAACGAGACCATCGCCTATCTGGTGGGCAACGCTGCCACCAAGCAGCCCTCCCCGCAGCTTCAGCACCAGCAAGTCCACGGTGTTGACAAGGGAGTCAACTGCTGGCGCGGCGGCCGACGATGTGCGCCGGCGTCAGAGCCGCGGCAATCAGGACGGGGATTTGCATGTTAGTTTGAGTCGATAGGATTATTCGGTCTTCGATGCTGCTGATAGTGATGTTGATGATTATGATGGTGATGATTATGATTATGATTTTGATTATGATTATGATATAATTATGGTGATGATGATTCTCATTGTGATTATGATGATTATGATTATGATAATGATTGTGATGATGATTATGATTGTGATGGTGATTATGATTATGATAATGATTGTGATGATGATTATGATTGTGATGGTGATTATGATTATGATAATGATTGTGATGATGATTATGATTGTGATGGTGATTATGATTATGATAATGATTGTGATGATGATTATGATTGTGATGGTGATTATGATTATGATAATGATTGTGATGATGATTATGATAATGATTGTAATGATGATTATGATAATGATTGCAATGATGATTATGATTGTGATGGTGATTATGATTATGATAATGATTGTGATGATGATTATGATTGTGATGGTGATTATGATTATGATAATGATTGTGATGATGATTATGATAATGATTGTAATGATGATTATGATAATGATTGTAATGATTATTATGATTGTGATGGTGATTATGATTATGATAATGATTGTGATGATGATTATGATTGTGATGGTGATTATGATTATGATAATGATTGTGATGATGATTATGATAATGATTGTAATGATGATTATGATAATGATTGTAATGATTATTATGATTGTGACTGTGGTAATGATTGTTGTGATGATAACGATTGTGATGATTATTATAATGATTGTATTGATGATTTTGATAATGATGGTAACTATGATGATAATCATACTGATGATAATTACGTATGTTTACAATAATTGTGATAATTATTGTTAATTTCTGTCAATTTTGATAATAAATTTTATTTAAAACTGACTAGGATTATGCTTAGATTGGCTTATAATGGGTATTAAAAACTATTCAGGGCTAAAAGTGACGGTAAATGCGATTAAAATTGTCACACACACGCACACACACACGCACACACACACACACACACTCACAGGAGCGCCGCATGCGCGCCATCGAATCTCTAGAATCAGAGAGGCAGCGATATCTCGCCGAAAAGCGCTGGATCGGCCACGTCCGTCAGGACATTGATCCGCAGCAGCGGGGCGGAGCTCGCAGCGCCACGGCGGCCAAATACCATCACTTCCACTGCCGCTGGAAGCGCGGCACCCGCCTTGGCGAGGGCGGCCGCGGCGTGGCTTTCACGGCCGTCAATTTGGACACGGGCGCCGGCATGGTGGTAAAGAAAATCGATTTGACCAGAGCGCCCGAGTCCGATCTCAAAGATCTCATTGACGAATTTGAGGCGGTGAAGCGCCTGTCGCACGACAACATCGTCCAGTACTACGGCATCGAGGTTCACCGCACCGAGGCGCTGCTCTTCATGGAACTGTGCGACGCCGGTGACTTGCACAGCGCCTCCAGCCAGGGCCTCGACCTCAGCATGATCCGCGACTACACCCGGCTGCTCACCAGGGCCTTGGCCTACATCCACGAGCACCGACTGACGCACCGGGACGTCAAGTCGGCCAACGTGTTTCTGACGTCCTCGCCGGCCAAGCTGAAGCTCGGCGACTTTGACTGCGCGCAGACCAGCCTGCGGCATCGCACTCGACGCTACACGGAGAATCCAGCAGCCGACCATCTCAACACCGACCCAAACGAGCAGCAGCAACAGCAGCAGCAACAGTTCGCCCCAGTCGGCACCCTAACATTTCTCTCACCGGAAAGAATTCGTGGCGACTCCCGTGGCGAACCGCCTGGCGACGTCTGGGGCCTCGGCTGCGTTGTCTGGCAGATGCTGACCGGCAAGCCGCCATGGAACGAGCAGGCCAACGAGGGCGCCATCTATTTCAAAGTCGGCTTCCTGGCCCAGACCGACCAGGTGCCGTTGCAGGAGCTGCCGGCGAATCGCTATCCTGAGCAGCTGTACGACCGGGAGGCACAGGCCTTCCTGATGGACTGCCTGAGGATTGATCCGGCCCAGCGCAGCACAGCTGCTCGCCTGATGAATCACACGTTTGTGCGCAGTTGCGACGAGTTTCACCTGTCACTGTGAGACCGGTTGGATTATTTATTTTTTAAATTGCCGACTGTTTTATACTATGTTCAGTATAAATGTGCTTTTTCTACTTAAGTCCCGATTAACATAAACTTATTATAAATAAACATCTATTTTTCCTTAACAATAAGGCGCCAATTTTGTTTAATTAGTTAACCGATGCGTTTGATCTGCAATCCATTGATCTTATGATCATAATTCGCCTTTTTTCACACTTCTGTTGAATTTCTGTGCTTCAATAAATTTGTTGCCTTTTTTGTTGGAAGAATTTACCATTACAGAGCAGCTTGTGCCTGCGTTGATTGCTGTGTGCCTTAAGAATTAATTTATAGCGTTAAACTTGTTTATCTTGATTTTCTACTTACTGAGCTTGTTAAGTTAACAGCAGCAATGTTTGACCAGTACGGCAGACAGGCAGAAAGACAGACAGACAGACAGACGGACATTCAGACAGATAGACAGACGGAAATTCAGACAGGCAGGCAGATAGGCGGACAGACAGAAAGACGGACATACAGACAGACAGACAGACAGGCAGACAGGCAGAAAGACAGACAGACAGACAGACGGACATTCAGACAGATAGACAGACGGACATTCAGACAGGCAGGCAGATAGGCGGACAGACAGAAAGACGGACATACAGACAGACAGACAGACAGACCGACAGACAGGCAGACAGACAGACAGACAGACGGACATTCAGATAGATAGACAGACAGAAGGGATCTGATAAAGCCTCTTTATCATTACAAAGCTTACAAACAGGCAGGTACATGTATATGAGATAAGTGCTGGCATACTAGCGTACAGACGGAAGAGTGACAGGTTGGATCGCAGGAACCATGCCACTGATAGTGTGAGGAATAAGGTTGGGATGAACTTTAGGGGACAAATATGCAGAGCTTTGGGGCGAGTGGGCAATAGCATACTTTTAGCTCGCACTGGAAGCTGTTAAAGCCAGCAAGGATCAAGAACTGAAGCAGTCAGGCGGAGTTGCTGCTAGCTGCATATTGTGAATAGGAAAAGCTGAAAATAAAGAACGAAAGCGAGGTAGGGCGTTAAATTCGTAGTTCCAGCGCGCCTGATTCAGAGATTTTAAGTTGAGAAATCTGAGGGCTCAGACTAGGATTTTACAGCCATTGTCTTGGGCTAACAATGCATTTTTTAAAGCGAGTTTTGAGGATTTTTTTGAAGAAAATATCCATCCTGTCAACTGGAAATTGCACACGCCATAATTTTCTCTGTTACTATCGGGTAGATTTCTGTAGTACACAAATCTGTCTGCATTGAATGAAACTAAGCAGACCTAAGCCCCTATAGTCATTAATTTTGTTTACAATCTCCTGGCGCTCTGAATTGCGCCGTTCAATTGTTATTGGGAAGTCAAAATAGGGAAAGTCCCGATTTGTAAGCCATATTATCTTAGTTTACAGCTCCTAAGCGTGAAGCGAAAGTCTATTAAAAATTTATGATATTGAATATTTCAGGACTTTCGATTGCTCAGATGTTCAAAATGAGTCTACAAGTATAAAAAAGATCAAGGATGAACTGAAGCAGATTTTTCCCAAATTGGAAGTTTCTCTTATGCAGGTACTTATAAGTAAGTAGATACCTCGTAAGAGTTGAATACGTTTGTCTTGATGAGTTGTCTCACGGGCAACTGCCTAAGCTGGGTGAACCTTTACTACTGTTGTTTGCTTGTCTATTTTTAGAAATTCCCTCTAATCAAACAATACAATTTTCACAGCTTTTGTGAATGAGAGAAAAAACTTTGAAAATTGATTGAGATTGAGAAAAATGAGGCAATCTCCTTTAGTTTCAGACATTCATAAGTCAGAAACATTTTGAATTATCTTGATTTTTTAGTTAAGGCTCTTCGAGTACAGGTGCTATTTTTAGCACCTGGAATAACTGACGAAGTCATCGTGCGATAAAGACTATTATACTATCTTGATATTGAGTCAAGGTTCTTTCGGTGCTATTTTTAGCAACTGGAATTCCGGTGCAGGTGCTATTTTTAGCAACTGGAATTCCCGTGCAGGTGCTATTTTTAGCGACTGGAATTCCGTTGTAGGTGCTATTTTTAGCACCTCGAATGCAAGGACGATAACACGTAATTAAGTTGTCCTTTCTGGAATATTGACGCAGTAATCTTGAAGTGGAAACTTATTAAATGATCTTGACTTTTATTGTTTCGTTTCCATGCGCTTTACGAGCGCGTATAAGTAATTTTATAGAAAAGTTTTTGAGCTTCAGCACCTAAGAATAAAACCATCAATCGAGTCGTGTCCAGATTCGAGTCGAGAGAGCTCAATGGTACTCAATGGAGAGCATGCATTTGCGGGGAAAACTTTTTGAGAGAGAAAATGCCATTTTTTGCTACAACACTACACTAATCCATGCGTAGCTATAGTAGGTTGCATTGATTAGGTCTGCGAGTGAGGAAGAGCTCAATCGCTTGCAACTTATTTTCGCTTACACCCTGACGAAGCTACGATAGTTTGAAGACACGGCATAGCAACTAAATGTATGCAGGGCTGCGCTGCACTTCTGCTACTGTGTAGCGGCGCATATTTTTGGATTAAAGCATGGATTTATCTATGCATAAATTACTTGGCCCGTGGTCACACACTAGACAGATATGAGAGAGAGAGAAAGTTGACTTAGAGAATGGACGCTGGGTCAACTCAGACACAATTCCCCGCCGCCGAGAGTCCTTCAGCCTAAATCAAGTGAAGCTGCGCTCTCGGAACTTCGAATACTCGTAACTATGGCTGACTCACATCGAACTATTGCCATTTGGGACTCTTGTCCCCACACACTAGATAAAAGGCTTGTTAAAACTGTTTTTGAAAGCTTGCTTTCAGCAAATGCTTGTTTATTGTTGTGTCAAGTGGCTCTTCATGTTGATTTATTTTGTTAAACTTTCGTTTTTAAACAGCTTCGTGGAAATTAGTTGAAGATCGGTGTGGCTTAAGTGTGTGCCAATTCGATGAGTCTTATTAATGAAGCTGATTAGTTTGTTAAAGCAGCTGCTCTGCACAGTAGAAGTTGAAGCCACGCTAAGCAAATTTATATTCCGCCTTCCGTTCATCCTTTCCATTGTTGTTCTTGTTGCAATTTTTCACCAGTTTTACTGCAGCAGCTCGTTAACAATGAGCCGCAGGATGGCCCGGTCCCTGTCGCACAGCCGCTCCTCCTTGGCTGCTCGCTGAAAAATTCCAGGAGAGAAAGAAGGGGGGGAGAGTTTAGCTGGCTTGCTGTGAATATTTAAAGTCTTTTTAACAGTGGGAGGAGCGAGGCTGCAGAGGATTGCTACCCCCTCAGGCAGTTTTTTTCAATTCTTGTTCTAACCCTGTAACGAGGGATAGAATTCAGTTCCAATACTTGAGTTTCGAGAGAACTTTCTGCTATAATTCCTTTTTTCAAAAAAAGGGAAAGAAAAAAAATGCAATTTGCCTATTCTGGGGCGCCAAATCATTAAATTAATAATTAGACACGAGAGGCGCTGCGGCAGCGCTTGCCATGCGGTATCCCTTGACAACAGCAGACAGAAAGGTCCGCTAGGAAGCTAAATTATTGTGGTGCATGGAACAAGCTCGCTGGCTCACCGCAGCGGCGATCAGGGCGCCGGCTGTGTCCTCATCAATGCGACACTCGGTCTCAGTCTGGCTTGGTCGTCGTCGACGCAGCCGGAAGAAGTGGAAGCCTTTCTTCGAGCGAAACGCCTGTCGCTCGCTGTTGCCGGCTTGACGGGGAGAAACGGCTCCGTCGTCCACCGATTCGCCGACGTCCGAAGCTCCAGGCGAGGCGGCAGCTTCTGCAAATTATGAGAGAGGGAAGTGCATGCAGTCTGTACTGTGCTATTCAGTTCAAGCCGGGTTAGTGATTCCAGTTGCTCCTACCCTGAGTGCAGCAGGTCAGAGTGACCAGGATCAGCAGCAGCATTGGAATTCGATGCATTCTTTCAGTTTGGGATCGAGTTTGCAATCGCAATTGCTCGGCTCGCCTGAAATTGCAGAAAATTAGAGAATTTTGTTAATTTGTTGTTTTCAAATTTCAAGTAGGCAATCAAATTTGCCAATTTAAGATCCGATTTCTTAGCATTCTCAAGTTTCTGCCATTTCTTAAGCCTGTCTTGTCGACCTTTATATGTACAAGGAGGCAAGCAATTTTCGTTTCCTCACTTGCAAATAGGGAATTCATATAAAGGAGGTGTTTTTTGACATTCCTTTTTGACACTTTAATTGATCTACACAGGCTGTTAAGTTTAATTTTAGACGAGAAATGAATGCAAGCATGGAGTCTGTGCCCAAATCCCTATTCTTTTATCCTCCAACCTTCATCCCTGTCTGCATGTATGCCCGCTTTAGACTTGCTTCAATTCACATTACATAGTCACGTCCTCTCAAAGAAGAAAAACCGTACAAGGACAATTTTTCAGTCCTTATTTACGAGTCAGATGAAGAGTTGTTTTTGTACCTGCAACTTTGAGATAAAGGAATTAGCAACAAATGCATTGATACTAATTGAACTTACCTTTGTCAATAAATTACTGGCGCCTCTGCTCAGGTATAGTTTGCGACACCTCAAGACTAAGCAAGCTGTGAACACTGGGCTTCCGTCACGTTTAATAAGATTTTGTTTCCACACGGATTTTCCCTTAGCAAATTATTTGCATTTGAACGCTGATTGGACGGAAGGTGTGGCAACCAGCAGTGCACATTTGTTGCCAGCCAATGAGTGCGATTTAGTAATGATCCTCAATGCGTTGATGATCTGGGTTGGAGGACTTGGTCAATAGTTAGCTGCATCCAAATTCCAATGCTTACCAAGCGGATGAACGTTATATGAGGCTTCGGGACTTTCGATTTTACACTCGTATATTAGTAACATATCTACGAGACATCGTACGCTCGTACATCGTCAGCTTTAGCTAAGCGCCTCCCAAAGCATCGTCTGCCTTGGCTAAGCACCCCAGGCTAATTACTACTAATTAATTATGACTTACTCCTCGGGCCAAACATTTGAAATCCCCATAATTACTCTGAGAAGCAGACTGCCGGCAATTTTGTCCAAGTCTTATTATAAAGACGCTTCGCTGTCCAAAATTTCAAAAGTCTAGTCGATGCTCTCACATTGCTAGCGATGATAAAGCATAAATTATTGGAAATTTTGACTGCTCATCTCGAATTTAGCTGTCAGGCTGGCATGACAGCTGACAGCATCCTCCCACCCGAAACGGCACGCAATCCGTTAACCCGGAGTAAAAAAAATAGGCCTGTCTAAAAATCCCAAAAAATTTACTCGAGGTCCGCTTGACAACACAAGACCTGATCGTGCGTACTGCTTGTCTGATGGGAATTACTTCGTAGTTTATATATATTGCGTTGTTTCTGGGCTTTGGAGAATGGGACTTTTGGGTTTTCGACGCCAAAGGATTTTCAACAGTTGTTTGTCTTGTTTTGTTTAACTTGCAACTATTTTTTTATTATTTGAGTTATTTAAAAGACGCTTATTGGCTTATTTTACCTGAACGTCAATAGTTGATTGTTGCATAGTGGTTTACATGTGCAGCAGTCAAATAGATCTTTAGAAACATAATGGAATTGTTAAATATGCTCAGGACAGAATGAAAATCGGCAGGAAACGGAGCCTTTATTCGGTGATTATTGCTTCCAATCACTGCTGAAAAAACTTTTACGAGTAAGCTAAATAAAAAATGTCTACGAGTAGTTACGAGGGTTTTGTCACGATTTGTAAAATAGAGTTCTTCTGACGTGTGTGGACACCTGATCAAATAATGTAACTGCGACGGTAAAAACCTGCTACAAGAATATCTAGAATATCTGATGCACAGTTTTCCACTGAATTCGGGAACATTTGGTTCAAAACGGTTTTTGATCTGGGTCTGAATGTATCTTACTGAATGGTTAATTCTCGAAAATCGGAATTATAAATTTGATGGATATTTTTAGTATGTAGTTCAGTTTTTGTTCTAATTGATGAAAATTTTATTCGAAACTTTTTGACTAGGGTGTTCTTGTGGGGTGTTTAGGTAATGGTGTTTGGGTAAGGGTGTTCTGGTAATGGTGTTTGAGTGAGGGTGTTCAGGTAAGGATGTTCGGGAAGAGAGTTTGGGTGGACTGTTCGGGTAGGTTTTTGGCATAGGGTGCACTTTTTATTACATGGGGTGTCCGGAACTGTGCAGTTCGATGCAAAAAAATGCGCAAGATAGCTAAGACAAGAACAAGATAAGCTCATGATAAGATCTGTACAGTGTATCAGGTTTCACAGCTGGTTGGAGGTATGTCGATGTAGCCAATTAATCCATTGGATCTCTACGTTAGGACGTTATTATATAATAACTTATGAAATAGCGCAAAAATATAAATTTTGCGTGCCTCCGAAACCCACTAGTGCTATCTAGTGTCTTTAACGTGCACTTAGGATTGCATTTGTATGTTTCGGTAGTCCATGTAAAGATTTCCATTGTAAGTAACTCTAATCCGCAATTACTTGCCTTTGAAATCTTTTTTGCCTTTTTATGATAGCCTTTTTTTGCCAATCGAAGAAAGATTTTCGATGCACGGTTTGCATTCAAAGCCAAACATTAATTATTGTATGCCAATACCGAATACAAAGGGAAAAATTGGAGCTTTGCGTATCACAAAGATCAAATGGCTGCTAGTAACACAAGGTACTCATGAAATTGATTGATTGTTTTAGTAATAAAAACCATGCCCTATTGCAATTTAAGTGTGTATTGTACTGAACGAAACGTACACAAGTAATTTTATGAATTTTCTAGAGACATTTTGAACACACTAGAAAAAACAAGTAAAACAAGAATTTCAGTAAATTATTGCGTTAGGACTCAGGATTACTAATACTTGTAAAATATAAAAGTTATGTAATTTTGCCATTTACTATCCCTAAAATGTGGATTCAAGACTAAAAAAAGTTTTGTTTGTCTAAGAAAATTTTTTTTCTATCGCGCGAAAAAATTCCGGAAAATTTCTAGTTGGCCATCGACTTCAGCACGGAGTCGAATATTTCCAGGAATAGCTGGGCGTGCTTCGCCTTGAAGATCAGGGCGGGCCGGAACCTCAGGCCGACCTCGCCGCAGCCTCCGGTGTGAATTCCTGGAAATTGGCATCGATTGAAGATAAGAAATGGGACACGAGCAGAGACAGCCGTTGAATTTTTATGTATCAAACGGCTATTTACGGATACACACAGACAGACAGACAGACAGACAGACAGACAGACAGACAGACAGACAGACAGACAGACAGACAGACAGACAGACAGACAGACAGACAGACAGACAGACAGACAGACAGACAGACAGACAGACATACAGACAGACAGACAGACACACAGACAGACAGACACACAGACAGACAGACAGACAGACAGACAGACAGACAGACAGACAGACAGACAGACAGACAGACAGACAGACAGACAGACAGACAGACAGACAGACAGACAGACAGACAGACAGACATACAGACAGACAGACAGACACACAGACAGACAGACACACAGACAGACAGACAGACAGACAGACAGACAGACAGACAGACAGACAGACAGACAGACAGACAGACAGACAGACAGACAGACAGACAGACAGACAGACAGACAGACAGACAGACAGACAGACAGACAGACAGACAGACAGACAGACAGACAGACGATCCATCCAATTTACCCTTATTCCGGAGCCGCAGCACCGCATCGTTGCGCAGGTTGGCGTCGGCGAAGTCCACAGCGCACATGACGCCGAGTCCACGCGGACTGTTGATCAACTTGGGATAACGCCTGCTCAGCTCGCCTGCAATCAGTCAGTCACCAAGCATAATTGTTAATATCATAATTTTTTGCCTGTTGTTTCTTTCCTCTTACGCTCGTAATGTGACTTGCCATCTTGGTTATCTATCTTGGCTAGCTTAGAATTATCTTTATCCAACCTCTCGCATCTCACTTATCAATAGCAACCCCAATGGATGGTTCATACTTCCTATGCATTGGCTTTATCGATCTATCACCGTCAATTGTGCCATCTTTCTACTCTAAACAGTCAAGCTTTGCTCAATAAATTCGTTTGGTACATTTTTCTCTTTTGAACATGACGTTAATTAGTAGTCTATTCAGCCATTGACCCAGGATTCGAACCCAAGACCTTTGCCGTCGAGGTTAATCGGACGCACCAACCTTCACACTTTTTTAGCGCTCAATTTTCAACCAATTCCCCAGTAAAAAGTACATCAGCCGCTAACCGAGTCCCTTGCTGAGCACATTCCCAGCCTCCTGTACAGACTCCATCAGCTTCTCTTCCTTGATGGTGCGAATGACAGCTTCTAGTAGCAGGACTTTGCTCGGCTCCCCTAGCCAGGTGTTGTACACTCGGTACTGCTGGTCCGGCACCAGACTGTCATTGAAATAGATTCCTCCTAGAAGAGTCCTCTTGCTGAAGGTGACGGCGTCAGGCGGGGACTCCAAGCCCCACTGCTCGTGGGCCCAGTAGGTGCCGCAGAGGCCGCCGCCAGTTTGAACTTCGTCAACAAGCAGCGGCACGTCCAGTTTGGCGCACAGGCTGCGCAGAGCTCTGAAGTACTCGGGCCTGGCGTGGATGTCGCCGCCTTCGGCCAGGATCGGCTCGACGATCAGGCCCGCCACGGGTTCCATTGAGCGCTGACGGTTGATGGTTTCTTCCACCTTGATTGGATGAAAATTACAAAATAAATTGAAATCATTTTTCATTTTTACATATGTGAGGTATTTATGAGATCCAATGCAACCGATTACCTGAGCGAGACTAAGGCGCTCCTGCTTTGCGTTGTGCTCCTTGTTCTCCTCCAACGGATATTTATAAGTTGGAAAGTCCACGGCTGGCCATTGAAACGATGGAATGTCGAGTTTGTGCACCGCCTTCGATCTCGTGCAGCTCAGCGTGCCCATTGTGCGGCCGTGGAAGCTGCGCTTGAAGGACAAGATGGAGAGGCGCGGACTGCCCGGCGGCTGGTTCAGCATTGTCGAGTCCAACTCCTGCTGGCTCACCGGCCTGCCGGCGCGCTGCTTGGCCTGCGGGTGCGGGTTGCTGGCGTGTCTGTCAGTCTGTCAGTCTGTCTGTCTGTGTGTCTGTGTGTCTGTGTGTGTGTCTGTGTGTGTCTGTGTGTGTCTGTGTGTCTGTCTGTCTGTCTGTTTGTGTGTCTGTCTCCCTGTCTGTCTGTCTCTGTCTGTCTGTCTGTTTGTGTGTCTGTCTGTCTGTCTGTCCGTCTGTCTGTCTGTCCGTCTGTCTGTCTGTCTGTCTGTCTGTCCGTCTGTCTGTCTGTCCGTCTGTCTGTCTGTCTGTCTGTCTGTCTGTCTGTCTGTCTGTCTGTCTGTCTGTCTGTCTGTCTGTCTGTCTGTCTGTCTGTCTGTCTGTCTGGCTGTCTGTCTGTCTGTCTGTCTGTCTGTCTGTCTGTATGTCTGTCTGTCTGTGTGTCTGTCTGTATGTATGTCTGTCTGGCTGTCTGTCTGTCTGTCTGTCTGTCTGTCTGTCTGTCTGTCTGTCTGTCTGTCTGTCTGTCTGTCTGTCTGTCTGTCTGTCTGTCTGTCTGTCTGTCTGTCTGTCTGTCTGTCTGTCTGTCTGTCTGTCTGTCTGTCTGTCTGTCTGTCTGTCTGTCTGTCTGTCTGTCTGTCTGTCTGTCTGTCTTTCTGTATGTATGTGTGTGTCTGCGTATGTGTGCGTAAAAAGCCGAGCCCCCCTTAGCTGATAAATCAGACAGTGACAGATGCCTCACGGCCTCAGCTCACCATGTACCGCATAAAGAGCATCTTGATGGCGTTCTCATTCGCGCAGGATCCACACATCATCGTCTGCACCCTGTCGAGACCCTTCGGCGCCACCGACAGCAGGCTGCCGTTGAGCCGCTCCACCCAGTCGGCGGGCGGGCAAACTCCCAGGGCCGGCCGGTTGATTGACATTTCCTAGAAAGTTGGCACCGATTTGAAAATGTTATGACAAATTTCAACTGTCCAAGAACTATTACTAAGTTTTAGGAGTTAAGTTTTTGGAGAGAAAGACACATGACAAAACAAGTAGGAAAAAATCTTAAAGAGGGATAAATTCTCTTTGACATTTCTGTTTAAAAAATCTGCTGGCCGAATTTGTTAAGGTGATGAAAAATGTAAATACCATCAAACTCACCACAAACTCCTTTGACTGAGCCACCTTCTGCAAAACCGGGTGATTGTAGCCTGAAATTCAAGAAATAAAAAATAAACGCTTATCTCTACTGACAGTAGCTGAATAGGTTATTTAATTACGATTATAAAATAATCCTTACCGAACGGCAGCGAGGAGATCTGCATAAACATGTCTAGCAGCGTGTTGCCATCTACGTCAACAATATAATTGCCGCTGGACTTTGCGTAGTCGGCAAAAAAATAGATGCCATGCGGCACCTGTTTCCGGTTGGCCTCCTCGATTAGCTGCTTGGACCGGGGGCCCGGTACGCTCTCGGTGCGGACCTGCGGACCAGCTGGCTCGGACACTGCAGCGGCGGCGGCGCTGGCGAGAGACCTTGCTGGCCGGAATAGGCCGCCTACGTTCGGTGACAGAAGAAGTTATGAGTAGTATGTATCGTGTTATGCACATGTATGGAAAATGTATCAACTGTATTTTAGCTAAATTAACGATTTAGGGCAAATCAAAATAATGCTAAGATTGTTAGCGAGATCTTTGGTGCCGTTGCATTCCTAACACTTGGCTGTTTAGTAAAACTTTTCGCACCATTTTTTGCTAAGTTTGCCTCGGTCTCTGGTAGCAAATTTTATTTTTACGTAATGCCTGTCCGTAGGCTGCAAGACTGACTTAGGGTTCAAATGTAGGTTGTAGGTTTTGTCTGTTTTATTGGTGAAAAACTGTTTGTGCTGGTGTAGTTTTTAAGATTGCCTAGTGTGAGCAGATTGATTGAATGATTGATTGATTGATTGATTGATTGATTGATTGATTGATTGATTGATTGATTGATTGATTGATTGATTGATATAATAGATTGATCGGTTGATTGATTGATTAATTTATTGTTTGATTATTGATTGATTGATTGGTTGATTGGATGATTGGTCCATTAATTGGCCTGATAGATTGATAGGCTGATTAATTGATTAATTGATTGATTAAATGGCTGGTTGATTGATTTATGAGCAGATTGTCCAGTTTAAGAATGGCAGATTGTCCAGTTTGAGATTGGCAGATTGTCCAGTTTAAGAATGGCAGATTGTCCAGTTTGAGATTGGCAGATTGTCCAGTTTAAGAATGGCAGATTGTCCAGTTTGAGAATGGCAGATTGTCCAGTTTGAGAATGGCAGATTGTCCAGTTTGAGAATGGCAGATTGTCCAGTTTAAGAATGGCAGATTGTCCAGTTTGAGATTGGCAGATTGTCCAGTTTAAGAATGGCAGATTGTCCAGTTTGAGATTGGCAGATTGTCCAGTTTAAGAATGGCAGATTGTCCAGTTTGAGAATGGCAGATTGTCCAGTTTGAGAATGGCAGATTGTCCAGTTTGAGAATGGCAGATTGTCCAGTTTGAGAATGGCAGATTGTCCAGTTTGAGAATGGCAGATTGTCCAGTTTGAGAATGGCAGATTGTCCAGTTAATCATTGGCACAATTCTCAATTCATTCCGATTGAGACTACGAAATAACTGATCGCTCTAACCAACAGCTCACCGGTTGATTTGTAGGCCGCCCATAGCGATTGGCACCTCAACAGGCTGGATTGCATGCTGGCCGGGTCAGCTGTTGCTGGGGGGGGGGGGGTATTTGCGCAGATAAGCCACTAAACAGGCAGAAATACCCTATGCGTCTCCAGACCCTGGAACTAATACAAAGTGCACTATATATGTGTTGCTGATTGCTGCGTTTGCTCCTCTATCTGCTTTTTCAACCCCACGGCCAACTGCATTGGATGGCAGGGCCACACACCCTCCCCCCCCTGGCCCCTTCCCCCCTCAGCGTTGGCCGGGTCTGTTTATAAAAGCAGATCTTTTCCTTCTCTTCCCTTGCATATCTTCCATGTCGCAGTCATGTACAGCAACCTGGGTTTTTACACTCTACGATATTGGGGAGCGGGTAGGTTGGGTCTCTCCCCCTATTCTATTCATAAATTTCGTTCCAGTTTGACTGGCCCTGTGGACTGGCTTTTTAGTGGTTAGCGGGACCTCTGCTGGTGTGCACCCCCTAACCCGCTGTTTTTGTCATGGGTTGACATCGCAAATGAGAAAATCTTTTATGTCTAGGCTAATCTGACCTTCATTTTACATTGCACTTTTACAGCCCTCTTGCTAACAGATTTGGCGCCCCCCTAGGCGCTTTGGCGCCCCCATAGCCAACAGATTTGGCGCCCCCATAGGCAACAGATTTGGCGCCCCCATAGTCAACAGATTTGGCGCCCCCATAAACAACAGCTTTGGCGCCCCATAGACAACAGCTTTGGCACCCCATAGACAACAGCTTTGGCGCCCCATAGACAACAGACTTGGCGCCCCATAGACAACAGATTTGGCGCCCCAATAGCCAACAGATTGGGCGCCCCCATAGACAACAGAGTTGGCGCCCCCCTAGTCAACAGATTTGGCGCCCCCATAGCCAACAGATTTGGCGCCTACTGCTAACAGATTTGGCGCCTTCTTGCGATTGACTGTTGACAGAGAAGAGACCTACAAACGCTGTGTCTTTCTGTAATCTGTAAAAATTGCCAGCTACCATGTTCTAAACAGTCTATTTCTGACAGGGTCGGCAGGCCTCTGATTTATAATTAATTGACTCTCGGGCACTGCTTACCTGCTTAGGAAACATCGACTTTTTTGTACTTCTTGCTAACTGAATAAAGCAGCTAGATAGAAAGAGGAGGAAAGACTTAAACTGTAGAATTCCTGCTGGGAGGCCTGACTTAAATGCTAATGACTTCGTACCCACAATGGCGGATCTGGGCGACATGCGCAGCTGACGACCTCATTTCAATGTCATTTTTACTGGGTTGGGCTCGTTCTTGCGACGGGCTTACTTTTTTAGAAAATTTGATTTCCAATCTATCCTGTTGTACTTTAGAATTAGAGAGACTTCTGGCTTATTCTCATGTAGTGGCGCAACTCCATGTGAGGGGAAGTGGCAGTGAAAGGCTTAGGTGAGGGTGAGGGTGAGGGTGGGGATGAGGTTGAGAGGGTGAGGGTGAAGGTGAGGGTGAGGGTGAGGGTTTGGTGAGGGTGAGAGGGTGAGGGTGAGGGTGAGGGTGAGGGTGAGGGTGAGGGTGATGGTGGGTGTGAGGTTGAGAGGGTGAGGGTGAGGGTGAGGGTGATGGTGGGTGTGAGGTTGAGAGGGTGAGGGTGAGGGTGAGGGTGATGGTGGGGGTGAGGGTGAGAGGGTGAGGGTGAGGGTGAGGGTGGGGTGAGGGTGAAAGGGTGAGGGTTTGGTGAGGGTGAGGGTGAGGGTTTGGTGAGGGTGAGAGGGTGAGGGTGAGGGTGAGGGTGAGGGTGAGGGTGATGGTGGGGTGAGGTTGAGAGGGTGAGGGTGAGGGTGGGGGTGATGGTGGGGGTGAGGTTGAGAGGGTGAGGGTGAGGGTGGTTGAGGGTGAGAGGGTGAGGGTGAGGGTGAGGGTGAGGGTGAGGGTGAGGGTGAGGGTGAGGGTGATGGTGGGGGTGATGGTGGGGTGAGGTTGAGAGGGTGAGGGTGAGGGTCAAACACTGAAAAAACTAGCTTCTGCTTCGCTTTCGTTACTCTCATAACTAATAGAATTTTCGTATTATAATAAATTAGGCGTTAAATAAAGATTTTAGATTTTGAATAAAATAGATTTTAACTAAAGAAATGAGTCAGTCCCGAATCAACAGTCTTTTAGCGCCCGTCTTCGCCTTTATAAGTAGCTAACTGACATAGCAAGAAAGAGCCACTCACAATCTGTGTGCGGTGAATGTGCTTGAGGGGAGTCGGATTGATGTTAGAAAAAACTCATTGCCAGATTCTTCCTCGTGGAGCAAGCTCAGCGCATGTAATTGAGTTGTTCCGAGCCGTCCCGAGCTGACAAGCTCTCAGTCCCAGCCTCCCTATTTCGTTCAGTCGCTAGCTGGGCCTTCAATTAATTCTCCTTCCCCTCGAACGGAACCAAATTAAGGGGATTAATCCGATGGGATGGCTGCGCCATTTCGAATGAAGCGAAAATGCGACTTGGCGTTAATAAAAGTACATTTTGTGAGCGCCCATAAAGCCTAATGGACGATCGGGTGAGCAGATGTGGGACCATACGAATTTGAATTGAATTTTATCCTGGAACAGATTAAAAAATTCGGAATACACTGCGGCCTAGGTCTACAATGTTGTCCCTGCTTTTTCTCTAATCCACTGAAAAAGGGAACTCAATATTTAAGTTGAACTTATTAGTTTGGCCTCCTACATAGGGCCTCCTCCTTTGGGGTGCTGATGTTTTTGGGTTTTTTCTTTCACTGGCTGTCTTTTGGGTGCTGTCTTTGGTGTGCTGTCTTTGGTGTGCTGTCTTTGGTGTGCTGTCGTCGGGGTGCTGTCTTTGGTGTGCTGTTTTTGTGCTGCTGTCTTTGGTGTGCTGTCTTTGGTGTGCTGTTTTTGTGCTGCTGTCTTTGGTGTGCTGTCTTTGGTGTGCTGTTTTTGTGCTGCTGTCTTTGGTGTGCTGTCGTCGGGGTGCTGTCTTTGGTGTGCTATCGTCGGGGTGCTGTCGTCGGGGTGCTGTCGTCGGGGTGCTGTCTTTGGTGTGCTATCGTCGGGGTGCTGTCGTCGGGGTGCTGTCGTCGGGGTGCTGTCTTTGGTGTGCTGTCTTTGGTGTGCTGTCTTTGGTGTGCTGTCTTTCGTGTGCTGTCGTCGGGGTGCTGTACTGAGGGTGCTGTCTTTGGGGTAGCTATCTTTAGGGTGCTGTCTTCCGTAGCTGTCTATTGGGTGCTGTCTTTGGGCTACTAATTTTTGGGATGCTGTTTTTGTGCTGCTGTCTTTGGGGTGTAATTTTTAGGCTCTTTCATCAAGCACTGTCTTCAGGGATGCTTTCTATATGATCGGCAGTTAGTTGAGGGAAAATTTCTAGGAGTGAACCTTAATCTCCGCTAGGTAATACGCTTGCATTCTATTCTATCCTTATGGACCACAAAATCCCTAAGCAAAAAAACTGAATTAATTTTAATCCATTTCAGTTTGGCCAAGCAAATTAATGCCGCAAAGGAAGAATGGAAATATCAAAACTACCAGCACTGTAGCCTGCGTGTACGTAGCTAGCCTGAAGGTTGTTGACTTGCAGGATAGAGGTTCTGCACCTCCCTATTCCCCATCATCCTCGTTTGGGGTAGCGCAAGCCAAACACGTCGGAAACAGACCAGGGGAAGTTCATCTTGCGTTCCCTACTGAAGGCCGCGGGAATACAATCGATGCGTTTTTACCTCATAGCCCAGAGGCTGCAGACTGCCCGATTGTGTTGGGATTTGGTCCGACTTTGCTGCCCTTTTCGTCGAGGCAAAGATGGCTAGAAAACTGCGCGGAATTGCGGCCTAGAGAGGCCTTTGCCCAGACGCCGATCGATAAGTTTTCTTCTATCGGTTCCAGGGAGGGGGGAGGCGGGAGCGATCCTTTGTGCGTAACAGCGTTTCGGTCGGACAGCAACAAGCCAAATTGGTGGTAAGGATTGGAAGGGGGAGCGTTCGAGGCGAGTTCTATGGTGGCCCGGTAGAAGAAAACACGGGAAAAAGTCGCGGCCGAAGCAAGAGCGGGTAGTTAGCCAGCGAATTTCTTGTTCAAAATTTTCATTGTCCGGAAACTTTCCGCTCTCCGCCCGATCTCAACATGTCGGCAGCGGCAGCCGCGGTCGGGCCAGCCGCTCGGGATACTCGCGGCGGCAGCATCGGCTACGACAACGACGACTCAGCCGGCATTCGTCGGGCGTCGTTGAACCGGCCGGGCGAGCCGCCGAGGTTTGTGAAGCATCCTAAACCGACGCTGAGCGTCCCGGAGGGCCGGTCGGTTCACCTGGAATGCCGACTGCTGCCGTTGAATGACAGCTCATTAGTAACCGAGTGGTTCAAGGACGGTCGGCCTTTGAATGCTGGTAAGGTTTTGGCGAATTAAATATCTAGTTTTGTTTCTAAGAAACGCCGACACGTCCGCCCCGTCAGGCTCCCGTTTCAACACCACTTTCGAGCGTGGCTTCGTCCTGCTGCACATCACGCACACTTATCCGGACGATGGCGGCGAATATTCCTGTGTTGCCAAGAGCAACTTCGGCATGGACCAGAGCAATCCAGTCACTTTGACGTGAGTAGTCGCTAATAGGCAATGAAATCGATTAGGGGAAAAATATTTTCCCGAGTGAGTAAGCGAGGACTTTTATTTTGGAATATTTCTGTTCTCCACCATCCAGAGTTGTTCCCGACGAAGGCGTGGTGACGCGAACGCAGCTACCCGAAGCCTCCATGGCGGCCAACATCGACGCTCTGAACGACCGTCTGAACAGCCGCAGCGTTCGCCAAGATTTCGACGATCAGGTGCCGCAAACGGCGCCTCAGTTCGTGCGTCACCTCGAGAACATCATGGCGCAGGAGAATGGCCGAGTCCGCTTTGAGACCCGCTTGATCCCCGCCGCTGATCCCAACGTGCAGGTCGAATGGTTCAAGAATGGCGCTCCGCTGACCCTGGGCTCCCGGCTCAAGGCTGTCTATGACAGGGGCTACACTGCCCTTGAAATCAACTGCTGCTATCCGGAGGACAACGGGTTCTACCATTGCGTGGCAACTAACAAGCTTGGAAAGGCTCAAAGCAATCAGGCGGAGCTTAGGTGCGATGATGGCTTTTTAATCTCTGTCTAAGCCGCTGCTATGTTTTGCAACAGCGCGCGCTCTCCTATAAATTTGCATAGGTGCTCCGGTTCAGCTGGCGTGGTGACCGCCTCCGCTCTGCCAGAGTCGTCCGTTATGAATATTCAACGACTGGAGGAGTACTATAAGCAGGACGACTTCGATTCGTGAGTTCTCATTGTGTCAGGATGAGTGCGTTAGATTAGAAGTAAATGTTATGCTTAGGTTTGCGAGTGAGTGACACAACTTTACGATGCGCTATCCGGCAAAATCAAAAACTTCAAACAGGCTGGCTGCGGAAGCGCGCAACCAGATACCGGAACCGCCTCGCTTCCTATCCGACCCTTCGCCAGCCCAACTGCAGCTGATGGAAGGTTCGCCAGCGGCATTTGAAACTAGATTAGATCCCGGCAATGGGAATCGAGTCCAGGTGGCCTGGTTCAAGGACGGCCAGCCGGTGCAGTTCGGCTCGCGAGTGTCGGCCAGCTTCGAAATGGGCGTCGCCATGCTGCGCTTCGGCTACGCGATAGCCGAGGACTCCGGGGCCTACTGCGCCGTGGCGCTCAGCGAGCACGGCCAGAATCAGTCAGGCTTCTGCCGTCTGGTCTGCTACGCTCAGGGCGGTGTAGTCACCACTTCGCAGTTGCCTGGCGACGCCGAGCAGAGCATACGCAGTCTGATGCTGCTCGAAGAGGAGCTGGGTAGACGAACAGACGACTCAAGTGCTGCTTTGCAGGCGATGGAGCAGCAGCAGCAGCAGCAGCCACCGCGAATTGTGCGAGGCGTCAAGCCGCCGCCAGAGATTCGTGAGGGTGGCCAGGTTCTGCTGGATCTGCAGGTGCGTTTGCTTTAGTATCGGAGTTCTTCGCACTCTCTTGCTAAACCCCTGTACACACTGTTCCGTACTTTTTTCTCTACGATTGGCTTAGAGTTTAACCTTGGATCGGGTTAACAACAATCAAGCAATTTGTGTGCTTTGTTCGGCTTATGGGACGAAAACGATCACTCAATTTGCTCATTGAGTAAAATTAGTCAGCCGGATGTTGATAATCCCGTGATCACGCAAAATCGTCACAGGTTGAACCATCCAACGACGGCGATCTGAGCGTCGAGTGGTTCAAAGACGGCGCCTCCGTCACCTGCGCCGCCCGAGTGCGCGCCGAAGTGGAGAAAGGCCGCGCCTTGCTGCATATTTCCCAGTGCAAGCCGGAGGACTCCGGCCTCTACTGGGCGGTGGTCACCAACAGGGGCGGGATAGCCGAGTCCAACCGGGTCAGCTTGGCCTGTCGGGCAGGCGAAGGGGTGGTAACACGGACCCAGCTTCCTGGCGGGGCTCAAGGCTATCGGCGGTTGGAAGAGCTGGAGCGACAGTGGCGCGAGTGAGTTTTGTGCATCTGTACTTGCTTAGTTTGTTTATTTTACGAATGTTCAACATGCATGAAATCTACTTTGCTCTAAATTGACGTCCTGAGTAAGGTGCGTGCTCCAAACTCCAAATCAAATCGAACCAAACCGCTAATCCAACCTCACTCCCTGTCCCGCTAAACCAAGCTCGCTCCCTGTCCCGCTTAGCCAACCTCGCTCCCTGTCCCGCTAAAGCCAACCTCACTCCCTGTCACGCTAAACCAACCTCACTCCCTGTCACGCTAAACCAACCTCACTCCCTGTCCCGCTAAGCCAACCTCACTCCCTGTCCCGCTAAGCCAACCTCACTCCCTGTCCCGCTAAGCCAACCTCACTCCCTGTCCCGCTAAGCCAACCTCACTCCCATCCCGCTAAACCAACCTCACTCCCTGTCCCGCTAAGCCAACCTTACTCCCTGTCCTCCACCCTTCTCTCCTCCAACCTCACTAATTCAGGACTCCGATAGCGCCGGACGAGTTCCAATTTCGCGAGACCGAGGAGCCCCAGTCGGCGCCCTATTTCGACATTCTGCCCGAATCGTGCACAGTTGGCGAAGGCTATCCAGTGAAAGTGCTCGTCAAGCTAAGCGGAAATCCACGTCCGGTTGTCACTTGGTGTTTAGATGATGAACCAATTGCCTCGGTGAGTGACGAAAATTTTAATTCTATAGGTCTGTTACTTAAAAACTTCAATAATAAGAAAATGTTTAACGCTCGTATTCCAGAGCGGCGATGAAAACCAAACAAACTTAGAGACAAGCAATGTGAGTCTAACAAAAATTATTATACTATTGTGAAAGCGTGTATTTAGTTTCTCTTTTATCACCTCGAAAAATCATTGTAATGTCTTATTGAGGCACGAGTCTCAGGTTGATAAAATAACCTGCGTACTTTTCGCCAGACCGCCAACTACGTAGTGCACAAGGACGGCTCCATAAACTGGCTAGAAATTGTTCGCTGTCAGGACGTCGGCCAGCACCAGCTCCGAGTGTACGCAGCCAATCCGTTCGGGCAAGTCTTCGCCGAGGCCATCATCAGCGTTGTACCGGCGAGCGACTTTCGGCCGGATCTCAAACACGTGGAGCCTGGTGATTTTTTTATGCCTTATGAAATTTGAATTCCAAGCATATCAACCATTGACACAATCAGTCTTTTTCTTGAACCTGCAGAGGCCAATTTTGCCCGGCTTGCTGAACTGCGCAAGGTCGAAATGTCCCAGGAGCTGCAGCAGAAGATTAGCCGACCAATGGGAACTGCTGACAATCTGAGGAGAGTCGAACGAGGTATAGCTCGTATTCTGCGAATTCTTTGGATGTTCCGAGTAATCTGGTATGGTTGAATTACCAAACCGTTTTGAAAATGGCTCTCTCCTCCGCAGAATCGGAGATCAAATCCCTGACCTATCGGGACCCCGAGGTGGAGCAGGCGGAGCGCCTTTACGCGTCAGTCCAGGCCAGACTACGCGGCGGTCACTACGCTGGCGGCAGTCAGGAGGGCAGGCAGGCGCCCGCGCCACGACAGAATGCGGAGGCCACGGTGAAGGACATCAATCCCGGGTGGCCGAAGACTCAGGCTGCGCCAGACCACTCGCAAGTCAGTGCAGCGCAGCAGCCGGTGCCACTAGCCCAGCTTCCACAGGCGCAGGCGCAGCAGGATCCAATGCAATTGCATTTAAACGCTGCGACACAGCCGCCTCAAAGTACGCAAACGATGGCAGTTGATGTACAAAAAGAGCCAGAAAATCAAATGCAAAACTCGCCACAGCAACCGCCGCCGCAGCGAACCCAGAGACAGCGGCAGAGGCCACAAAAGACCCAGCAGCAGCCAGAGCAGCCACCGCAAATCAACACTCAACCGCAGCTGCAGCCACAGCTACAGGTGCAGGCACAGCCACAGGTGCAGGCACAGCCACAAACATGGCGGCAAATGCAACCACAGCTGCCGATACAGCCACAGCAGCAGTTGCAGCCACAGCAACAGGTGCAGCCACAGCCACAGCAGCAGTTGCAGCCACAGCAACAGGTGCAGCCACAGCCACAGCAGAAGCTGCAGCCACAGCTTCAGCCACAGCCACTGCAGCAGATGCGGCCACAGCCGCAGCAGCAGATTCAACCACAGCCGCAGCAGCAGATCCAGCCACAGCTACAGCAGCAGTTGCAGCCACAGCAGCAGATGCAGCCACAACCTCAGCTGCAGCAGATCCAGCAACAACCTAGTCAGCATATTCAGCCACAGCTACAGCAGATGCAGCCACAACCTCAGCAGCAGATGCAGCCACAACCTCAGCAGCAGATCCAGCCACAACCTAGGCAACATATTCAGCCACAGCTACAGCAGCAGATGCAGCCGCAACCTCAGCAGCAGATCCAGCAACAACCTCAGCAGCAGATCCAGCCGCAACCTAGGCAACATATTCAGCCACAGATACAGCAGCAGATGCAGCAACAACCTCAGAAGCAGATCCAGCCACAACCTCAGCAGCAGATCCAGCCACAACCTCAGCAGCAGATCCAGCCACAACCTAGGCAACATATTCAGCCACAGCTACAGCAGCAGATGCAGCCACAACCGCAACAGCAGGTCCAGCAACAACCTAGGCAGCATATTCAGCCACAGCTACAGCAGCAGATGCAGCCACAGCAGCAGATGAAACCGCACCTGCAGGACCAGGCGCAGACACACTGGCAGCAGCAGCCGCAACGACAGCAGCAGCCGCCACGACAGCAGCAGCCGCCACAGCAGCAGCCGCCACAGCAGATGCCACTACAGCAGCAGTCGCAACGACAGCAGCAGCCGCCACAGCAGCAGCCGCAACGACAGCAGCAGATGCAGTCACAGTCGCAGTTTAGACCACAGCAGCAGCAAATGCAAATGCAACAGCAGATGCAATCCCAACCCCAGCAGGTGCAGCCCCAGCAGCAACTGAGAACACAACAGCATATAACGCTGCAGCAACAGAAAAATTCACTGCCGCAGATGCAAATGCAGATTCAGATGCAGCCAAGCCAGGCTCAGCAGATTCAGCCGCAGCAACCGGTGCAGCTATATCAGCAGCAGCCGGCTCTCCAGAATACTGGAGTACAGCATGGTCAGACTCTGCAGCAGCCGGTGCAGCCGCAGCACCTCCAACAACAGTCGCCAACAAGGGTGTTGCAGAATCCAACTCTGGGTCAGCAACAACCTAATCTGCAGCAGCAGCAGCAGCCGCAGTTTTATCAGCCTCAACAGCACCAACAGCAGCCGATGCAACAAGCGCAGCAGTGGAGCCAGCAGCAGCAACATCCAGCGAATCAGAGCCAACAACCAAACCAATGGTACACAAACTAAGCGGATGGACACTATGGGTAGCGAACCGAGTTTTGATAAAGAATCTCGAGGATTGGAGAATGATAATAAACTCTAAACGTGCAAGCTTTCGCTTAAGCTTGTGGCAATTTCTCTCTGTCTAGCTTTACTTAAAGACAGAATTTTAGCTTTCTTCCTAAAAACACAGAACTCCTTATTGCTATGCTCGTCGATATTAAACTCTATTTATGCACAGCGCTTTGGCTATTTAGGCTTGCTGAGCTTGAGCTTGCTAAGTGTTTAAGTTAGCAATTTAGATTTTAGCAATATTAGAGTATAGGAAAGTGCTTTTTGAAGCGCATGTGCCTCAATTTTGAGCCTTTTTTAGCGCTTTGCTTTTGCTTACTTGTCAGCAACGCGTGGGACTGATAAATAATACGCCTGAAGGGCCTACCGCAATTATTTAGTTTTGAATAAGAAACTTTTAGATAAGTGCTCCAAGTGAGCCCTTGGCTCCATTCGACTATTTTAATCTAATTTTCTTTTTCATTATTTACATCCTTGTTTTGCATCGAATATTTTTTTACATTTTGCAAATTCGACTGTTATTTTTTTAGTTTTAATATGGGACAGATGCTTAATTTAAAGGATTGGTATTATAACTGATGCTTGTATTATAACAAAGTCTAAAAGAAGAAATTAACTTAAGTACGTGAAGCGTAATTGCTCCATTTGCAATCCAAAAGTAAAAAAGCTGAGATTTCTGAGATTGGGTGCCAGTGTACTTTCAAGCTGCATAAAGGGGATGGCAACTTAAGGCTCTAGAATGGAGCCCGAGGTCAATCCCTAAACCAAACTGACTGAAATCAGTAGCTGGTCGGTCCAGTCGGCTAGAAACGCCGAGACATCTCACCCCAGACCTTGCCATGTTACCCAGGGGGATAAATGGGATAATATGGGGATTTCATGTCAACTTAAGGCTCTAGAATGGAGCCCGAGGTGAATCCCTGAACCAAACTGACTGAAATCAGTAGCTGGTCGGTCCAGTCGGCTAGAAACGCCGAGACATCTCACCCCAGACCTTGCCATGTTACCCAGGGGGATAAATGGGATAATATGGGGATTTCATGTCAACTTAAGGCTCTAGAATGGAGCCCGAGGTGAATCCCTGAACCAAACTGACTGAAATCAGTAGCTGGTCGGTCCAGTCGACTAGAAACGCCGAGACATCTCACCCCAGACCTTGCCATGTTACCCAGGGGGATAAATGGGATAATATGGGGATTTCATGTCAACTTAAGGCTCTAGAATGGAGCCCGAGGTCAATCCCTGAACCAAACTGACTGAAATCAGTAGCTGGTCGGTCCAGTCGACGAGAAACGCTGAGAAAACTCACCCCAGACCTTGCCATGTTACCCAGGGGGATAAATGGGATAATATGGGGATTTCATGTCAACTTAAGGCTCTAGAATGGAGCCCGAGGTGAATCCCTGAACCAAACTGACTGAAATCAGTAGCTGGTCGGTCCAGTCGGCTAGAAACGCCGAGACATCTCACCCCAGACCTTGCCATGTTACCCAGGGGGATAAATGGGATAATATGGGGATTTCATGTCAACTTAAGGCTCTAGAATGGAGCCCGAGGTGAATCCCTGAACCAAACTGACTGAAATCAGTAGCTGGTCGGTCCAGTCGACTAGAAACGCCGAGACATCTCACCCCAGACCTTGCCATGTTACCCAGGGGGATAAATGGGATAATATGGGGATTTCATGTCAACTTAAGGCTCTAGAATGGAGCCCGAGGTCAATCCCTGAACCAAACTGACTGAAATCAGTAGCTGGTCGGTCCAGTCGACGAGAAACGCTGAGAAAACTCACCTTAGTTTTTTTCTTCGTTTTTTTGTTCGGCTTCAAATAAAAAGTCAAATGGAGTTTCTGAAGTAGTTAAGAAACCTTTTGCTTTGCGTACGGTTACCTACGAGTACACTAAAGTTATTATTCATGTTAAGTATTTTGTATTTTCGTTTTAAACGTATTAGTATTAAGTATTACAGTTATTATGTTATTAAAAATGAAATCAAGACGCAGCAGAACGAGCGTGTGAGGAAATATCGGTGTTTTTAGTCCCTTTTGAGAGCTACGAGCACAACATTCTCTGGCTCCCTCACGAAAGGATTGTAGTCAATTGTAATTTTCAGGTCGTCGATCTTTGCCCAAACCATGCTGTGGACGCTTGCTGTGTAATGACCAGCCCTGAAATTACTTCCTTGGTGCGATATCGTGGCGATGGGTTTCCCGAGAGTCGATACTCCGCCTGACCTTGCGGAATAGGTCACTGGAGTTTGGAGCTTGTTTCCATCGATCTCATTTGTTCTATCCAAGTACACTAAGGAAAATCTTCCTGGGGTCACAATGATCTCGTGCACGCTCTCTCCGCCGCAATTGGGATCAGAACACTGCACTGATCGGGGAGCAATATTGGTGTTCAAAAGTTTTCCCAGGCTGATTGCCGATCGCTGAAACAGGGAGAGAGATATGCACAGAATCGGGCCATCAATTGTTCCTTCAGCAAAAGAAGAGCTTGTTTTCAGGCAGTCGCGGCATGTTTGAACAATAGAAAATTCTGAGAATGAATCTTGTGGCGAAACATCCAGATGTGTTAAAAGAGTCTGCAGGAATTCATTTGCACATTGTTGCTGATTATCAGGAAACGCATTCGGGTGTTGCCGACGAACAGCAGCGAGTAGAGGAGCCACAGTGGACCGATTATTAGGTTCAGCTAAAAGTCGAAGTAGCTCCTGGTGAACCTCATCACCGCTACCCAGATTCATGAATGGTGCATTGTGATGCAGACAGCGAAATAGCTGCACTACTGCGTTCGCGTAGCACTGAAGTCTGCTATTCGGCAAACCAGAAGGCTTCAACGGTCCTGTGGACGAAGCAGCGGCATCTGAGTCACCATGTGCTTTGTCCTTTTGAGATTCAGAACTCTGTTTGTGGGATGTACTCGTATTAGGATGAGATTCTGTAAATTCGTTGTATAGTCTTGAAACTAATGTTTTAGGCAGAGCACTATCGACAAATCGGAAGCTGCTGTTGTACATCTTATAATTTTCTGGCCGATAGGCACAGCACCCAAGCATTCTGACAACAGCCATCACATGGCTATCACATCCAGCTGTTCTGCTTCCGGCTTTGGATGATGAGAAGTAGCCGTGTAATCGTTGTAGACCCGGGTCTCTGAACCCGAATCTATTTCCATCAGGCGTGTCGCTGACTCGTAGAATGACTCGGTAGGTTTTCGACCTGTGCCAAGAGTGCAGGGCGGCCAAGTAAATCCAGGATGCATTCTATGGTCCAAACTTTCGAGTGTTCCATCCCCTTGGAGGCAAGCGCTGATAAAACTTCAAGCACTTTAAATGGGATGGTAGCTCGGCTGTGAGCGACTCGAAATCACGCCATGAGTCTCCAGCAAAACTGCTGAGAACCTCCTGAACCCTTACATTTTCGATGTATCTCACTGATTGGAGAACGTGGTAGGGACCAACACTCAGCTCTTGAAGTGCCTTGAACACTTGGAAATCCCGAGCTTTGTGGGTCTAGTGGATCTATTGCTGTCCACTTTCGAGTCGAAGCTGATGGCATGCGACTCAAATCACAATTAAATTCAATGTGCTCGGCTTCATCAAGTTCATTGGAAATAAAAATCCTCCTGGCAAAGTTCAGCCCATAGTCTTTCAAGCTGGAATCGGACCATGAATCGGGCAGGTGTCTGGTAGACTGGAAGCCTGGATGCAATACAATACAATACGAAGACACAATACGAATTTTCGATCAGCTAACATAGCTATTTAACTAAAATATTATACGCTCAGAAAAGTACTAACACTATTATAATAAATAACTCACAAAACCAAAAAGTAAAGAACAAACTTTTGAAAAATCTAAAATGGATTGCTTTGTCCAAACTGTACGTTCAAAAGACGCGAATCCGGAAAAAAAGACGTTAGCAAAAATTGAGGTTCGTTAACAAAAACGCACTTGAGAGAGATGTTTCAACGTTTCTAGTCAACTGGACCGACCAGCTACTGATTTCAGTCAGTTTGGTTCAGGGATTGACCTCGGGCTCCATTCTAGAGCCTTAAGTTGACATGAAATCCCCATATTATCCCATTTATCCCCCTGGATAACATGGCAAGGTCTGGGGTGAGATGTCTCGGCGTTTCTAGCCGACTGGACCGACCAGCTACTGATTTCAGTCAGTTTGGTTCAGGGATTGACCTCGGGCTCCATTCTAGAGCCTTAAGTTGACATGAAATCCCCATATTATTCTACTTATCCTCCTGGGTAACATGGCAAGGTCTGGGGTGAGATTTCTCGGCGTTTCTAGTCGACTGGACCGACCAGCTACTGATTTCAGTCAGTTTGGTTCAGGGATTGACCTCGGGCTCCATTTGGTGACTTAAGTTGACATCCCCTTTAGGTTGGGTTTTGCGGCCCCTCCGATCCAGCCTCAGCGAGCTGTATGGCAGCTATACACAGTCCTCAGATCCGCTACGCAGCTGTGCCTTGGGCTATAAATCTGGTCGAACGGTTGGGTGTCTAAATTTTAAAGTAACTTTTATGAAGCAAAAATAACAGCAACAACAACGAACGCTGCTTTGATGCTCACACAGGGTCACAGGGCGCACTTTAGGGCCTGAAGTTGAATGAAAGCTGAGCCGCCTGCAGAATCGGGGCCGCTGGTGTGAAGCTATCGACGAATCGCCGAGTTTGCCACAACTCGGCAATACGACTCGGCGCGGACAACATGACCTGTGAGCTGGAGTCGCAGACGACGTACTGCGCAGTAGTTATCTTGAAGGTGAAGCGCAGCCGGCCAGCGTTCTCTGCGTCAACTTGTAGCTCGAACGAGTCTTGAAGCATCCAGGGCTCGGTGTTCTCGATCACCGCAGAGAGCGGCTCATTTGCGTTTTGACCACCATGCCGACACTCGCCGCACTGAAAACTACCGCCGTCGAGGAAAGCATAGCGTAATCATCTGGATTGCTGGGCCAAGGACCACTTAAACTTGCGCTAAAGTTAAATAATATTTTGTAAAATTGTACGCAAGGACCACTAGTAGTAGAAGGACGGGACACTTCGTTTCTTGGAAAAATTTTTAAAGGCTGATTTTCACGGAAAAATACACTAGCAAGATAGGAAGTTTTCACTTTTTTAACAGTAAAATAGTGACTGTTTTTTATTGGAAGCAGATCCAATGCTCTTCTTTTGATATAACTTGCCTAACATGTTGCTCCAACGAACTATGTAAAGCTTTACTCATGAAAAATTGATCTTCATACTATTTTCTTTAGTATATCGTGAGCCTAAAATTGACAAGCTATCTAGGGACAGTATGTCAGTAGGGACAGTAGCTTAACGTTTGTTTCTGTTCCTTTTCCAATATATTATAAATAAAACTTAATGAATCATGATTACAATATAGGTATAATAGGTTAAGGATAGGATTCAGAAGACTTTTAGAAAAGTAGTAATCATCAAAACATAGCTACAAAAAGTGTCATAAGCTCTAATGTTAGCTAAACAATAAAATTCTGTAGCTATACTTGACCTCACTTATTCCAATACACATTGAAACAGATTGGGTATTGGGACTTGGGAGTTATGAGACCTAGTCTAGAATGACCTAGGCCTAGCTTGTAAAAGGCACCTAATAAATAATACACATCATGCATTAGCTAACTTGGCTAGCATTGCTACAAAAATAGAAAAGACATTAAGGCTAGTCCAAGAGTCATTGTAAAATGTGTTCTATAATAAATTTAGTTTATTTATTTTCTTACTTAGACTAGACAAGTCCAGACAGTCCAGAAACAAACGTTAAGCTACTGTCCCTAGATAGCTTGTCAATTTTAGGCTCACGATATACTAAAGAAAATAGTATGAAGATCAATTTTTCATGAGTAAAGCTTTACATAGTTCGTTGGAGCAACATGTTAGGCAAGTTATATCAAAAGAAGAGCTTTGGATCTGCTTCCAATAAAAAACAGTCACTATTTTACTGTTAAAAAAGTGAAAACTTCCTATCTTGCTAGTGTACGAGATTTTTCCGTGAAAATCAGCCTTTAAAAATTTTTCCAAGAAACGAAGTGTCCCGTCCTTCTACTACTAGTGGTCCTTGATTGTACGTTGTGTGTACAACGTGTATACAGTTGTACATTGTGTGTGTGGACTCCAACGGACACCAAAGTATCCTTACTGTCTTTCTATTAGTCTGATAATACGGGGTCATGAGGTTGTACCAATCTGTGGCATCGCTGGAAAAATATCAATTAAATAATAAATTTGGCCAAGACTACGATATGCTATAAAAATGTAACGTGATGGTCCATTATGAATAAAAAACGAGAAAATCTCAAAAGAAAATCCTGCGAAATTAATTTTCTGCTCCGAAAAAAATTCGCAACTTCCGTTAAAGGAAAACGCTAATTTTTATTTTTGCGATATTAAGAAAACCTTGCACTTTGCGTGAGAAAACCAATTCTTGTTTTATTTATTCGGCCTATTCTCTAATTCAGAATCATGATTTAATCTTCGAAATATTCTAAGAAATAACGTTTTTTGCACCACCCTTCCACGTCTTTACTATTTGCTAGAAATTCAGAAAGAGGTCAGAACAATCAGGTTAATACGATTTTCTTCAGTACAAAAAATTTTTTGCACTTACGAAATGACTGCTTCACTTCTCGATACAAAGGCCAAAAGTATTCTCGAAGACATAAATTATACAACAGAGAAGCCATGCATTGTTGTTGAGCTAGGGCATTCCCTAACAAAGTAAGATTTTTGTACTTGTTTCCATTTAATGAATCTCAATAAAAAAATTTTGATTTTAAGCTCAAGTTGCATAGTTGATTGTATTTTTAACGGGTTTCTACAGTAAATTTTTTTGGCCTAGGCCTTTTTGCTCTCAGAGTTTGGCCCCCTTTTTGTCATTTTTATATTGACTAATACACCAAAACTTAGCTATTTAGTGCAAGCATAATAAGTATTTTTTCTTCAGTGGTTTTAATTTTTTGCTAATAAATATTTGTAGCCTAACTTTAAATTTTCTGCCAATTTTTACTTTTAACATTTATGCAATGTAAAGTTAAGTCAAGGTTTAATGAATTTGAATCTTTTTGTCCTAAGTAGGACCTAGTTTTTAAAAGCAATTGTAGATAAAAAGTTTCAGTGGATGGGGTGGGTGGGTGGGTGATAGGGTGACTGGCCTTGATGATTTTCATTTCTCATTTGCTTCTTCCTTTCCCCCTTTTGTTATTTACCTTGTTAATCATTTGAACATGTGGTTGCAAAATGTTAGCACTGCTATTTTCTAAAGGGACATCCATTTTGCATAGTTTATATATAGTGCATGGCTAAAAGTAATAATTTTTTAATGCAAAATATTAAAAAGCAAATAATAGTTTCAAGCAGTAGAAATTTAAGGGTCATATTCCCTTGATGTATCCTTCTTGTTTATAAGAACTTATAAATATCCTGCAAATTAGTAAGTCAATTAATTAATTATATTCTTTTAGGAAATAATATGCTATTATGGTTCCAAAATAAGAAAAACACTATATTAGTCTTGCTTTGAGGTATAGGCCTAGTTATCATGTTTAATCCATGGACCTATAGCCCTATTAACTTATGTATTAATTAGTAAATCTAGCAATTATCTAGTTAATTGCCAAGTCTATATCTATAGCTATATGCTAAATATACATATTAGCAAGCAATATTCATATTTTCTAGTGAAGTATCAATATTTTCAACCTTGTCAATTTTGAGAATAACATTTTTCTAGTTAGCTTATTTATTCCTTTTATGTAACCATACATGAAAAATAATGAATAAAAATATTATATAGGGCAATATAGTAAAAATAGTATGTTTATTAAAAATGATAATTGCCAAAGATATTGCAATGGCCTAGAATCTATCTTAGGTTGAACTAGTCAATAACAAGTGTTTAATATGCCTATCATTTTACTTCTACTCTAGCCTTTGCTAGATTACCTTGCTATTAAATTTTAGCATAATATTATGTTATTTTATGAGTATTTTTTGTTTTGCCATTACTTTGTTTAGCAATTAAGCATTTGCTATTTTTTTAATGTGCTATGTAATAATAAGTGTTGATTTTTGCTAGGGCACCTCTTTTAAGTGAAACTTTCTATTTCCTAGAATTCAGAATCCAGCTAATAGTAGTTTTTTCTAGACCAGAGTAATTATAAAATTGTCTGGATAAGTTAATAACAGATTCCTACATGTTTCTTCACCCATCTATCAATGCATTGAAACAATATTGATCGTTAGAAATTTTTATAGCAACAGAATTTCTCACTGATTAGGTGCGGCATAGCTGGCGAGCATGCTCCCAGATGGATTATCCCATCCGTGGCTGTGAAAACTCGAGTTGGCGAGGCGCCTCTACACGTGAGAATTGCTTCCTACTCCGTAATTACTTTAAATTATGTCTGATTCTACTATCTCCAAGTGGTCCTATTTTTTAGACAATTGGTGTTCCACGCAGTGTGTGGGACTACAAAGACAAGGACGATTTGCGAGCGCTGCTTGTGGATTATTTTCACGCCATCTATTTTAAGTTAGTGTTCATTTTTTATATAAAATAACTTGCAATACTACTATCATTCCTAAAATTCATTGGTTTTAGGTGCCAAAAACTATTTCCTGCCCGCAGATACCTTCTGGTGAATCCGAAGGAGCGACCAGTTCTGCTAGTTGAGTCGGTGCTCTGTCCAACCTTAATTCGTGACACCGTAGCCAACGTTCTGTTCCATCATTTTGAAACGCCCTCCCTATTATTTGCACCGTCGCATCTGCTCAGCCTGTTGCCACTGGGCACCCAGACTGGATTGGTGCTCGACTGCGGCTACAAAGAGGCCGTTGTTGTGCCAGTATTCCAGGGCGTGTCCGTGCTGAAAGCTTGGCAAGCCGCTCCTTTAGGTGCCGAAGCGATTCATCACAATTTGATGCGATTGTTGGGATCGGAGGCTACGCTTGATGGGGAAGAGAAGCTGGAAAAGGTGTGGATATTTTTTTTACTTTTCGTCAGTGACCCCTGTAGGATCTTAGAGTAGGGAGGGCAGCGTCAGTGACCCCTGTAGGATCTTAGAGTAGGGGGGGGGGGCAGCGTCAGTGACCCCTGTAGGATCTTAGAGTAGGGAGGGCAGCGTCAGTGACCCCTGTAGGATCTTAGAGTAGGGGGCAGCGTCAGTGACCCCTGTAGGATCTTAGAGTAGGGGGGCAGCGTCAGTGACCCCTGTAGGATCTTAGAGTAGGGGGGCAGCGTCAGTGACCCCTGTAGGATCTTAGAGTAGGGGGGCAGCGTCAGTGACCCCTTTAGGATCTTAGAGTAGGGGGGCAGCGTCAGTGACCCCTGTAGGATCTTAGAGTAGGGGGGGCAGCGTCAGTGACCCCTGTAGGATCTTAGAGTAGGGGGGGGGACAGCGTCAGTGACCCCTGTTGGATCTCGGAGGAGGCAATTGGGTCTAAATATATAGAAAACACTAACCAAGACTTCTGTCTAAATTCATTGCGAACAAAGATTTGACCTCAAAGAAACATATAATCGCCCTCCTAAAATTACACCGACAACGTGCAGACAGCGGACTGGCAGCGCCTGGTTCCCGAGTCCGTCTGCGAGGACGTCAAAGTCCGCGCCTGCTTCGTCACACGGCGCGCACGCGCCGCCGCTTACGAGGCCGCCGCCGCATCAGCGGATGCCACCTCAGAGCCGAAGCCACGTCCCGTTGACTTCGAGCTGACGGTGGACGCCGGCAGACGACTGTTGAGCGTACCCGGACGCGTTCGCGAGCTCGCCTGCGAGGCTCTGTTCCAGCCGGATTCTGACGGGGTCAGCCTGCCGAGTCTGCTGCTGGACTCGCTGCTGATGTGCCCGGTGGATCTGCGGGCTCCGCTAGCTTCGAATATACTGGTATGCTTGTTCCCCTTTGATATCCCCTCTAACCACAGCCTGTATTCCACGCCTCACCTAAACACACACACCCTGTATTCCACGCCTCACCTAAACACACACACCCTGTATTCCACGCCTCACCTAAACACACACACCCTGTATTCCACAAATACCTGAATCTGTATCTTAAACCTTAATATAACCGTCTTTAAACCAGAAAAATCACCTTTTTTTAGTATCTCACACCCTTTCTAACCCAAATTCCCACTTCCCTAGTTAAGAAAGGAATTAATTTGGAAGCGAATTGCTAATCACTAACGACCCCTCCTTGACAACCATCCCTAGGTTATCGGTGGCACAGCCATGCTTCCCGGCTTCAATTCTCGCCTACGCGAAGAGCTGTCCGCGCTGCTGGAGCAGCCACGCTATCGTCAGCTGGCCAACCTGGCCCCGTTCAAATTTCACAGTCCGCCTGGCAAGCGCAATTTCATTGCCTGGCTAGGCGGCGCTATAATGGGCGCGCTAGAGGTGATGGGCGTGCGCGCCCTGACGCGGGATCAGTACCGTACTAGCGGCGACCGGCTACCTGATTGGCCGGAGTTTTTTCATGGCCCACTGTCCACTCAGGAGGAGGCTGCTAGGGGTTTGGAGCGGCGGTGATGCGACAGTCATTTACTCACAGATAGACTGTCTTTTGTATCCGAAATCTCTATTCTCGTTTTGTTATTGGCTGCTGGCTAGCGCTAATCTAGTTTGGTGAAGAGCTTTTTCTATGATAAAGTCTATAATCGATTATAACTCCCTGTTATAAATGCATTCTCTTTTAGTGGTGAAATTTCGTCAAATATAATTTCATATTAATCTTGCATATTTCTGCTTATATTATCATGTTGATATAATTGGCTTTAGAATTTAAGGGATTTTCTTGGTTAGATTTTTAATTTCAGTTCCTAGTTTATTGATTTGAATACCGTTGATTAAGTAAACTACGGAACGGCCAAAGCTCTAAAAAATTACACGCAGCCTCCGGATTGAAACACGTAGCTAATTATTGTCGAACACAAATTAAGTTATATTACAAAAATATTTTATTAACGTAAGCATAAATTAGGGTGAGGTCGGGAATGGGCAGACTGGTCATTTATAAAATGCTAGCTTTTGTGGAAAGCGTGCTCGTCTAAAGTGTGCTGCAGGCAAAATATAATTCCGGAAACTTAAAAAATGTGTATTAACGTACGACAAGCAAAGCAAACAAAGAACTGTAAATTTACAGCTTTTTGTTTCGTCTAATTTCAAGATTGACAGTGGCTTTAAATTTTGTTCAAAAAGACAAAATTAATTTATTATATTAAAGACAAAATATTTCTTTGTATTTATTAAGTTTTTTAAAGTCAGAGCTTTTCGCTTTTGCAAAGCTTCAATCTGATTCTACCACATTCATTGCTAATAGTCTGTTGCGATCCTTCGTAGCATTGTAAAGTCTGCATTGATAAGAATTTTTTATAAATATAAGCATACAGGTATACAATTTAGGCAACATTCAGTTTACTTAATGATAGCAATCGCGCATGTAAAATATATCCTTTATTACAAATAAAAGACTATTTTGGCCCACTTTTGACAAACACGAAGTAGCCAATTCTGGCCCACTTGTCCACTTTTTTGTCTCTCTCGGCCTATGTTCTTTTTATAAAATTAATATATATGACATAGCTACTGACTTAATTTTTCGTATAATTTAGCGTCTAATAAGGTTTATTGTGTGATATATTTTTAGTGACAGACTTATTTCAAAGAGTTATTTGCACAGATTGCAATTAGGCCTCGTGAAGTATTTAAAATGAAGTATTATCATTAAATACTGTATTTTTCTGATAGCATAAATCAATATAATATATAAATTTTAAATTAGATAGTGGGCTTCTTTAAACATATAATTTGGCCTTGCTTGAATTTTGCAAGCTTTGCAAGGCTTTTTGCAATGCTATTTCAATTTGCATTTTATTGCTTAACTCATAGTGTAGTTAGCTAGGTAATTAATAGATCCTATTAGATTTAAAACTTTAAAAGGCAACAAGTTGTCATGCTATTAATCTAATTATTAGAGCATTTAGCTCATGGTATTTTAGTGCCAATTAGTAGAGCTCAACTGCTCAATGACAAAATACACTTGGGCTAGGTTGATAATCGTCATAGTGTAGGTCTATAAGATCTGGCCATATCTTTCTTTTGGGTTAAAATTTATGTCAAAATAATTCAGAATTATTTTGATGTAATGTCAGAAAAATAATTAAAAGCAAGAAATTTCAAGATTGCCATGCAAGCTACTATGCAAAAAGCAATACAATATATATATATATGAATTATTACTTAACATTGAACTTAATTCCTACACAACTATAAAAGTGTAGCTAATCTTTGTTTCCTAATTTATAAATAAACAAGGCAGTACTTATTCTCACAGTATCATTGGAATAATATTTTGCTTATCTACATGGAACATTACCAAGATAGCTTGGTTAATTTTTTTTACTAGGCACAGGATGCAAAATTGCATCATGTTCTAAATTTTAAGGTGCAATTTCAGGGTTTAGGATGCGTTTTTTAAAAGTCTTATAATTTAAGAGGCCCTTTATTGTGAAAAATAAAAAAAAATCAAGATGCAAAACTATATCCTATATCATACATGCCTAACCTAAAAATTTCACCCGTCCGGTGCAACTTAGTTTTAGCAAAATTTTGTGACTTACTTTGGGCAAAAGTCAAAGGACCCAAAAAAAGGTCCCGCGCACCACTTTTGCCTTAATCTTCTCAATTCTTCTCCTTTTTGCGACTTACCCCCTCCTTTTTGCAACTTACCCCCTCCTTTTTGCAACTTACCTCAATTTTCACTGATTTTGCAACTTACATCACCGATTTTTTCCATTTTTATCTACGATTTTGCAACTTACCATGGCCAGCAGCCCTTTTACCCATCCGGTTCAGACGGGTCGGATGGGTGTTGGGCATGTATGTCCTATATCAAATTTTAGGATGCTCAAAGTCAAGATGCTACAGTATCCCTAAAGCACAAAAAACCTAGTGAGATAAGTAGACTTCTATGTGGATAAAATGGCACTTATTTCCATGGAACACTGCTAAGATAGGCAGACTTCCATGCAAATAAAGCCACACTTATTGGTGGTTTGATGAGCTTTTGAGTTTTGAGAAGTAAGTTTTTCAACATAGTTTAGTAATTGCCTACTTTGAGAAATAATTTATAGATAAAATATTTGAAAACAAAATGTTTTCAAACATTTGACAATAATTTTTATTTTATATAACAGAATGACAATGATTTTTATATAATTTTGTTTGGAGATTACAGAATGAAACTGACCCTAATAAGTGCACTGGTAGTCATCTAGTTGTCATATTATAGTCAAGGACACCTTAAGTAAAACAATGGAACACTTCATTTCTTGGAAAATTTTTGGAGTCCAATTTTCACAATAAAATATGCTACACAGATAGGAAATTTGCTGATTTTTGACATAAAATTAAAGATTGCACTTGACTGGAAACAGATGCAAATCTCATCTTTTGATATATTTTTTGATTCTGTCTTCTTACTCTATTAAACTATGCACTTTTCTATTGCAGAAATTCTACCAGTTTTTTTTAATAAGAAACAGATGAACACACTTAAGCAAATAAGCAAAATATTATTCCAACAGTACCATGGGAATAAGCACTGCAAAAACATTTTTAGCTTTAATTTATATAAAAAATTTTGTTACCCAAAACTAATTTTTTCTTTTGTTCTTAGTTTTTTGTATTCTTTTAGTTTGTTGTGTATATAAAATTTCTGAACTATTTCTTTTACTTTAGTAGTCATAGAAACAAAGCTAATAATTATATAGGCCTCATATTTAAGGAATTCTGCCAAAAATATATATATTATTTAAATAAAAATCAGTTCTGTGTATTATTCTTGTGTAATTTAAATCAACACCTAACTAGTTTATAATTAAATTATTTAATAAATTGAATGTGACAAAAATAATTAAAGTTTCAGATTTTCCAATAAATTAGCACAGGGCTTGGGTTTATAGTGTCTATATTATTGTAGTATAGAAAAAAATAGATAAAAGCAAAATAAATGATATGTAAAAATTAGAATTGTTGATATATTAATATTTAAAAAATATGATGCTTATATTTTAAACGTAAATGAACCCAAATATAGATATATTTTTTACTTTGATGTTTTAAAGTTTATTTATTTAGCAAAGTAATATTAATTTTGTTGCTATGTGATTGTTGTTTTTTGTATATTTATTATGATTCCTATCATTTTTAACATTAAATTCTTTGTGCATATTTGGATTACTTTTATGTTTCTTGCAAAAATTATATAACCAATTTATTTAAAGCTTAAAGGAAATATTTGACTACAAAATTATTACACAAATATAACTATTACACATGGTTTAAGTTTCCATTAGACAAAATAGCCATCACCTTATAGCTATAAACTAATCTAGCAGCATTACACTTGCATCTGTTGCCAATCAAAATAGGTAGAGAATGCATTTTATTTTTACCATCCTTAACATATGCGCTTGTTTTTTGCTTCCAGGCTCCTGGCAAGCAGCAAGTGGCTGTTCGCCCAGCAACTGTCAGCCTCAATGGCAATGGCGTTGAGGCCAACCAGCAGCTGGCCAATCAGAATGGCTCCGGTGAAGTTCACACGCCAACTAATATCAACGAGGCTGGCGGTCACGTGATGCATGTGGACAGCGCCGGCGCTGGATATCCGATTTATTATCAACAGCCTCAGGCCTATCAGCAGCCGTACATTGGTGCCGTTCCATGCTGGCCATCGTCTGCCTACGGCCCGGTGTCCATGCCGCCGCCGCCGCCGCCCCAGCAGCAGCCGCCAACCACCGCTTCTGGCAGCCCGGCTGTTTTGTACGGAAATGTTGCTGCCGGCAATATGGCCTTTCCGCCTATGATGCTGAGTACGCTGCAGCACATTTTGAGCAGGCTGGATATTTTGACACAGGTGAGTTAAATTGACTCGTTTGTGTTATATTTTGTTAATCCTATGTCTGGTCCGTTCACCTTTTCCTTCTTTTGTTTGATCCTCATGCTCTCATCATTCTCTTTTTCTCAGGTTCTTCCTCGCATCTTTCCTACCGAGATATTCACTTGCAATCCTTCATCTCAGCCTCTCTTTCTCCCGCATCTCAGTCTCTGTTCCTCCCGCATCTCAGCATCTGTTCCTCCCGCATCTCAGCCTCTGTTCCTCCTGCATCTCAGCCTCTGTTCCTCCCGCATCTCAGCCTCTATTCCTCCCGCATCTCAGCCTCTGTTCCTCCCGCATCTCAGCCTGTGTTTCTCCCGCATCTCAGCCTCTGTTCCTCCCGCATCTCAGCCTCTGTTCCTCCCGCATCTCAGCCTCTATTCCTCCCGCATCTCAGCCTCTGTTCCTCCCGCATCTCAGCCTCTGTTCCTCCCGCATCTCAGCCTGTGTTCCTCCCGCATCTCAGCCTGTGTTTCTCCCGCATCTCAGCCTCTGTTCCTCCCGCATCTCAGCCTGTGTTCCTCCCGCATCTCAGCCTCTGTTCCTCCCGCATCTCAGCCTGTGTTTCTCTCGCATCTCAGCCTGTGTTTCTCCCGCATCTCAGCCTGTGTTTCTCCCGCATCTCAGCCTCTGTTCCTCCCGCATCTCAGCCTGTGTTTCTCCCGCATCTCAGCCTCTGTTCCTCCCGCATCTCAGCCTCTGTTCCTCCCGCATCTCAGCCTCTATTCCTCCCGCATCTCAGCCTCTGTTCCTCCCGCATCTCAGCCTCTGTTCCTCCCGCATCTCAGCCTGTGTTCCTCCCGCATCTCAGCCTGTGTTTCTCCCGCATCTCAGCCTCTGTTCCTCCCGCATCTCAGCCTGTGTTTCTCCCGCATCTCAGCCTGTGTTTCTCCCGCATCTCAGCCTGTGTTTCTCCCGCATCTCAGCCTCTGTTCTGTACCTCCCGCATCTCAGCCTCTGTTCCTCCCGCATCTCAGCCTCTGTTCCTCCCGCATCTCAGCCTGTGTTTCTCCCGCATCTCAGCCTCTGTTCTGTACCTCCCGCATCTCAGCCTCTGTTCCTTCCGCATCTCAGCCTCTGTTCCTTCCGCATCTCAGCCTCTATTCCTCCCGCATCTCAGCCTGTGTTTCTCCCGCATCTCAGCCTCTGTTCCTCCCGCATCTCAGCCTCTGTTCCTCCCGCATCTCAGCCTGTGTTCCTCCCGCATCTCAGCCTCTGTTCCTCCCGCATCTCAGCCTGTGTTTCTCCCGCATCTCAGCCTGTGTTTCTCCCGCATCTCAGCCTGTGTTCCTCCCGCATCTCAGCCTCTGTTCCTCCCGCATCTCAGCATCTGTTCCTCCCGCATCTCAGCCTCTGTTCCTCCCGCATCTCAGCCTGTGTTTCTCCCGCATCTCAGCCTGTGTTTCTCCCGCATCTCAGCCTGTGTTTCTCCCGCATCTCAGCCTCTGTTCCTCCCGCATCTCAGCCTGTGTTCCTCCCGCATCTCAGCCTCTGTTCCTCCCGCATCTCAGCCTCTGTTCCTTCCGCATCTCAGCCTCTATTCCTCCCGCATCTCAGCCTGTGTTTCTCCCGCATCTCAGCCTGTGTTCCTCCCGCATCTCAGCCTCTGTTCCTCCCGCATCTCAGCCTGTGTTTCTCCCGCATCTCAGCCTGTGTTCCTCCCGCATCTCAGCCTCTGTTCCTCCCGCATCTCAGCCTCTGTTCTGTACCTCCCGCATTTCAGCCTCTGTTCTGTACCTCCCGCATCTCAGCCTCTGTTCTGTACCTCCCGCATTTCAGCCTCTGTTCCTCCCGCATCTCAGCCTCTGTTCTGTACCTCCCGCATTTCAGCCTCTGTTCCTCCCGCATCTCAGCATCTGTTCCTCCCGCATCTCAGCCTCTGTTCCTCCCGCATCTCAGCCTGTGTTTCTCCCGCATCTCAGCCTGTGTTTCTCCCGCATCTCAGCCTCTGTTCTGTACCTCCCGCATCTCAGCCTCTGTTCCTCCCGCATCTCAGCCTCTGTTCCTCCCGCATCTCAGCCTGTGTTTCTCCCGCATCTCAGCCTCTGTTCTGTACCTCCCGCATCTCAGCCTCTGTTCCTTCCGCATCTCAGCCTCTGTTCCTCCCGCATCTCAGCCTCTGCTCCTCCCGCATCTCAGCCTGTGTTTCTCCCGCATTTCAGCCTGTGTTCCTCCCGCATCTCAGCCTCTGTTCCTCCCGCATCTCAGCCTCTGTTCCTCCCGCATCTCAGCCTCTGTTCATCCCGCATCTCAGCCTCTGTTCCTCCCGCATCTCAGCCTGTGTTCCTCCCGCATCTCAGCCTGTGTTCCTCCCGCATCTCAGCCTGTGTTCATCCCGCATCTCAGCCTCTGTTCCTCCCGCATCTCAGCCTCTGTTCCTCCCGCATCTCAGCCTGTGTTCCTCCCGCATCTCTTTCTACCACTTCTCCTTTCATCCCATACCTCAGCCCATGTCATCCCATGAGACCATCTCATGCCCTTAAGTTACGCTCGCCAACTCACACTTTCTCCCTTCCAGACCGTTGTCATCCTTGAGCAGCGCCTGACCCTCACCGAGGGCAATCTAAAGATCATGATGGACAGGCAGAACGCCATGGAGGCTTCGCGCCAGCAGCAGCAGCCGCAGCCGCAGCAGTCGAATGAGTCAAAAGATGACAACGAGGAGCATCAGGATCGGCTGGAGTCATAGGCGCTGCTTGATTCTGTTGAATGTAGCCGCAAGACGTTACTTTTTTGTGGGTTCATTTTTTTCGGCTCAAGTTTCACTTATTATCCTCCAGTTTTCTTCTTTTATCAACGCACATTGATTTGACAGTGATTTTTTGTCTTCTAAAGTTTAGTTTTTTATCGGTAAATATTGCGTGTGTTGACGCAGTTGTGGGGATGTGTTGTCAGATACGAATCCAGCTTGGAAACTTTGTTTGTATGAACTGCATCAACTAGCGCCTCAGCTACTACTGAGTAGTAACAATCAAGTAAATATGGCTTAACCATACTAAATAATAGTAAATAATAACTTTCCCTGATAATTATTTTTTGGCATTCGTTAAGTTTTGCGCTTATTTGTCATCTATTTTCTTACAGTTTATTTTATTAACCTCATTGCGTTGCTTTTTCTCTTCAATGCGATTGGGCGCTTCACCGTGTAACTAATTAAATCCTATTTTAATTTACTCTACATGTTAGATAATTCAAAGGTTCAAAAGATCCGTCTGTTAAGTAATCTAAGTCCCTAGATAATAGACAGACTGATTAGCCAAAAAGAACCCTGATGCGTAAAATCATATTTACTCCAGCTCTGTTTCTTGGTTTTATACCCGTAACAGAAGTCTTTGTCACAAGTGATGGCTTCGGTTAATAATAAAAAAATGTCTGCGCTTATCAAATTTAATAGATTTCGTCGATTAGAAAAGTAAATATTTTTTGCGCGTATAAAAGTGCATGTTACATAAAAAGTAAAGATTTTTTTCTAGCACAACATCTCCAGTACAACTGTGCCACCCCCGCTGCTGAAATTTCTCTCCTCAAATTTTTTTTGTTCGCGCTCCTCTACTTAACTGTACATTATACCCATTGTACGCATCGGTGTAGAATATTCCGGCATTTAAACAAAAAAATTGTTTTCCTTATAAATAGGTGAGCTCAATGGCTTGTCCAATTTATTTGCCTTAAAATTCGAGTAATACAACATTTTTTACTTGCTATTTTCTACTCCTCTACTGCCTGCGTGCAGTAGTAATAGTCGCTTTAGTAAGCTTATATCTGATTTAAAGAGAAAAAATATTTGCGATGATGAGCAGCCAATTAGAGAGGCTAGCGATTCAGTCACGTTGCCAGGAGCAGTCAGTTTAGTTGCGTATTACATTTTTAAAGCAATTATATTGTGCGTTTCACAACTTGTTTCGCCGGCCAGAAACTAAATATAATACATAGCTTTAGCAGGCCAGTCTGGTTCTTTCAAAATCTTATCAATTTCTGAAGTAAGCAAGACCTATAGGTAAAATTGTTTGCGTTAAATTATTTGATTGTAAATTGCGGATTATTTTTAACAATCATGACAAGTATGTGCATGCATGCAGTCCTTATGTACGGGTATTAGATGCAAAGCAGCAGCAAATAGCATGCAGCAAATGGTGTCACTGTGATGTAACAATTAGGCATTTAATTCCATATGGGTTTCGCTCCTATTAACAATTGAGTACCCAATTGCGCAACAATTTCGGGTGTGCTGCAAAACTAACTCGCCGGCAGGCAACTCGATTGTACATGCGGTTTGTACTGCATCTTATTAAAAAAACTTCGAAATATGAATGATTTAAACAATCTACATGTAGAAGTGCATGTAAAAAATGAAAATCAATGTTTTGAATGCATTCGTCAAATCTCACCCGTTTACAGTGTAATAAGGTAAAGCTTGCAAGTTCTAATTATATAGCCGCGGGTTCGATCGATAAACATTAGAAAGGTGCGTCACAGGTCATTCTCGCACGTACATTGGTACGTGTGGATACATGTAAACGTGAGTAACCTTGTGGTAGAATAAAGAATGCAGACTCCAAGGATGAAATTAATTTCAAATAATTCGTTTTTTCTCTAAAAACTTAATTGCAGAAGATATTAACCATAAATTACACAAAATAGAGCAATCAATGAGTACATAAAAGGCATAAAATATAAGATTCAAGTAAACATTATTTCTAAGTTTAATTTAAGCTACCGAAAACAAAAAATTACATTGCTATTATTTTATTTCCTATGTATGTGACATCTACAAATCACATAAAATAAAGAAATAATAATTATACTAAATCGCCCATTAATTCTTCTGCAGCATGAGTTCCAAGACACAAATATTTACTTATTCGCAAGATATCTACAAGCATACATACATAAAAAATATACAAATCTTCATACAGTTTAGATTTACAATATTTATGTATAAGATTGAGTATAACTATAGTGAATCAAGAGAATCTCACTTGCCATAATCAGACTAAAGACCGAAATCTTATTTAACCCCTAAAAAATTAGAAAAGTAAATATTTGATATGCAAATATTTTTTTCGTTAAAAACGCGTATGTTTATATAGTAAAACTGTCTTTGCTTGTCTTGTTCCTGACCAATCAGCGACCGCCATGCAAAACACGCCGCAAATTTCAACTTAAATTCGTCATACGAACTGAACCTTCCACAAATCTCTTCTACTTTCTTTCTTCCAAGGACGATAGTGCGGAATTTTATCCATATTTTTAGCTACTATCCTAATTATGTGGCTCTCGAGCTTTTTGGCATTTGCACTGCTTGCTTTTGCCTGCGGTGAAGTTTACTTCAAAGAGGAGTTTTTGGATGGTAAGTTGGTTTTTGTTTTATGGATTCATATTTTGTCTTTGACTCTTTGATTCATTTTTACCGAGTTAAAATCATTATCTTGCACATATTATCATGATCTCTAGTTTTCTTCATGTCTGCTAGGTACAGATAAATAGTTTCCTTCCCTACAAAAATGTCATTATTCATTTCCTTATCAACAATGGTTTATTCAAAGTTGAAAGAGTGCTCTATGCTAATCTATGTACTACATAGATAATGTAGTATAAAATTATTTTCATTATTAACTTAACAAGTATAGTACATAGAATTATATTCTGAAGAAATCTTAGAATTACCATAAAGTTAACAATATAATATCTCACTTATCTTAATTTTTATATTAATATCAATTTATTTATAAATATTTAGCCTTATGTTAAATAAAATCATTGAAGTCATTATCTTTATTTTGCCATATACAATTTTCTAATTTATTAGCATTCAATTGCATAAGTTTCTTTTCTTTCAAAACAATTGTTTTTCATAACATCTATTAGTTAATACTGATAAAAATTGTTTCAATGCATATGGTTTACATATAGCTAGCTTCGTTTTTATTCATTTAATTAAATCTGTTTTTACAGAGTCCTGGAAGAATCGATGGGTTGAGTCAACCTACAAGGGCAGCGACCAGGGCAAGTGGGATTGGACAGCTGGCAAGTTCTACAACGATGCTGAGAAGGACAAGGGCATCAAGACTTCTCAGGATGCCAAATTCTATGGCATCAGCGCCAAGTTCAACGCGCCATTCTCCAATGCTGGCAAGACTCTGGTCATCCAGTTCCAAGTGAAGCACGAGCAGAACATCGACTGCGGCGGCGGCTACGTCAAAGTCCTTGGCAGCGACGTCGACCAGAAGAATTTCCACGGCGACACGCCCTACAAAATCATGTTCGGTCCGGACATCTGCGGCCCAGGCACCAAGAAGGTGCACGTCATCTTCAACTACAAGGGCAAGAATCTGCTCACCAAGAAGGAGATTCGCTGCAAAGACGACGAGCTGACGCACCTGTACACCCTGATCGTGAAGCCGGACAACACCTACGAGGTGCTGATTGACAACGAGCGGGCCGAGGGCGGCGAACTCGAGGCCGATTGGGACTTCCTGCCGCCGAAGAAGATCAAGGATCCGTCTGCCAAGAAGCCGGACGATTGGGACGAGCGCGAGAAAATCGACGATCCCAACGACAAGAAGCCGGAGGACTGGGACAAGCCCAAGACCATCCCGGATCCCAAGGCCAAGAAGCCGGACGATTGGGACGACGAGATGGACGGCGAATGGGAGCCGCCAATGATTGACAATCCGGACTACAAGGGCGACTGGAAGCCGAAGCAGATTGACAACCCGGCCTACAAGGGCAAGTGGATCCATCCGGAGATTGACAACCCCGACTACTCGCCGGACCCGGAGCTGTACAAATACTCCGACATCGGCGCCATCGGCTTCGACCTTTGGCAGGTGAAGTCCGGCTCCATCTTTGACAACATCTTCGTTGGCGACGATCCAGCCGAGGCCAAGGCATTCGCCGAGGAGACCTTCAAGAAAACTGTCGAAGGCGAGAAGAAGATGAAGGACAAGCAGGACGAGGAGGATAGGAAGAAGGCCGAGGAGGAGGAGAAAAAGCGAAAAGAAGAGGAAGAGAAAAAGAAAGCCGAGGAGGAGGCCAAGAAGAAGGAGGCCGACGACAAGAAGGCGGAAGACGACAAGAAGGACACTAAAGACGAGCTGTAGAGCGTGGCTGTTTGACCGTGGGACATAGCGATGGGGTTTAGCTGAAACTCAGCAGCAAAATAGAACTTGGATTGATGGCTGTTGATAACAACCCCTTTGATTGATTGATTGATTGATTGTAAAAGCATTTCCACCGTTCCTTTGCTTAGTTATAAATTAGTGATTTAGCTAAAACGCCTGGTGAACTTTTAGACTGCTTAGGGTTTCTATTCCGGCCCAATCATTTGATTTGCTTCTTATTGTTGAGTGATGGTTTGCTTAGAGTAGCGATATGGAGAGAGTACCTTATTATCCGCGTAAATTGTTATTAACTTTGTTTACTATTGCTAGCGTCATTAATTAGTTAGTTAATTAAACTATCTGAAGGCTTTAATTTCGTTTGCACGCCATTGTTTTTTTTTTACAAAATTTGCCTTTGTTCAGTTGGTCGCACAAATTTACAAGAAATTTAATTTGAAATATTCAATCCAGCAATATTGTCCCTTCGTGTGCGTTAAGATTCGGCGTTACCCAGTGCCAATGCCGCAGTGATCTTACTCAAGCTGTGTGCAGAATCTTTGCACAGATTATGTTGTTGTTTTTTATTGTTATCATGGGTCCCTAATGGTTTCGATTGTAGGCAAAAAGATGCTTCTCCCTACGCCGACCCTAAAGCCGCCGGTTTCCTTGGCCACAAAAAACAACGCGTTCAAATTTATATCTATTTATTAGCTATCTGTCCTTTTGCTCTGGTGTCATTTATTGTCTTCTTTGTGTCTGTCAGTTTCCTACATATTTATAAATATAATATTGTTATTATTTGTTTTGGAATTCATTCTCTGCTTACGTGAAACCAAGTTAAATAATTGACACCGTTAAAAAAAGAAAAAAATATAACAAATTTGCGAATTTATTAGCAGCAACTGTAAGCGAGTGTTTGGATGTCAGCTATATATAATATTAATTACGAGGTGACGGCTTCCAGCACAGTGTTCTTTAATTTATTATAGAGACATGCCTAATGGACACTTGCTTAAATCCGATAAAATTGTTTTAAATACGCATTATACGAAACTGGCGAAAATTCGCCGTCACCCTACTTACAGTAACAATAAGAGATTTCGCTAGTTAAAATCGTTGATAGACATGTTACACGCGCGTAGGTAATAAAATATTATTGTTGTTATCTTTTGGCTTCTTTTATTTTTTTCCAGTAAATCGCTTGCATCACGTAACAGTATTCAGGTTGCCTTTAACAGACCTTTAACAACTTGCTTAAGCATCATATTCACACAGTATGCTCGATAGTGTATAAGATGGATAAATTTTAAACGACAAACAACTAATCAAAATCATTTTGATTAGTTGCTTGGGTCTAATCAGATAGCATTACTGTAAATCGCGTCTATTGTAACAAAAATAGGCCAATTAATCAGAAAAATACAGGCATATCTATTTCAACAATTGACTCGCCTCGAGGGAGCCCCAAGATTACCCTGTAAGTACTCGTACGAGCTTAATGCTTTATCCCGTTGCGAAAATTTGATTGCAAATTCGCGCAGATCTTTTTCAAAAGTTTTTACTGCCAAGGACGACTAGGGTAGAAACAAAAGTGACTCCAAGTACATATATCTCAGCATTTGCGGAAAAATTTGTAAAAGATTACGTAGCTACATGTACACCCAATCCGAGAACAACTGCATAATTGTATACGTAGGCAGATACTTGAGCTATGCAGCCTTTTGCTTCCTGTCATAGAGGCTCGTAAAAAATGAATTTTCTGGCTCACTTAGCCAACGGAGTATCGCTTTTAGAGCCGTCGAAAGGTAAACAACTCTTGGCAAACTTGACAGCATTTGCATAGCCCTCCACCACCTCTAAAGTAAGCGCTCTGCTCCTTCTCGTCTGTGCGCACAACCAAACCTCCTCTCCGAATAGACTATAAGCTCAAACCCATAATAGCGGCTTCAAGTGTTTTTCCAAGCGCTGGACACGAGCTATAGCAGGGTTTGGCTGTCTATTTCTTGTCCAGGCAATTTTTTTAACGAAAATTTTGCTATTAATAAATCAAATTGATCAATTACGACCGAGGTGATGTTGACTGACAGAGCTTAGTGAGTCCATTGTTTTTATAAAGTTTGTCGCTTAAGGCCAAGTTGAATGCGTTCTAACTGATTTTCAGTCCACAAGACAGCAGCAGAAAGTTGAGAAGCGTTCCAAAAGCTTCATTTTGTCTGCCAAATGATAAACTAGCCACATCGTCGTGTACATTCCGTCTGCCGAAATTGAACAAGGTGTCAACACCAGCTGGGACATCTACAGCGCGTGCTACATCAAAACCCACGAATTCTGATGAAGTCGTCTTCACTAGATACGGTTTCGCTTCTGAGAGGTACTGGGCCGTTTTTAATATTTTTATGATCAGCCAAAAATATTAATGTATGCCTATTTTGATCTGACCTCGTACATTGTTTATCATTCTAATGCTGCTTCTCTCACTAGCCACCCCACTCCACTTCGGTTTCATTGGGTATCTATCTATCTATCTATCTATCTATCTATCTATCTATCTATCTATCTATCTATCTATCTATCTATCTATCTATCTATCTATCTATCGATCTATCTGTCTGTCTGTCTGTCTGTCTGTCTGTCTATCTATCTATCTATCTATCTATCTATCTATCTATCTATCTATCTATCTATCTATCTATCTATCTATCTATCTATCTATCTATCTATCTATCTATCTATCTATCTATCTATCTATCTATCTATCTATCTATCTATCTATCTATCTATCTATCTATCTATCTATCTATCTATCTATCTATCTATCTATCTATCTATCTATCTATCTATCTATCTATCTATCTATCTATCTATCTATCTATCTATCTATCTATCTATCTATCTATCTATCTATCTATCTATCTATCTATCTATCTATCTATCTATCTATCTATCTATCTATCTATCTATCTATCTATCTATCTATCTATCTATCTATCTATCTATCTATCTATCTATCTATCTATCTATCTATCTATCTATCTGTCTGTCTGTCTGTCTGTCTGTCTATCTATCTATCTATCTATCTATCTATCTATCTATCTATCTATCTATCTGTCTGTCTGTCTGTCTGTCTGTCTGTCTGTCTGTCTATCTATCTATCTATCTATCTATCTATCTATCTATCTATCTATCTATCTATCTATCTATCTATCTATCTATCTATCTATCTATCTATCTATCTATCTATCTATCTATCTATCTATCTATCTATCTATCTATCTATCTATCTATCTATCTATCTATCTATCTATCTATCTATCTATCTATCTATCTATCTATCTATCTATCTATCTATCTATCTATCTATCTATCTATCTATCTATCTATCTATCTATCTATCTATCTATCTATCTATCTATCTATCTATCTATCTATCTATCTATCTATCTATCTATCTATCTATCTATCTATCTATCTATCTATCTATCTATCTATCTATCTATCTATCTATCTATCTATCTATCTATCTATCTATCTATCTATCTATCTATCTATCTATCTATCTATCTATCTATCTATCTATCTATCTAATCATACATATTATGAACTATTCGACTCGTTGATAATGGTCTTGGCTTTTTAATAATTTTTAAATCATTGTGTTATACACGCCTCTATGCAGGGCCAGCAGCGCAACCAGGGTCCGTACTCCAGAGAGTTTATCGTCCACGCCAAGGCTCCCCACAGCTGGCTGCAGCTCAAATGGGGCCGCTTGCAATAACTTACATTGCATCTAATGCATCAAATGCAGTACTGTGATATAGTAGTAATGTAATGCACTATCTAAAATACATAATATGCACTGCTGGTTTTTACTTTTCTTATAAGTAGCAATTGCAGTGCGTTATAACTTTAAAAAGTGTAAAGACTGATCGTTTTCCATGTAGATACAACTTCATTAAATAAATTATATAGGAAAAAGATGATTTCTTTTTTTTCTACACTGTCATTCAACTTATTTCATCAAATTAAGTGATTAGCAATAGGTTTTTGTTTCGCTTTTGTCTATAATTTTAATAGCTTGATAGCAACGTGACGAAGTCGTTAGTTTTTATGAAAGCTGACGTTAAAGTTTATTCAAACATCAATAGATAATTTAATGAAGCGCACAGTATTTTAGCGTCGCGACTAGGTGATCTGGACCTGACATCAGCTGATAAGGCCAAATCATGGCTCGTAGCCTTCAATGCACTATCGCGAGCAAAAGGCTGGAAGGATGACTCTAATCACAAGCAGATCACCGATAATTTTTTGGCATGCTGTGGGCTAACCGCCCTGGACAAAATAATCTCCATGAGTGCTCCTACAGACGTGACAACGCTCACCTTTGCGGAAATTTCAACCCGTATAAGCAACTACCTCGAGCCGACCAAGCGCATTCTGATTGCTGAGAGAACAAAGTTTTTCTCCATCCGCCAGCAGCAGGATGAGTCCGCCACTGACTTCGTCTCAAGAATTCGCAAAGCAATTCAATACTGCGAGTTTTCGAAGCTCAAGACCTGCGTTGATCCTGAAGAAGAGATGGTCCGTCTTGCGTTTGTTAGCGGCTTACATGATAGAGCAGTTCAGCAGAAAGTTCTGGAGGCGATGCATATAAAGGACTTATCAACATCTGAGATCATCGATCACATTCGAAGCTTAGATCAGGTTCGCAACTTTGTGGAATCGAATTCTACGTCCATTGCACAAGCATCACCGCCAGCAGCAACTGCTATCAATGCTGCGCAGCTGAAGCCACAAACAAAGTTGCGTTCCGCTGAAGGCGCCTGCTGCAAGTTCTGTGGGTCCCGCCATCAGCGCGGAAAATGTCCAGCCTATGGCAAACAGTGTCTCTCCTGTGGGAGAAAAAACCACTTCTCTTCTGTCTGTCGGTCTATTAAGAAGGAGTTACACCAAGCAGAGGAGTCTACCGAACCTGGTTGCGCAGAACATGAGACAGTCATGCACTTGACTGTTACGGATGCAATAAACTCTATTGATGCTCGAACGAGCGCTATTAAAATTAACGAAAAGCCAGTGGTCATGCAGATTGACACTGGAGCTTCAGTTTCGGTTATTTCGAGTAGGATCTGGAAGCAGCTGGAGTCTCCTGTGCTCACCAAATGTACTACACGCCTAGAGGCCTACGACGGTCACGCCATGCGCTCTCTAGGAAAGCTTGAAGCAGTAGTCGAAATCGATGGCAAGCTTCATCCGGCATCTATCGTGGTGGTTGAATCAGGAAAGTCTTACGGCCTTCTCGGCAGAGATTTGCTGTCGTCTCAGGAACTATTTAGTGCAACTATCCAGTCCCACACTTATCTTCCCACGATCAAAGGCGTCAAGGCGCACATGGAGCTGGTCGAACATTCCACGCCGCAATTCTGCAAGGCCCGTCCGGTACCTGTTGCCATGGAATCAAAGGTCAACGCCGAGCTGGATCGTCTCGAAGCACTGGGAGTGATTGAGCCGCTAAGAGGTCCCGCTGAGAATGCATCACCAGTTGTTTGGGTAATGAAGAAAGATGGATCTCTACGGATGTGTGCTGATTATAAGGTTCACGTCAACAGCAAAATCAAGTCGGTGTCGCATCCGATCCCGAACACTGAATTCCTTTTCTCAAAGCTGAAAAATGCAAAAAAATTCGCTAAAATTGATCTAACCTCGGCCTACTGGCAGATCGAATTGGATGAAGCGGCGCAGAATCTTTCCGTCATCAACACCTCTCGAGGATTGTATCGTGTTAACAGATTGCAAATGGGAATGAAGAACGCTTCGTTCATCTTTCAACGAACTATGGAGAGCATCTTGTCTGATTTAAAAGGTCTGCTGATCTATCAGGACGACGTGCTCGTTTATGCAGAGAACGAAGATGCCTCAAAAAACGCCTCAATGCCGTTAAGACCCGCCTGGCCGAGAAGCGAGTGACGATCAACGAAAAGAAGTCCATTGACCTCTGCGATGAGGTAACTTTTCTGGGATACAAGATCTCAGCTGCAGGGATTGAGCCTGATGCACGCCTGGTCGAGAAGATTCGACAGGTGGCCCCTCCTCGAAACAAAAAAGAAGTAGAAAAATTTGTGGGCTTGGTGAACTTCTTTGGTCGTCTCATCCCAAACTTTTCGGCGAAGATTCAGGTAATAAACTACCTGAGGAAAGAGTCCACAAAGTTTGAATGGACAGCAGAGTGCCAGCATGCATTTGAAGCGTTGAAGCACGAAATATCATCTCGACCGATTGTACAGCCGTACAGTCTAGAGAGGGAGGTGACCCTGACTACGGATGCATCCCAAGGAGCAATCGCTGCTGTAGTAACCCAAGAAGGTAGCCCAGTAATTTTCATCTCTCGCTCTCTTTCGCCCGCCGAAAAGAATTATTCAAACATCGAAAGAGAAGCACTAGCCATTGTATGGGCCGCTCGAAGGCTGAAACATTACCTGATGGGTCGCCACTTTCGGATTCAAACAGACCATCAACCACTGATAAGCTTGTTCGGCGCCAACAAAGCACTCCCCACTGACTCTTCCACAAGAATCGCACGTTGGGCGCTGAGCTTAATGCAGTTTGACTACCAAATCGAGTACCTACCTGGACATCTCATCAAGCACGCTGACGCTCTGTCTCGACTCCGCTTCAACAATGCAAGTAATGATGCTGATCCGCCAGCCGTGTCAAAAGCGATTAACTCCATCTGTTTTGCAGCGCCACTTCTCGACCACAGACAGTTACAGAGGGAACTGGAATTGGACGCTCTTGGCCAACGAATTATTCAGCGTGTGCAGTCTGGACGTTGGTCGCACTGCACGGCCGCAGAGCTTGTATTCAAACGGAGAGCCCAGGAATTTACCATTGAAAACGGCCTACTCTACGCGGGTCGGCGCGCATACATTCCTCCTCGACTTCGACGCGCCGCATTCGGCGCAGCGCATGAAACCCATGCTGGATCGGCGGCAACGCATGCTCTGCTGGTGGCCAAACATGCGCCGGGATGTTGAGCATTTTGTCGCGCAGTGCCCGGCCTGCAACGTCATCCGACCTAGGCCCGCCGCCCACGTGGACCAATGGCCTCCAGCCTCGGAACCCTTCCAACGCATACATATCGACTGGGCGTACGTAAGAAGCGCAGGCAATGTTTTAGTCGTTGTGGATGCCTTTTCCAATTGGATAGAAGCCTTTCCGTTGAAAGATCGCTCCGTCGATGGGGTCATCTTCAGTCTGCGCACAGTCTTTTCTCGCTTTGGAGTGCCGCAGGTGGTCGTCTCAGACAACGCGCCAGAATTCACAGCTGCAAAACTCGTCGGTTGGCTCCAGGCAAATGGTGCTAGCAAGTTAGAATCGCCGCCATATCATCCGAGGTCCAACGGAGTCGCGGAACGCGCAGTCCAGACCGTAAAGCATGGTCTACAGGCTTGGACGCAACAGCTCACACATATGGATTTCGCGTCATTTTTACTGAAGCTGCTGTTCCATCACCGAAACTCCGCAAACTACAACAAGGGCAGATCACCGGCCGAGATGGTGTTTGGAAGAAAGCTCCGCATGCCCTGCATATTTTCGACGTTTAATCAAGGCGAGAACATAATCTATCATCCAAACGCCAACGCCCCTCCACAGCAAGCGAAATTTCTCATGACAGTCGGTCCAAACACATCCTGGATTCTGCACGAAGACCGACTTTGCCTTGTGAGCAACACCCAGATTTCGATGTCTGGCTCTGGCCAATCAAGAGGCCGATCGAGCGCCCTGGCACGAACTCACGGGGCAACTGCTGCAGACTTGCCCTCGACCAGCGAGTCAGAGTCAGAGGACCGGGATGACAGACAGCCCGAAGAGATCCAAGCCGGAGCAGGCGAGCCCGATGGGAACAGGCGACGTGGAGAGCGGCTGCGCCGCCCACCTGACCGCTACTCTCCATGATTGACTGACAAGGCCTCTAGTTTGACACGATAGAAAAACCGAACTTAACAGTCCAATGCTGATTTCCCCTTGTTTATTATTCGCGCACCTATCCCGCCCCACGTGTTATTTAATCGTTCCTTAACCACGTGTACCTGTTTTTTAAGCCTCTGTAAAAGGGGGCATGACATAGTCTATGGCTAAGCCCTCTACCCTTGCTTGCAGTTGCGTTACCTAAACCAGATGGAAAGGAAATACTTCTTGTAGCAACGTTGGTTATTCGGAAATAAAAGCCTTATATGAAACACGGAAGGCTATCCGCTTGAACAGCATTACTGAAACATGTCAGTCTATAATTTTAATAGCTTGATAGCAACGTGACGAAGTCGTTAGTTTTTATGAAAGCTGACGTTAAAGTTTATTCAAACATCAATAGATAATTTAATGAAGCGCACAGTATTTTAGCAACAGTTATTTTGCGTTATGCAGTCAAACAATGCAAAAGAAAGCTCCCAAATGCCATGGGTTAGATATTTGAGATAAGGTCATGCAGTAGCTATTGGTTCACGCGCCGCGAAAACAAAGACCTTCTTGACATTGAAGCAGCTATAAATATTAATTCCTAATGATTCTTATTGGATAAAAGTTGTAGTTGCAATGCCTATTCACAAAACAAGGCAAGGCAAGGAAAGCAAGGAAATAGTTAAATTATAGCCGATACTTAACATCATACAAAGAAAGAAACAAAGATAACAAACAAGTCTTTAAGAAAAGTATTGAAGAAACGACCATAAATTGACAACCAAGATATTTAGATTGTCCGAAATTTATAGCGGAGAAGCATAGGAGCAGTTTGATAAGCTGAGCTATAAAACATTAGCTACAAAAAAAACAAAATGACAATTGAATTTTGCACGTGTATATAAGCAAGCTTAAACATACCTAGGATAGAGTTGGCCTTGACACCGAGCTACGGCCAGGGAATGTACATTAGTGCTATTTATAGCTTCAATACAGACAGCAATTGGAGTGAGGAGGTGGTGCTGATAAGGGATACAAGAGGACAATGTAAATTTACATGTACAAATGTACTCATACACGCCAGAATATGAGAGTTGGAATAGGACAGTATTGATAACTGTCTAAATAAGACAAGAAAACTTCACTTTTTTTAATCTAAAAAACAATAACAAAACTAACTGCAATTATTTAGTTTGTGAGAATCTTTTTTTTTCAACTCAATTGAATGAGACGGGCACTGATTTCCGCTTCCTGGCCCCGGTGGGGAGAGCCGCAATCGGCGCAGACATTTGAACCTCTTGGTAGGCATCTGGCTTAAACTGGTCGTCGCCAGGTGAAGCTGGTTTATCCTGCAAAGAAAGCAGGGAATAAATGTGCGGGTTATCAAATCAATCAGGATTATCGGGAAATTCCATAGGCTGATAAAAAGTTAAAACCTTTCTTGAATAATATTTTTTTTAATCGTAAAAGACACTTACACCCGGTAGTTCTGGCGTGATAGAGTCAATCTCGTGCTCCTGTTTCAGATGCCGGTTAAGCAGGTCAAAGGTCGGATACGAGCGGTCGCATTCTGAGCACAGGTAGGCGTCAGCATTGGCGTACTGTTTAAGAAAAGTTAAATTAACAATTAGACAAAGCGCTTTAATTTGATTGTGTGAATAGGCCTATGTCTGTCTGTCTGTCTGTCTGTCTGTCTGTGTGTCTGTCTGTCTGTCTGTCTGTCTGTCTGTCTGTCTGTCTGTCTGTGTGTCTGTCTGTGTGTCTGTCTGTGTGTCTGTCTGTCTGTCTGTCTGTCTGTCTGTCTGTCTGTCTGTCTGTGTGTCTGTGTGTCTGTCTGTCTGTCTGTCTGTCTGTCTGTCTGTCTGTCTGTCTGTCTGTCTGTCTGTCTGTCTGTCTGTCTGTCTCTGTCTGTCTGTCTGTCTGTCTGTCTGTCTGTCTGTCTGTCTGTCTGTCTGTCTGTCTGTCTGTCTGTCTATCTGTCTGTCTGTCTGTCTGTCTGTCTGATCAGTTTAATAATGAAGGCGATCTATACAAAACGCCAGCGTCACCTCCGTATCGTCGATGACCTCATACTGGAATTCGTCGTGCTCAAACGTCTCCTCATTATCGGCAGAATTTTCTAACCGACTGTCCGCCTGACTCTCTGGCATCGGCGGTTGCCGCTGTATCGGCGATGAAGACGACGATGCGTCTTTCTCCTCAGCGCCCGGGTCGTCAAGCAGAAGACCGCCTCCGGTGACATTTAGATCAACGTCTTCCTGCGGCTCATTGACAGCCGTCCGACAGTGATGCGCGCTAGCCAGGTGCTCGCGAAGGCGGTCGGCGTTAAGGAAAGCTCGAGGACACCTCGGGCACTTGTTAGGCAGCGACAGCAGCGGGCCCTGATCGCTAGTTGAATTCGTTGGCGCCTCCGCTGCGCCGCTTGTTGAAGTCACCGAAGCAGCCGCCGCGGCGGCGGCAGCGGCAGCAGCAGCGGCCGCTTTGCGGTGACTCGGCCCGTAGAACTGCGGATGGCACTTTGACCGGTGGACAACCAGGCCCAGGGACGAGGAGAACTGCGAAGGGCAAATTTCGCAGGCGAAGCCCAGCTGCTTCTGGTGCTGCGGCGCGTCGCGACGTGCGGATTTGGCCGGGGGCTGTCCGGGCAGGCCGGCTTGTTGGCGAAGGCCGCGGCAGCTGGTCCGCAGGTGGGCCTCGAGCACGTCCTTGCGGCAGTAGGTCTTGCCGCAGTTTGGGCAAGCCACTCGCTCGCGCTCCGGCTGGGTTGGCGCTCGCTGCTGCGGCGGCGTCGGCGGCGGCGGCTGGGGCTGCTGATGATGCTGAGCTCGTGTATCACTCGGCGCTGTCTGACTCATCAGGCTTCTGATCGATGATTTATTGCATTTATAATTCAATTATAATGGATCATTGACTTTTCCCGTCTAAGCACAAGAAGTTTAATGTTTTCGTGGCCTGACAATCAGCCCTTACCTGGCAACTGAAGGCGGCTGCGGCGGCGGCGGCGGCGGCAGCATCTGCTGCTTAGCGAACCGGTTGAGACTGCACACGGCTATGTGCAGGTCTAGCGAAGCCTTGTCAGCGAACGACTCGTTGCACATCGAGCACTCGTACTCCTCGTCCTCGCAGTCAAGCAGCAGCATCTGACCCGAGTCGACGGCCTCGTCCAAATTGTCTGCATCGTCGTCCTGCGCGGATGTCTGCCCGCCGTGCTGTTGGCAGAAGCGTCGGTGCACCGCGAGATTGTCAGCGTATTGAAATTCCCGACTGCACAGATCGCAGCGATGGTTGCCGCTCGCCTGCAGCGCGGGAGAACGCGAAGCCTCAACAGAACTCGGGGTCAGCTGCTGCTGCTCCTTTTGCACGTCGCAGAAATGCCTCGCCAGATGGCAGGGCATGCGAAACTCCCTGTGGCAGAGCTGGCAACTAACCGAGTCGCCCGAGTGAACCACCCTGTGCTTGACGAGGTTGGCGCTGGAGCCGAACGCTTTGCCGCAGTCGGGGCACTCGAAGTTGGCTGCAGATTGGGTCGCTGATCGATCAGCTGCTTCACTGGCCGTCTGGTTGGGTTGACGGGAAAATTGGCCAGTGTCATTCAATCAATTAATCAGTTAAATAGGATTTAAGAAAAAAACTCGCTAATGTCGTGTGTATGTCGTGTATGGAACACAAGAAGATCCACGATCCCATTCAATCCCTATTCTATTGTATTACCGATCTCAGAGTCCCACAATCCGTTGATAATCGAATGGTTTAACAAATGGTTTACCTTGAGCACGGCTGAAGACTTGTAACTCGTCGTTTTACATTTTGGCATATTTAGTACGGGTCTTAAAATTCGTATGTATTCAAAAGGTCATGCAAGAGAGATTAGAGATAAGTTCAAGCGCTCTGAACAACAGACTGACAGCCAAGTAACAACTACAAAGTAGCTCGTCGAAAAGCCAACACAAAGGAAGGACGGTTGGCTTGGCTGTGGTGGTTCAGTGCGTCGTAAATCTATTGGGCCACTCTGGGCCATAGACAATTGCTTATTCAGAATTTACTGTCCAGGTACTTTGTCTGTTTGCTAGAAAACTTACCTAGAAAACTAGTTCATCACAAACCACCTGTGATTAAGCAACAGAGCACCTAATTTCTGGAACCTACTTTTGAATTATAAAAAAAATTTAAGACTAAGTATGATGCGACAAAAGTGAAAATGAGACACAACGTGGTTTATAAATATTCAATCAACTAAGCACTCACGTGCAACTTTGATCCCTCCATCAGAACTCCGGCCATTGACTCGATGTCTAAAAGCTTCAGATCCCCGTTTTCCAGCGCTTCGGCAAAACAGCGCACAAGATGGTTGCGTAGAAAGTACTTGTCAACAAAAACCTTGCTGCATTTCGGACAGGCCACACGCAAGGACGTAGTCGGAGTCCAGCCACCAGCGTCGGAGATCAGCAGGCGGCCGTCCCTAGACGCGAACTCCTCGCCGCTGTCGTTTCCGTCCTCGTCTAAAGACACAACATCGACGGATCCAATAGAAGATTTGGGCGCGATGGAGCTGCCGCCGAACTTGTGCACCCGATTGTGCTGGGCCAGACTGCGAGCCGACGGAAAGCAGGACTGGCAAACGTTGCAGAAGTACCGGTCGGGTCGGTCTTGCGACGTTGACATCGAAACCGACGATGAAGACGATGATGGTGACAGCTCGCCTGGCTCTCGACCAGTCTGGCTGTCAGCTGCTCGGTGAGCTTGGATATGCTGGAGAAGTCGGCGCCGGCTGTTGTGGAGCGCGTGGCACAGGTGGCACAAGAATCGAACGCAGCGGTCCGAATCGCCACTATCTGACTCGTCATCGGCGTTCGGCAATGGCTCATCAGAGACCCGGTGTCGTTCGACCAAGTGACGCTTTAATTCGTCGGCGGAGTCGAACGCAGCCTCGCAGCAGTGACAGACAAATACGATGTCGTCTTCGTCCTCTTCGTCAGGATTATTAGCTGAGTCATTGGCGGCTTCATCATTGTCATTTGAATGCTGCTTGGACATGGACGGGCCGTACTTGTGAATACGCAGATGCTGGCTGAGGCTGCTGGACTTGTCGAACACTCGGTTGCATTCGCCGCAACGATAGATCTCGCTGCTAGAGACGTTCGGCTTGATTCGCATTGTCAAGCTGCCGGAGGACACATCGGCGGAGCTTGCAGAGTCAGCTGGAACTGCAGCCGCAGCGGCGAAAGAACTAGGTGATGTCGACATAGTCTCCACCATCGGAACACTGATACTAATGCCATTCTTTTTGCGAGCCTCGCGTCGTTTCAGCGCCCGTTCGGAAAGTTCCTTGGCGTCAGAGTCGGTGCCCAACTGGCTAGGCACAAATCGAAGAGGAATAATACCGAATTTGCCAGCCTTCCACTCCTGATACTGCTCCCGGTGAAAGTAGATGCAGTGCTTGCCCATGCCCTTAGAGAAGATTAGTTCGCCGCAGAATGGACACGGGGTCGCGTGTTTATCATCATCGAAAAGGTTTGGAGTGACGGCAGATGCCGATGAGGCGGCAGCAATGGCGGCGGCTCCACCTCCTGATGTCTTTTGAACTTCGGCAGGCGGCGATCTGACTGAGGGTGGCGGCGTCGGCGGCGGGGGCGTAGCCGGATCCGATTCGTCCTCTTCAACTTCTTCATTGTCCGCCAAACGTTGATTGCTGTCTTGAATTGTTTCGACGTTGATCGCATGCGGTTGTTTAGTTAGCTCTTCGAACTCGTTGAGTATTTGGTTGATGATTCCAGGATCCGGTTTCACGTATCGCAGCTGAACGGATCCGAACTTGCCATTCTTCCAGCCAGCGTACTCGCTCGGGTGATGATTGACGCAGTGCTTGGCGAGGCCCTTGATAGTAGTTTTGTGCGTAATGCAGAATGGACAGTTAATGTCGAGGGGATTTTCGTTGGTGTTAAATTCTAGCTTGCCATCTTTGTTCTTGGAGAATGGCGCTGTGGTTGCTAACTGAGTCTTCAGTTTCGACCGTTTCGCTGGTCGCTGCGTTGGAAGTCCGCTGGAACTCGATGGAACTTTGCAGCTTGACTCCGGTGTTTGTACAGCCTTCGGCTGGACACGCAAGTCGGTGGCGGTCGACAAGCTAGTCGAGTCGTCTTCGACCTCGTCAACACTGTCCAGAACCATACCGGTAACTGCTGGCTCTTCGGTGTCCTCCTCCAAAACTCGATGTGATGCTGGTTGCTTCATCACAGCATCAGCTGGGGTCGCGAACCCGACAGCCTGCTCGGAGGCGTGGAAATTGCGGATCATCTCCTTGGTGAGGTCCATCAGGCGAACGCTACGGCCAAACCAGCCAGACTTCCAGGCGGCGTACACGCCATTGTGAAAGCACATGTAGTGCTTGGCTACGCCCTTTTTGCTTTTGATTGTGCCGCCGCACTCTGGGCAGACAATAACAACATCATCTTGAGCGGCGCGGCTGACGGAGCCGGCTGAGGCGACGGGCACAGTCAAAGTCAGGATGTCACCCTTTGAAGCAGCTGATATCATCCGATGGTAATCATCGGAGGACGCTGACTCGGCCAGGTTCAGCACGGCAGCCGGGCTGGCTCTGCCCACCAGGCCATGTGCGTGGTGCTTCTTGCGCAGATGCTTGTTGAGACTCTTCTCAGACGAATAGGCCTTGGTGCACAGGCGGCAATGGTGAAACGGGCTGTCGTCTAGCTTGAGACTCATTGCCGTGATTAGCAGGAGTCAACGGATCTGTCTATTACAATCGCTCTTTGCTAATTGGGCTTGCGGTCTGTTTCTGTCGTGTCTCTCCTCAAACTGCTCGTTGCACCAGCTAAGTTCGTTATATAAGAAAAAACTTGGAAAAAATGAGCCTACAGGACTAAGCGCTTTTCAGCTCAGTTCAGAACCATATCTTGGACGATCCAAAATGTTGGCCGCGCAGGTGCTCTATCTCTCTCGCTGCACACAGATATGCTCCTTCCTTTTATTGATTTTTATCAGCCTAACACTGAAGCAGTTGGCGGTGGACTGGCACCGGGTTTTGAGAACGGGGGAGGGGGGTTGGGTGGGTGGTGCTGGTCTGTTGAGGTTGAGAATCAGCAGAGTCCACTCGCTCACCAACCAAACTTGTGGCCTCTGACTGGCTGTAGCCTGTTGGAGTTCAGCTATTGTTTGAGACTCTGGTTGTGGAAAAAGAGAGAGAATTAGATGTCGTCTCGGGTTGGAGCCTTGTTACTCAGTCTGCGGAATTGAGCTTGCTGCTGATGCTTTGACTCTTTTTTATTCAAGACATCCACGGCCAATTGGTTGGAAATTGGAATGGAAATGAATGACGTTCGTGTGCTACAAGTTGCTTTTCAATTCGCTCATCTTGTTTGGCTCGCTGATAGCCAGCCTATAAGAGGGAGCTTGTTATTCAGACTTGGAGCCTCACGCTTTCTTTCGTGGCCCCAAACCCCCCGCCTCCCCCTCCTCCAACGGGCCTTTGCTCAATGGGCCTGGCCTTTCCTCTCCTTCACTGAAGACCAGCTGGCGTGAGGGGGAAGGGGTTGATGGTTTTAGGCTGGAGGGGTATAAACACGGGGGGTTGGTCTGCGGCAGTCCAATGTACGCACGCCTTCCTTGCTCAAGGTCCCCCCAACCCCCACATCAACCTCGGCGCTGCCGCAGCCCGCCAATTTGGATCTAGTTCAGATTTAATTCACTTTTAGCTCAATTTATTATTTAATGAATTAAAATATCGTACGAATTTAATGTAACAGCTTATATTCCAAAAAAGGTTCAGTTTGGAATATAAGAAACTTAAAATATAAAGATTTTGAATGCTTGTTTTTAACTACGGAGTGTATACTCTACGGGACTTTACGGGGCTTTACTTGCGAAGTGCGAGTTTTGTGTCAAGTTAACGGGACCATGGGTCATAAGAACAGTTAAAGCATTGATTAAGCAAGCTTCTCTCTATGAGAATCAAGCACTGGAGACCCTATCTCTGTGCCCTGTGCATGCCAATGTAATCAGGGTCATGCGTGCTCAAAAAAATTTACTATAATATGTGGATCCACATCCGCTTTCTAGTTTCTGAAACTTTATCGACTCTATAGATTGGGGTTGTCAGGCAATTTTTTTCTGCCCTAAGAACGAAAAAACTTCCTTAAGTAGCTAATCTGCTAGGGGTAGAAATACTTGTTGACACCGAGTCAGGCCCCCTCTGGCTGCCCTGTCTTGCAGTCTGATTTCCTGTTGAAATGCAAGTTAGTGCAACTGGAATATGTGAATCCGGTGAGTCTACTTGCAGCAATGATCCGTTAAAGTGTCAGCTATAGCTTGCTGAACCCTAAAAAACGGATTAAAAAAGAACACTCGAATTTGTGAGAGCAGAAGCCTAAGCCTTGAGTACTCCCAACGTCCTGTACAGGTGCGCAATATTGCCTTGGGCCTTCCTTAGCGTGCTGAAGCACGATATCCCTGCTGAAGACTTATAAGCCTGATCTTATGCCTAAACTGCATGGGCATTACGGGTGAAACAAGATGAAACTAGTTTGCTTTGCAAAGAAGAGTGTCCGATGTGCAACTGCTCAACCCATGGCCATGGTTTCACACATCATTGTTGCTTAGCTAGCAGCCAGAGAGCTCAGTCTAATACCGCAAATCCCTCCCCGCGTCCAGTTAGTATTGGTTGGTATGGTTTGTATGTTTGCGTGCATTACTGTTGAACAATGAGAAGTGGTGGTTGCAGCCACAGGAGCAACAGCCCTGCAGCAGCAGCAGCAGCAGCAGCAGCAAAAAGAAAGCCGTAATAGCCCCGGTCTGAACTGGGCCCGTGAGAGAACAGACACAAGCAATGCGCAGTCTATACTTAAAAGAAAATGTGCTTAGTTTCCAGGGCTCAAGCCAGCTAGTAGAGTTCCAATAGCTGAATTGAGGCTCTTCAGTCCCTTTGCTGAGATGACCGCCGAGTGAGTCATGTTTAATTTAACCAACACGGGCGGGCTCTGGCACGCACCACGCATCATGGGTTCAGTCCAACTCTGAAAGGTAGGAGGGAGGGGGTTTGAAGGGGGCTGGGTAATTCTCACTCCGCAGCACGAACGGACCCTTCTATCAGACTCGAACTTGACGTGCAAGCCCGGTCTCAGCACCAGTAAAGACGAGCGAAATAATGGTGCCAACTAAATGCCTGCAAAGCAGAAATGGAAGTGGGGCATGAGGGAGAGCCAACACACAGCACGAGTTGAGTTCGGGACAGCAGGAGAGAAAGACAGGCAGGGTACGAGCTAAGCTCGCCACGTCAGATCTGGTGAGAGAACACGCTGGGTAAGGGGACGGACCATCAACAAAGCTTTGAGCTGAGAACTGTTTACTCAGTACTGCAGACATCAGCATGTGTGGCCCCGCAAGATCTTTGCACAATTGGAACGACAATTAGCTAGGTATGACCCTATACTGCAGCATCAAAACCTTGCTAGTCACCAACCAGTCGGATGAATCTGGAAGGCGCTTGTGTTGTGCGCATGTGTGTTTTGCGCTCTGTGCTCATGCAATTGCTCGAGCTCGAGCTTTATTGTCACATTTGCTTGGTGCGGTCGACTGTCTTTGACTTAACTTAACTTTCTGAACTTAGCTTACTAAAACATCACACTTCACACTGCTAAATGTATCCTACATGCAAAATGTGGCTTTTGTTAGTTGTAAAGTTCCACTACGCTCGTAGAACTAGCAAATTGCGTGCTTAAAGAGTTAGAGTTTCGTAAAAATGACGAAAAAAGTTTGTTTACGCTCAATTTCGCACAGATAACGTACAGGACTTTTTATAGAAACCGAACTATGCATAGCGTATTTTTGCTGTGCTTCTTTCTTCAACACATGGTTGTGCCCTTTGAATAGAATCTCAAACAATTGGAAAGGATTTTTTATCATTTAGTACTTCTCCCGAAGTCCTATCAGTAAGTAAAAGAAGCCGATTTCTTCATTCAGAGAAGCCGGACAAGGGCTTAGTCATGCCTGCGGAATTAATGACACTCTTTAATAAAAGCTCAGTCAGAAGGCTACTCAAATTGAAGTCTTTGCGTGCCGATTTCGCCTCCTAATTGGGGCCACTTGGGGTGGCTGGAATCGGAAGGGATGCATGGGAGCTGTGGCTTGGGAAGCTTGCAGAGCCTCAGGTGCTGGAGCTTCAAATTTTCTAGTACTGAGGGGAAATCTGGGATCTCGAGGTTGCTCAATTTTCGCACAGGGAAAAACGAAAGGGAAATGCTTTGATTCTCTTCCCACTGAATGAGTGCCATGTCAAGCTTTGTATGGTTGGTATTTAATTACAACAGATTTGCTCTCATATATTAGAATTTATCGTTCGTATAGTGATTGTATTCAATTTATTTACTTAATTTTTATGCCCTAACAATTTACTTTCTTTATTAATTCCAGATTAGACAAACAAATATATTTGTTTATACGACTATCTGGCCTATATGACCAATCTCATCAAGGATACCTTTAGTAGACGGACAGGACACTTCGTTTCGTGGAAATTTTTTGAATCCCAATTTTCGCGAATTAATACACTACGGAGATAGGAAATTTGCAGATTTTCAACATAAAATTAAAGATTGAGCTCGATTGGAAACAGATACAAATCTCATCTTTTGATATATGCGTTTCCTGCCTTCTAACTCTATCTAACTATGTATGACCTTATTTGTCAAATGTTGATCTTTAAATTGTAAAATATCTTGTCGAAAATTACAATTTCAATAAAATGGTATTTCACCAGCTGGGCAGGTTCTGATCCTCTTCTAACTGAGTCTGCTTTATTCAAAGAACATTTCTAAGAATCAGTATTTGGGATAATTTGGCTGGTCCATAATTGTGGTGATAATTTTGTCAATTCCCGACTCTCTCTGGATTTGCAATTCGTCATTCAGTAGTTTTTGACGAAACTGAATCAAGATCAATAAAAATAATCGGAAGATCAATTTTTCACAAATTAAGCCGTACATAGTTTGATAGAGTATGAAGGCAGGAAACACATATCAAAAGATGAGATTTGCATCTGCTTCCAATCGAGCGCAGTCTTTAATTTCATGTCGAAAAACTGCAAATTTCCTATCTTCGTAGTGTATTTTTGCGCGAAGATTAGACTCCAAAATTTTTCTAAGAAACGAAGTGTCCCGTCCTTCTACTCAAGGTGTCGTTGGTTATTCCTCGTACCAAAATCCCGTAATAAAAAACTGCTATCACCTGAGATGCATACAGGAAATAGGGATGAAACAATTAAGATCGGTGTCACGGGTCTCAAGCACAGGATGCTATAGCTGTAACGCTGCGGAGAAAGAGGCCATGAGCCTCAGTATTATAGGTGGGGTTTTATGTGTCACAACTGCTGTTGTGTCGGGAAAAAAATCAAGACAGGGAGGGAACTCGTCAATCCAGATCATCATGGCATAAGCATAATGGGAGCTTTCTGTTTTCATGCTCGTACATTCAGGAAAACGAAAAGCAACAACGGAGTCTTTGATTTCCCCTCTCCAAGCTGGCATTTGAGAGGAAGTGAGTTGAATCGGGGACTCAGCTCAGATTGTTTGCGCCTCCGACAGCTCAGCCTATTGTGTCGGATTGCCACCCTCCCCTCCTTCATCCTGCCGGTTCATAGCTAGCAGTCAATTTTTTTTGTCCATTCAATTAAAACAAATTTCTCCATTCCCGTTCCCGCTCTGTTAACCAAAAGCTTTGTGCAAATCAGTTGGCCTGGCAGATGCACCAGCCTCAGAACTGCAGCTCAGCTACGTGATCAGAACTAAGGCAATGGTGGATGGGGAACAATGGAGCACTCCCCACCAAAGCCTGCCGTAAAAGAAGTGCCTCCCATGCAGCCAAACCGCTCATCGCTTCTGTGTCAACCCCGTTCTGCTGGCTGCAGATCCAATGCGCAGCTCTAGTTTCTCAAAAAGCGACTCCGCGCACTGCACCACCCACGTCGCGGCCCCTTTCTCTGGCTGCATCCGCTTCACTGCGGCCCTCAAGGGACGAGGGGAGACAGAGAGAAAAAGAGACGAAGAGCCGGGAAGTGAAGAGGTTTTCTCAGATCTCTACTGCTGCTGCTGCTGCTGTTGTCATTTCTGGTTCAGCCATTGCTGTGATGTTGTTGGTTGCCATGCAGCCACACTGTTGCCGACAGAGCAGCAGAGATAGAGACAGAGAGAAACGCAAGTAATTTTATGGATGATTTTTTGTCGGCTCAGCTATCCCTTCGATGCAAAATTATGCATGCCGATGAACGATTTTGCTTTTGTAGGCAAAAAATATAAAGATTAATTTTCACTTTCTAAAATTTCACCTGTATCTCCATTATCTCCATTCCTCACGTAAAAATAACGTGTAGTTATATTCTCAAAATCGCTTAATCTATTATTTTTTCCTTCCACGAAGCCACAAAAATGACTTAGGAGGCGAATGAAGCTATACGAGTGCGCATACTTATCAAAATGCCTGGTACATAAAACTGTACATAAATTACAGAGATGGAGTTGTCAAAGAGATGTAGAGTTTGTCGTTATAATGGAAGCCATGCAGTTCTTTACCAGAAAATCTAAAAAACATAGGAGAGAAAGAACATTAGCTATCGCTGGGGGGAAGTGAAAAGAAGTTCAGGTTAGGAGAATCAAAACGCATGAATTTTACTGGCCTACATCGTTAAAACTCATTCCTGAATCTGGCAGAAAAAATCTTTTTAGAAGCTATTCCAGCACAGAGGACTTCAGCTTTTGGCCACGAGAAAAATGCGAAAAAGTTTTATTGCCTAATTGAGACAGGGCTTTCTCTGAAGGGTTGCGATGGGAATCGAGGGAGAAACAATTGGGAGCTGTAGTCGCTGGTGAGGCAGGAGCGGAAATGATGGCAACGAGGCTGCCTCAAAGCAAATCGTGACTAACACCGCAAGCCTGGAGGAAACAATGGAGGTGCATTTTTTCCAAATCACTGGTGGCAACCCTCGACAAGCGGCTCCCTGCTAGATTTTGGTAGCTTCTCTTGGTGCCTGGCTTAAATCCATTGCTTCAGATCAATCAGTGTTGCAAAAAATAGGATTCTGCCCATTCAAACACTTCTTTACAACTCTGAGCTACCCTTCTGAACAATATCTCTTCAGGTTAAAGCTCATTAGGTGGTCGAAAGACTGAGCTAGTTGAGATATAACGTTCAACTTGGGATTCAATACTTGTTCCATTCTTTACTAAAGTTTTGCATCAAGTTTTTTTTAATCGAACCTTCGAACTAAACGACCATTGATTGTTCTACAGTAAGCCAAAAGCCCCATCGACGATGAGTCAATTTGTCAATCGTATTGATCTGTCAGATTTTCGAGAAATTTTGGTCTACTTGCTTCAGAGCGTCGAAGTTCACATTCGGCATCATTCGGAATTGAGAGAGTACATTTTAAGATTTGTCTAGCGCTGCCTTCGTTCCCAATATGACATTTTCACCGAAACTTGGAATCAGCAGCGGCGGTTTCCCCACCACAGCATAGACGGAATAGATGGCGGGGAAGAAGATAGGCAAGGAATTTTTCTGCTTTCGCCCGATTTGGAAAAGCCCCAATGAGTCACTGCCCGGCCAAACTGCTGGGCAGGATGGGATGTCGACGGGGGTTGGGAATTCCAACCGGCCCTTTGTTAGCCTTCGTTTCCACCGCTTATGCGCAGTATTTGCACCGCGAATGGTACGAGGACGCGCACCATTGGGCGGCTGATAGCCTTCAGCTCTCCACCGACGAGGGGGTCCAACGATCCAGAAGTTAAGTGTCGAACCTGCACAGCCTGCTGCCGGGAATAGATAGCGCAGCTCGCCTTTTTTCGCTGCTTGCCAGTGGAAAAAAGAATAGAAAAGAACGACTTTACTTACGAGATGACGCACGACGTGGCGCCTCAGCCATCGACAGCTCAACAGCATCCGGCACGTCGGAGAGCTCGTCAGGCGAGGGGTTACCATGGTGCCCGCACAGACGCCGCTATACCACTCACCTTCAAAGATCCCGATCCTGAATCTCCGCCGCCGTCGTCTCCGTCTGCGGCCGCAGCTCAGCCGCGTCCCGCCGCTGCTGTTAGTCGGCATTGTCGCAAGAGCCAGCTCGAGCAGCTGCGAAATGACCTAGAGAAACTGGGCCGGCAGATCGCCTTGCTGCGAAGCGGTGGCGCGCCTCAGGAGCAGCCCGAGGCAACGGAGAAGCCAGCTCAGTCGCCAGCAAAGCTGGAAACCCTAAAGAAGCCATCGCCCGCTCAGCCTTCGTCGCCGCCAAAGCGGGCATCACCAACACCGCCACCACATTCATCCCCACCTTCGTGGAGGCGAAGAGAGGTCGAAGCGGTAGTTACAACAACTGCAGCAGGAAAGGAACTGGCTGCAATGGCCAGAACAGGTGCTGCAACTAGAAATGGTGTTGAAGATACGGCAGGAGTTGAGGACGCCGGCACGACTAGAGCAGAGAGGCGGAGATATTTGCGTCGTCGTTCAGTGAACGATGAGGAGTCGGGCTCAGGGGCAGCGGCTGAAATAACTGAACCCACGGACCCAACGCAACTACGTAGGCGAACGCGTCGCGGCGCTGGCCTTCTGTGCAAGGAGAAGTCGCCATACAGAGACGACTCCGACGGCCATCTGATCTACGCGTTTGGCGACGTACTGAAAGATCGCTACCGGATTGCTCGTACCCTCGGAGAAGGCACCTTTGGAAAAGTGACAGAGTGCGTCGACCTGCAAGACCTCTGCCAGAGTCACGTGGCGATAAAAATAGTAAAGAATGTGGCCAAGTACCGCGAGGCGGCTATGCTTGAGATTAACGTCCTGAAGAAGCTTGAAGAAAACGACCCGGATGGAAGACACCTGTGTATCCGACTGTTGAGCTGGTTCGACTTTTATGGCCATGCGTGTCTGGTGTTTGACCTCCTTGGAAAGTCAGTGTTTGATTTTCTAAAAGAAAATGACTTTGCACCTTATCCGATTGAGCACGTACGACACATTGGCTACCAGCTAGTGCATTCAGTGGCTTACCTGCACGCCAACCAGCTCACCCACACTGATCTTAAGCCCGAAAACATCCTGCTGGTGAAGTCAACCTATACAACCTTTTACAATCCGCGCCGCAAGAAAGAAGAGCGAATGCTCGACAGAACCGACATCAGATTAATTGACTTCGGCTCGGCAACTTTCGACCACGAGCACCACTCGAGTGTGGTGTCGACCCGGCACTATCGCGCGCCGGAGGTCATCCTGGATCTAGGCTGGGCGCAGCCGTGCGACGTCTGGTCAATCGGTTGCATTCTGTTTGAACTGTACACCGGTTTCACCCTGTTCCAGACGCACGAAGACCGGGAGCACCTTGCCATGATGGAGCGAATTCTTGGCCACGTGCCCTACAGAATGACTCGGGCTTCGCGGGCCGGCCTCTTTCGTCACGGCCGTCTCGACTTTGATCATCACGGCATTGAAGGCCGATTTGTTCGCGAGAATTGCCGCCCGTTGCATCGGTACCTGCGCGACGAGACGGCCGATTCGCGTAATCTCCTTGATCTGATGCAGCGGATGCTCGAGTTCGAGCCCGAGGAGCGAACAACGCTCAAAAGTGCGCTGCATCATCCGTTCTTTGCGTCGCTTCCTCCGGAGCATGTGCTGCACTACAGTTAGATTGCTGCACCAGCTGAAAGGGGAGTCTTGGGAGCGGGATTTGGAATTATATGTTAAAAGCCAGAGGAAATTTTGTTGTGCTGCAATAATTATAGATTAAGCTTTTGTGTACATAAGCTGCGTAATACAAACCAAATTATAGTCACTTGGCTTTCTAGGTATCAACGTACGAGTAACTCTCAAACGCTTCACTATGGTAGATTTGCCCTTGCTCATTTGCGTTAACTTTGCCGTTTAAGCTTTCAAAAACCTAATTTTAAGCTTTGTGAACCATTTTTTTTCAATTTGACCTATAGAGGTATATTGTGTGCAGCTGCTGCTTTGGCTGAAACTTTTCCTGGTTGTAATTTTCCTGCTTAAAAATTGAACGCCTGTTTTTCCAGGAAAACTTTTCTAGGTTGCGCCTGACGGCACGTCATAACTTTTAAAATAATTACAGGACACCTGATGCTGATGCTGTAGGCCGGGACCCATAAAGCTTTGAAAGGATTTTAAGTGCCGCTATTTTTTTATTTTTGTCTGTGCTAAACTTTAAACAATTATCTCGCTTATAATCTGCCTCTAACCTTAATCTATCAGAATTTCTAAAACCAAATGTACTCCGCTAAATCTGGTCTGCTTCCCATTAGCCAAAACTGATTCCTGTATATTATGCATAACTCTAAGCCTGCTCTGCGTGCATTGAAACATACCTTTGCTATTTAACTGTGCCTTTGACTGAATAGTTTCACGTATGAGACACCGCAAAATAATTGTATTTGATTGATGGCGATTTCTAAACAGCTTTAAAAGTTTTTCTGTTGTCTAAAGACGCAAAAAATGCTCGCTTTTATCTAATTCGAAGTCGAATCGAAAGTGTATTAGTCTGCATATCCTTTAACATCACGCTTAGTTGCTACCCGATAGGATAAGGGCAAACTGCATACTACAAAAATCAGCAGAGAAAATTGCAACTTTCCAGGCCATTCTCCTTCCCCACAAATAAACCCTCTCTCTACCCTGTGTTTCACCCTATTCGAATTATTCTTGTCTTAGTATAGCGTTTAGCTCTTATAGAAAAGCATGCGCTTATCAGATTACTATCAGTAGAGTCGAGTTGTAAATGATTTCTAAAATAATTTAAAATGTCACAAAAATCTTAAAAATGAACGTACCCTAAGGATTTGATTTTGAAGGACGGTAACATTTACTTATAAATATCATAATTTTTTTAAATCTTTAACAAAAAATATTGTCTGAAAAGATGGGTACCTTCTGCAGCTTTCGGCCAGTGTGTCTGCAGCAAGACCAAGTCCATCCGATAATTCACTAGCTACTTAGCGGCGAGCTTTTTTTTATTCTCAATAAAGGCTTCGTCCTTCTTCGGGAACTCCAATAGATTCGGCTGCCAGGAGAGGCAGACAGACAGAAGTCTCTCCGGCGGCTTTCTCAGCATCGGGGCAACAGTGGGGTGCAGGTTGTCCCAACGGGGCACCGCCCTGACGCCCAGGCGGTCAACCAAAGCGCTGTCCTCTCTGGCGGTAAGCCAGAAGCCCCGGTGCATCAGCGCGCCCTGCACGATGGCCTTGTCGGCGTCCAATTTAGCCAGGAAGCGCCTGTCGTCGTTCAGCATCCAGACTAGCAGCCAGGCGCGGCGCTCCTTGCGCAGGCTCAGCTCGAACAGCTTGGTGAGACATTTGACGAAATCGCTGCGCCTGAACACCGCCAGCTGGAGCAGGTAGCGGTGGTTAGAGCTCAAGCCGCTGCCCGCCATCAGGCTGTATTGCTTGCCGGAGGAAACCGCTGAGCTCACTATCTGACCTCGGGGGGGGGGGGTAATGAAAATTGCTGGGATAGTAGAGTGACAGCTGGAGTGAATATTGCATAAACAGTAGAGTGACAGCTGGAGTGAAAATTGCATAAACAGTAGAGTGACAGCTGGAGTGAAAATTGCATAAACAGTAGATAGAGGGACAGCTGGAATGAAAATTGCTGGGATAGTAGGGTGACAACTGGAGTGAAAATTGCTGGGATAGTAGGGTGACAACTGGAGTGAAAATCTTAGAGATAGTAGAGTGACAACTGGAGTGAAAATCGCAGAGATATTAGAGTGACAGTCGGAGTGAAAGTTGCAGAGACAGTAGAGTGACACTTGGAGTGAAAGTTGCAGAGATAGTAGGATAGGGTGACAACTGGAGTGAAAATTTTCGAACTCACTCTCAACGAGTCGTAAGCCGGTTCGAATGTGTCCTCATCTGAGCATTTGATAAATAGTTTACAGCGATTCTTTTCCAGGAAGTCGCCCAGTTGCACAGAATCGATCTCGGACTCCATGGCCGCTTCGATCGCAAGATCGAAAAAAACTAATAAAAATCACTCCCTCTTGTTTACCTGAGTAGCTAGGGTGATCCCTTGAAGCTAAATTTCAATATCTAGAGAGACACATCAAGCCACTTAGTCTATGGAAAGCCAGAAACAATGTTTTTCTAGCTAATAATTTTTCGATGATTCTAAAACAAGCAACCACTTCCTGTTGCGTTTCGCCCATTACTTTAAGTCTGTTGAATTATGAACTAAAGCCTATGAGCTTTAGAGTGACTGTGTCCAATGCGAAAAGGTCCTTTTTACAAGCAATTTCGTGCCAAAAGAGATTATACCTGATTGAAAAAATTATCTATTTCGTCACAAAGGTCAGGGAGAGCAGCATTTTCAGTTAGCAACTGAGCGCGTGATGATGCTGTAGAGGAGCAGGATTAGTTAGCCCCATAATACCTACGATCCCGTAAGGCATAATGAATCTAGTAAGATTTTGCATTGACGGGATGTATTTATATATTAATCTCGAAAGCCGAAGGATTAAAAAATTTCCATTTACACTACGACTGTTCAACTCGTCTTGCTTGGATAAAACCAACAGAGCACAAGTCCATGATAGGCTTAGTATCATAGCAACGAAACTGTGCCGCCTATTTTTTCCAACTTCGATCGGATTTATTGGCTTCGATTTCCTGGAATCGATTGCTTAGAAAGATGATCCAACTAAAAAAGATACCAAATTGGCAGATTGTATGCCGCCGCAGAAACCACTCCAGCCAAACAGTGGGAGGGTCACTGATTTGATTGATTTATCGCCCTTATGCTCGAAAAATCTAAGGAGTCCGCTTTGACTCTGGAATGCCGATGAAGGCAGTGTAGGGCGAGGGATTAAATAGCCTCTCAAAGTATGGCAAAGAGTGGGAAAACTTGAGATCAACCTGTCAGGCCTCTGATTGAACGTTGGCAGGGTTAAGGAACCGAGCAGCTCAGAGCTTTAGAGTTCGGTGTGTGTTTTGAAGAGAAAGAAATCGTCCGTATTTGAATTCTCAGGAGAGCGAAACCTCAAGCGCAAAGTACCTAACCCAGCGGATGTCGAGAAAGTCTCTGGCGGCGTATGCCCTTTGAAGTTAGGACTCCTCACTGAAGCCATTTCCGCTTTATTATAAATTAGAATGCGCATAAAGCAGAATGGACAAATTATCCTGATAAGTTTCACGTTTAATCAAGCAATGATCTAGGAAAAACAATCATCGTTATGAGTTTTATTTTACTTTTTAATTGTTTAAACCCCGAACATCTACGTAAATAAAATCAAGCCAGGAGTGTCTGCAGGGAGTCCATGCCGCACAAAATATCTGGGTTTCTACGAAAATAGGTGCAAAAATCTTCCCAACTGATGACGCCATCTTCATCGGCGTCCAACTGGTTGAAAACCATCTCCGTCCGGTCCTCCACTGTGGCCAAAGTCACTGGCGGATGAACCCGATGGCCCAGCAGGTCGTACACGGAGCTGACCACTTCGAATATCTCGCGTTTGTTGATCTCGCCATCCTTATTGATGTCGTACATGTTGAAGATCCATTTGAGTCGCTCCTCTCTGCTCCCCTTCAACAGGGTGTTGAGGCACATGACGAACTGCTCGAAGCTGACTGAGCCCGTTCGGCTGCGGTCGAAGCCGCAGAATACGAAGTGTGCGAATGTGTGCGCGTTCCCGAGAGGGAATATTTGCGCAAGGATTCGCTCCAGGACCTCCTCCTGCATAAGGCCTGGATAAGTAAGGATGAATGACACATAAAGGTCTCTAGAAGATGTAACGAGCAATAATCAGGCTTACCTTTGGAAGCTAAAGCAGCTTTAATTTTTTAAATTATATTGATAAACGATCATTAGGAAATCTGCACTTTGAAGGCTTACCTCCAGGTAAGCGGTCCCACATAATGTCAATCCTAAGGCTCTATCCCTCTACGTACGAGCGTACAAACAGCCTGACCCCACCTCACTCAACTCCTACCCCAAGTCCTGGCCCTCTACGTACAAACGCTCCACCTCACTCAGCTCTCATACTGGGCTCTAGCCCTCTACGTACAAATCACCTCGCCCCACCTCAATCTACTCCTACCCCAGACCCTGGCCCTCTACAGGGCCATTGAAATTAAGGGTATTTGTGTACCCTTTAACTCAATTGAAAACTGCGTTTTATTATATTACAATCGTATTTCGGCTTTTATTGCTAATGAAATTTAACATGCATAATTTCTTCCCATGAATTTCTATCGTGTTTATTCTCTAATCTTTCTGCCGCCGCCAATAGTTTAACCATAACTCTTCTAGGATTGAATCTCATACAATTGCTAGAAATTGTTGACTCAAGCAACACCCAGCTACTTTTTGTTTCCTTTCTAGTTGGAAGGAAAAGGCTCAAGCACTTCGTTTCCACGCAAGTGCCAGAAACTAGAATGGCAGTCGTAAGTACGAAAAAAGCTGACAGGCTCTTCAATTGGAGACCGAGTACACTATTGAGCTAAGAGCACTGAGCGGCTTTGACTGTCTCAGTAACCAAAGCGAAAAAGTCGCAATAATGCAGCTGAAGCCTTGCCACACAGCAAACTGGCAGTCCCGTCACGAAGTGCGGGTGGGGCCAGATAGGAAATTGGATCCGGCACTGCCCCCCCACTGCGTCCCTCTAAGCTGCTCCTTAAACAGCGTCTCTCCCTCACTCTTTCCCAATTCTCCTGGCGCCTCTTCCTGCCTCCGGTATCCCCCCAGCTTTCTGGAGCTACTGTATCATCTGCGACCCTTCGGTTTCAAACAATTTTTCATAATCGTCTTGATCCCACAGTTGCTTTCTTTAGAATAAGCTTTTCAATAATGTAATCATTAATCTTAGGCCCTCCAAAACATACGGTAGAACATTAGATTTGGCTAATTTTCGATTTAACAAGTGATGATGGCTGATTTAATGAGTCATACCATCTTGCCAGCAATTTTAGAGTTCCATATTTTCAGTCAGTAAGTAGCCTTGGTTTTTGATTCGAAGTGTGCCCTCCAAGACTTTGTCTACAACCCTTCAAATATTGAAAATTCTGACAATGCAAGTGCTCCTGACCCAACGACTCCTGACCCAATAACTCCTGACCCAATTACTCCTGACCCAATGACTCCTGACCTAATAACTCCTTACCCAATGACTCCTGACCTAATAACTCCTGACCCAAAAACTCCTGACCCAATGACTCCTGACCCAATGACTCCTAACCAATAACTCCTGACCCAATGACTCCTGACCTAATAACTCCTTACCCAATAACTCCTGACCTAATAACTCCTTACCCAATGACTCCTGACCCAATAACTCCTTACCCAATGACTCCTGACCTAATAACTCCTTACCCAATGACTCCTGACCCAATAACTCCTGACCCAATGACTCCTGACCCAATGACTCCTGACCCAACAACTCCTGACCCAATGACTCCTGACCCAATTACTCCTGACCCAATTACTCCTGACCCAATGACTCCTGACCCAATGACTCCTGACCCAATTACTCCTGACCCAATGACTCCTGAGCCAATAACTCCTGACCCAAAAACTCCTGACCCAATTACTCCTGACCCAATAACTCCTGACCCAATGACTCCTGACCCAATAACTCCTGACCCAATGACTCCTGACCCAATAACTCCTGACCCAATAACTCCTGACCCAATAACTCCTGACCCAATGACTCCTGACCCAATAACTCCTGACCCAATAACTCCTGACCCAGTGACTCCTGACCCAATTACTCCTGACCCAATGACTCCTGACCCAATAACTCCTGACCCAATAACTCCTGACCCAATAACTCCTAACCCAATGACTCCTGACCCAATGACTCCTAACCCAATAACTCCTGACCCAATAACTCCTGACCCAATAACTCCTGACCCAATAACTCCTGACCCAATGACTCCTGACCCAATAACTCCTGACCCAATGACTCCTGACCCAATTACTCCTGACCCAATTACTCCTGACCCAATGACTCCTGACCCAATAACTCCTGACCCATGTCTCCTGAGCCAATAACTCCTGACCTAATAACTCCTGACCCAAAAACTCCTGACCCAATAACTCCTGACCCAATGACTCCTGACCCAATAACTCCTGACCCAATGACTATTGACCCAATAACTCCGGACCCAACAACTCCAGACATTAGATTTGGCTAATTTTCGACCCGACGACTTTGATTTAGGGGGTTCTTCTCCAGATCTAACGACCCAACGAACCCGCGCCAAGACGCACCGTACGGACACTCGGTCTTGAATCGCCGGTAGATGGCCTTGAGCTCCTGGCCGCTGAATCGCGTGCGCTGCACTAGGCTGGCCAAGCTGACCGTCCGCGGCCTCCTGGCGTACAGCGTCAGCTCCAGCTGGCTCGCCTCGTCAGGCAGGTGGCCGCTGAGGACGGCGGCAGATTTTCGGCGCATCTGGCCGATCAGACTTGACGGCGCCACCGTGAAACGACGCAGAAATCGTTGCAGACGGCCGCCGGCGCCGGCGCTCTCCATTGCCGGCAGCGCGATGGCGCCTGACCGCTGCTGGCGCCGCTGGTTCAGCATCGCGTTGGCTGCCTGTCTGTCTGTCTGTCTGTCTGTCTGTCTGTCTGTTTGTCTGTCTGTCTGTCTGTCTGTCTGTCTGTCTGTCTGTCTGTCTGTTTGTCTGTCTGTCTGTCTGTTTGTCTGTCTGTCTGTCTGTTTGTCTGTCTGTCTGCCTGTCTGTCTGTCTGTCAGCCTGTCTGTCTGCCTGTCTCTCTGTCTGTCTGTCTGTCTGTCTGTCTGTCTGTCTGTCTGTCTGTCTGTCTGTCTGTCTGTCTGTCTGTCTGTCTGTCTGTCTGTCTGTCTGTCTGTCTATCAGTTCGTGTTTCTGTCAGTCTATATGAGTCTCTTTCTTTGCTTCTTGTTACACACAAAAAAGAATTTCTCTAAAATATGTCTGCAAGCTTCTTAAGTGTAAGGAAAGTCTCAAATTTGGGAAAGCAAGTTGAGATTCAAACCTTGTGTTTTGGTGTGCTCCGTTCAGCCAATGACCCGCCGTCAGGAAGGAATAAAGACACTTCCCCAATGAAATTGAAAACGCCAAGATTTGCTTCTAACCAATGACACTTTGGGTAAAGTTTTGCACTGGATTTTTTAAATTCTTCATTCTCAGTCAGTCAATCAAAATACTTTTGATTTCGAAAAAAATTTTTCCTCTTGAGTGTAGCGTGATATGTCTGTGCAACCAGTTAACTAAGCTTTGGAAATCCCCACAAAAGTAAATAATACACGTAAAGATCTGCCACTTACATGAAAAAAATTTTTTTGTAAAAATTAAAAATCGATAGTCCTTGAAACACTCTATACGAGCGATACTTTTGACGCCCAAATTCAAAAACTTTCTCTACAAAAGTTTTGTCATTTTCTGCATATTTGTGGCATTTCTTTTCTATACTACTAGCAGTAGGAATATATGCATTACAAAGTATTAAAAAATAAGTAGAAACAACTAATGAAAACTGGAGCTCTTAGCTAATTAATTAGAAAATGCTAATTTTTTTCTTACGTACTTCCTAAGCAACATAAACAGGTTTTTATTGACAGCACTGGACACAAAAAATTGTTGTTTATTAACGGCAGTGGCATTTAATGGAGCCTCTTTTTTTCTACGCGTTATTATTCAAATTTACCTTGGGTACGAATCAAGGACTAACTGTATTGCAATCAACTGAATAGGCAGACCTACAGAAAATTCTTGTAGTATAGGGGATTCTCTTCGTGTGCTAATCGCTTGCTGTTTGATCTGAACTGTCCTGTGGATGGGGGAGGCTGGGGGGCAGAACGGGAAATTAGTTTGTGATAGCTAGCTGGTGAACGAGCCTGGCTGTGAGCTCTCAGCTCTCTATCTCTCTCTCCGGGATGGTGTCTGTTAGGGAACATAAAGGAGATCTATAGGGAGGAGACGATGCGCCTGAATCCCAATAGAACCCACGCTGACAGACTATTTGGCTGCCGCTTGATGAATGATGAGCTCCGCTTTTAGAAGCTGGGCAACTCTGGACTGGGGCTGCCACCGAGTCTCGAGGTTTCTCTGTGCCCCCTCTCTCTCTTCCCCTTCTATCGTCACTCTCGCAAATATTCCTTATGCGCTTTGGCAACTGCTTGCAGAGAAGGAAAAAGTTAGCCCAGTGTCATTGCTTGGGAAATCTAATAAGCATAATTAATGACAGACGGCCCTAATCTATCGAGCGGGGAATTTTCCCAGCTGCGGATTTCTAAGGAGAAGTCTCTGTCCCGGCTGCTGTGCATTTTAACGCGTAATTTTCGATTCCAAAATATTTTTTTCAGTGAAATTCAGACCAAATTTCTTTGTTTGAAAATCAGACAAACTAAACTGCCTGCAGGACACAAATACTGACAGACAAAGAGGATTTCTCTTCATTAAAAAGGCACCCGAACGGTTCAAAGAGAATGAGCACGAACGGATCCGTGGGATTGACATGCACACAGACAGACACACAGATAGACAGACAGACAGACCCACAGACAGACAGACAGAAATAGACAGACAGAGAGACAGGCAGACAGACAGACAGGCAGACACGCAGACAGACACACAGACACACACACACACACACACACAGACAGACAGACATAGACAGACAGAGAGACAGACAGACAGACAGACACACAGACACACAGACAGACACACAGACAGACAGACAACAGACACCCAGACAGACACACAGACAGACACACAGACAGACAGACAACAGACACACAGGCAGACAGACAGACATAGCTCGTACATAGACAGACAGACGAGTAAGTGGATTCCCGATCTCCCGCAGACAGACGCCTAAAGGGCACATAAGAGAACGAGAGTGCCATCAGACCATTGGAATTGAGCGTGGCTCAGCAAATGCAAGGACAGTATCGGAACTAAACAAGTCCCAATCGGCCGATGGGAGGGGGTAGAAGCCAGACGACGGTGAGTTCTCGTTGTCAAAGTGCGTCGACAAATGCGGTCGGAATGGGACGGAAGGGAGAAACAGCTCTGCCCAATGCCTCCACCTCCCTCTCCCACTCCCTCTTTCTGCCCCCGTCCCTCGCCCCGCGCCTCGCGGCTACCCCGCAGTCGAGCCGTCCTTTCCCGTGGGGGGCATGACGGGAGCGCGGGATTGTGGAATTGTGCGCAGCGGGATGGGAGAGACTTGAAGTTAGCTCCGTCCGTCCTTCCGTGCCTCTCTCCTAGCATACCAGTCAAGAATCCCTTCTGCCCCCTCCCCCTTACAAGAAGCTCCGCCCAATCTCTCTAACGAATGAACGCACACGGAATCCCCACTCGTTGCCAGCTACTAAAGTCAGTCAGCCGCCAGCCATCCCCAATGCCAAACAACTGAGAGAAAATCCCGCACCAACTGCCCCCCCACCTCAATCCTCAGTCCAGCCGCTGCATAGCTGCAACTAATAACTCGCGCATACTAATGCTGCTATAGTATTACGTCGCTTTAGTCCCGGCAGCAGCAGTAGCAGCAAAAAAAAGCGGCAAAGAACCCCCCGCCTCCCCCCTGTCCAGTGGTAAAACACGGCATATAAACAGGCAACTAAACCAATAGGACAGCGGCACTGCTCAGCGCTTGCGCAGATATTTTTTGCTCTCAAACCTATACGCAGCGCGAGAGCCAGGACGGACAGCAGACAGCAAAGAGAGCGGGAGACAAAATTTCTTGAAAATCCACCGTGTCGCCCAGAAGAAAAGAGAATTGGCACACACACACACGCACACACCTGATTGGCGAAGCGTTGCGAGGAGAAAAATTAGAGATTCGACTGAAAAAAGGCAGCATAAAAACCGAGGAGCAGGATCGGCAAAGCGAGTTCCGTTCGCGTGAGACTCTGCACGTTAAAATCCAGACTTTTTTGTTAGAATTTTCTGCAGATAGTTGAAATCTTCTTCCGCTAGACAGGCAGACACTGGGGGGCAAATGCTGCAGAGTCGGCAGCCGCCGCCCTTGCCTCCGACTGCTATAGAAGAATTAACCGCCGCTGGAGACCAATCGACCTAGCAACTAAAGAAAAAAAACGATTTAGCAGATTCTCGAATGGTCAGCTGATATTTCGGTCAGCTAATACACAGACGCACACACAAACTTCAGCTTAGCAAAACAAAACTTATACCTGCAGTTGACGACAAAATTTCTTAACAAAACAAAGTCAGTGCAGAACATTTGCCGAGAGTGCTTGCTAAAGAAGATGGCGCATGAAGAGCCAGCTGTCGTGACGGAGCCACAGCCGCAGCTATTGGAGCCGCAGCCGCAGCCGCAGCAGCCGCAGCCGCCGCCACCGCAGCCGCAGCCAATTTTGCGCAAAAAGCGGCTCAACCAGGACAACTCTGCCGCCAGCAATCATCACGTCCGGATCGCTCCGTCGCCGACTAGTCACGACGAAGACGAGGATCAGGACGACGAGGCCATCGCGGACGAGCCACCCTGGACAGACAGGGAGAATCCGTTCCGGCCAGGCAGCGATCTGGAGCGTCAGGCCGAGAGTTTGCTGAGAAATTCGCGCATTTCGCGAAACTCCGTTCACCTGGCCGAGCCCGAAGCTGAACCGCAGGCCGACAAACCGGGGGCAGAGGCGCAGCCGGATCAGAAACCGGAACCGGAAGTGACGGCCCAAACAACAGCGACGGGTGCGACAACAAATTCCGAGGACATGACGCTTCGCGAGGACACGGTTGGCCTGCTGACGCCTTCAATGGCGGTAGCCGCCGTCATAGCTGACGACGAAGCCGCGGACTCCTCTGGGCTAGACGATGAGCCCGACGTGGTGGAGCAGCCGCTGGTTGCCGCAGCTTCTGCGCCGGCCGCGTCAGCGTCGTCCGCCGCTCCGTCAGCATCGGAGGCTCCCAACGGGTCCGCGTCTCCAAGACGGCAGCCGGCGCAGTCGCCGCCACCATCGGAAACAATGACGACAGCTACAAAGGCGACCGATGGAGCAGCCACGGAGGAAGCCGGCCAGGTGCAAACTAAAGGTGTTGGCCGGGCCTGCTGCGACCTCATGTGATCCCTGCACCCAGTGCGCATAGCCGAGTCGCCTTGCCCAACACCCCAAACCCGCCTTCGCCTTTCCGAACTCACTCTTGACGCAAATTCTCAACGCTGAAGTTGAAAGTACCCGGTTGACTCTGTTCAGCAACTTCTAGAAATTATAGCAGCTTCGCCAATGCGCAACCTTTGACGAGCCTCGTCATATCCTCACAGCTTTTAGTTCATAAGACGAACCGTATTGCACGAAATCTTATTAGTTGAAGACCCGTTAGGTGTTAATTTAGTCACCTAGATGTCCCTCATAACTAGCAGAAACAGAGTAAGAAATACGGGATTTTCAGTACTGCGCCACTACACTATTAGATTAGCAATCCCATACTAATAACATTTCTGCGTCCATGCTTTCTCGTTTTCAACAAGGGTAATGAAGCTGCTGCAGGTTTCAGCAGCGGCATATCAAAGCCTGGTCGAAATGAAATCTGTGTAGAAAAGCTACACTACGATTGTAAAATGCTATGATTTCCCATGTTTTAATGAAAATTTCCCGTGTGTACTATTATTATTTGCATGATTACCGATCGCGTTTTTTTGTGTCTCTTAAATCACTATTGCTGATTTTACTATTCATAGTATTTTAAACAGCTTTCATTTGTGCGTCTCTTTTTCTTGTGAAAAGATTTTCAGCATACAACATTTGTATAAATGGTTACGTAATACCTTGGTCATACAGGTTTTATCGATTTTGTAACCGAGTTAACATTTGCATTAGTTGAGCCACTCCAACCATAGAACTGTGGGTGTACTTTTTCACGCTACGGAAAAGACTATTCCTTCCACCGCAAAAAATGTTGATTTTCAAATTTCGCTTATTTAATTTGGACTTTTAGGGGGATTGGGAAACAAAATTTCGTTACTCAAGCAGATGCTTATATATCAACAAAGTAAATTTGTTTTATTTTTTTCTCGCGATTCATCCAACAAAAAAATTTTGTGCAAGATTAACAACAAACAGTACTTGTATAAATTTCTGATCGTGTTATATAAACATACAGTTACATTCGCTCTAATGTATTTGTTGAGTGGAGTCATTTACAGTTAATAGTGCATGTGAAAGTGTTTGGCTATCTAATCAATTTTTTTAACCTGACCATTGCTTTCTGCTGAACAAAAAATGAGACTTTCTAAATTTTCATGCCCTCAAGTTGATAAAATTTTTTCCTGCAATTTTTTTATAGCTTCTGATAAGCTCCAATGCACTTTGGGATTTCCAGAGAACAATAGTTTTAGAATTAATCTCGAGAAAGTTATCAGAGTTCGAGAGTTTATCAAATAAATTTATGGTGAGTTAGTTAGTACTCATTGTGGGAAAATCTGTGAGCAAAATAAAAAAGTGCGTGCTCTTGACCAGTGCCTTTGTAGTAGAATTGGGCGAGAGCTTGCCCATGGCACAAGTCCATTTACAAAAAAAGTTGCCACGCGTGCTGTGCTGTACAGTTAATGTGAACGTCCACAAACTTACAGTACCAAACCTACCCAACCAAGCTGGCTGTGGAATAATTAAAAGAAAAAGTGCACGTGACCAAGCCTGCACGGACATTCCTTTCTTCGCCATAACCCCCAAAATACGAGGAACGAATTTCTCTCTCTAGTTCCTAGCCTCTACGCCTCTTGACGGTGATCGTAGGAAAAAAACGGGACAGAAAGATTAGGATTTTTTAGCTCACATACGGACTTAATTGTCAATGCAGTTCATACTCTGTAAAAGAGGTCCGCTTGAAAAGGTATTGACAGTCAAATGATAGACACACTATTTGGAAACATGACTTTGGAAAGTAAATTATACAGTATATGAACATTGTAAACAGGGCAAATAATACTGTGCCCCACCAGCAGTGCAGTGAAGCGTGCACCAGCCAGAGGCCTAGTACTACATATGTAGAACTACATACAGAGCCTTGCTGAGGCCTCAACTTTGTGTGCTCGAGTGCGTAAGTGCGTTCGGAGTGTGTGTGTGTGCGCGCGTATTCCTGCCACAAATTCAATAGGCGAAGCAAGGCAGGGTTAGAATTTCGATAATGGGAAAATAAAGATAGAGAAATAAGAGAGAGCGAGAAAGGAAGGGTTAGAGGGGGAAGGCTTTTCTAGGCTTGCATAGCGTTGGTGAGTTTGGCTGCCAGCCAGAGTGAATTACGATAATAATAATAATAATAGTGTAATGCCCTCGTTTTTATAATTCCTTCTCATTTATCTTGAATTTGAGTTGGGCGCGATAAATGGCTAAAGTTAGGGGCGTGGCAAGTCAATGTTTGCCGTGCACATGAGCCCACGCAGCACTCAAAGCCTTGGCGTCGTCTTCTTTTAGAGCAGAAACTCGATATGAAATCGTTCTGGCTATTAATTTGTTATTGCTACAGAATGACGTCAGCTAATCAGTTGGGCTGCTGGTTAAGTTGATTGGAATCGCTTTTCTGATTGAAAAGAAAATAATCGTATTTCCGTTTTCTGTGCCAGAAATTTTTGCATACTCAAAAAATTGCCGCTCTGCTTTGCTATGAACCTGAAAAAAAAGTTTATTATGACCGTCACACTTTTCTGCTCCCCTTTTCAGCTCGGGCAATCCGTCTTCGAAAAACGTATGCTCAAAAGGCTTCTGGGTCATGACAAAAATGAGGAAAAAACAGAAACCCCACTGAAAGCAATGACAACAGCAAATAAACAACAATAACAAAAATAGCAACAACAATAACATAAACAAAGATCTGTGCCGCAGATCTTTGCTGAAGCCGGGTAGCAGATACTTAGAAATAAGAGCAGATGATAGCACATTTCAAACCGCAAGCTTTGTAAAGCACTAGTGAGTAGCTGGTGCCTGGATTCTCAATAGCTTGTGACTAATGAGCCTAGCCGTTTGTTTGTGTGTAAAGTGGCCCAATATGTCTTTATACTATATGTTTAGCCAATAACGAAATTGATCGCAATAGAAGAGAAGAAATCAATCGGCAGTTCATGAGGGATCAAACAACAAGCGTGAAACTCTTCAGTGGGTCCCCTTTTTCCCTTGCGCAAACAGAAAAACAATTACCCCCCATTTTTCTCCGCGTTAAGCTGACATTCGGAAGTAAGCTAGCTAAGGCTCTTTTTGATCCTCCGATCCTCTGTGTTTGTCAGGACGGGTGTTTACGGTCGGGGGAATGGGGAAGTTTCTTTCCAAAATAATCCCTAGAAAGCTCGTCGCGGAGCATGGGGTGTGCCGATTTTGTGTGTGTGTGTGTGTGTGTGTGTTGCAAATCATTTGGTAGATCGTCCATGACGCGGGTTTCGCGATGGAGGGAGGGAAGGGGTGAAATGTACGAGTAATTACAGGACTCAGACTAGCCTAATATTATATACATAAAAGGGGGGCAGCCGAGTTGTGCTTGAGATGCGGAAGAAGCTAGTGTACTCAGGCCCTCGCCTCACATCGATCTGTCTGCCATCTCTCCTCCCTCTCTTTCTCTGTCGTCTAATCGAGACGACATACACACACACACACACACACACACTTCAGAATCCTCCAGACAAGTGTACTTTCTCTGTTTACGCTGGGTCGACGCGCACTCTTCATACAGGAATGTCTCTGTGGCCCACCCAGACTCCCACCCTCTCCCGAGATCCCGACTCCCTTGCCGCGTGTCTCCCCTCTCTCTCTCTATTTCTTTTTCTCTCTACATTCCTGTCTTTCACGGCCTAATTTAAGCAACAAAAAAAACTTTTTTTGCTTCACTAAGATTATGCGCAAAGCTTAGTGTCGGCGGAATAATATTATATTAGGGGGTAGGGCAGAGTATGGTCGGCGTCGGTTCCTCAGCTGTCTGGCAACCTGTCATTGCTGCTTTATTTGGAATGCTGGCTAGTCTGTCAGCGCAGACATGGGTTAATGCTAATGCATTTTGTCTAATTTATTTTACATGGCTCCAGACAGATAAGGCATCTACTAATTACACGCAATACGGATAGGTAGACAGAGACAGACAGAGAGACCAGACAGACATACAGACGGACAGACACACAGACACACAGACAGACAGGCAGACAGACAGACAGACAGACAGACAGACAGGCAGACAGACTCACAAACAGACAGACAGACAGACAGACAGACAGACACACAGAGACAGACAGACAGACACACAGACAGACAGGCAGACTCACAAACAGACAGACAGACTCACAAACAGACAGACAGACAGACAGACTCACAAACAGACAGACAGACAGACAGAGACACACAGACAGACACACAGACAGACAGACAGACAGATAGACAGACAGGCAGACAAACAGACAGGCTGACAGACCTACAGGTAGACAGGTAGATAGACAGACAGGCATAGTAATAACTAACAGCAACGGTTCAATCGAACTGCAGTGCACTAAAACCAATAGCCCAAAAATTTAGCACAATAAAAACAGTTTCGAATATAGCTAGTTGCCGGGCAAAATTTATTACGCTCAGACAGTTTTTATGGGGCGTCAAATATTAATTGCCAATATAAATATTTGCCCTGACTGCCTCTGCGCAGCGCAGCGAAAGGTAAATAAGGCTGCGTACTTCGATTTCGTTTTACGATGCAAAAAATATGCAAAGAATTCGAGCTGGTGTTACGAGTACAAGGCCCAGCAACCAACTACCTTAACTAGCTGGCTGAGTGACAAACGGACAGATATCAGCGCATCTGGCTCCAGCGCCAATGCAAAGGCAATAGAATTTTTTTTCTATCGATAAGAAAGTCTTATCAATCTTACAGAGGTCTTTCTAAGAACGGGTTTCTTTTCCAGTTCTAGTGATATATGGGCACATGTAATCCAAGCATATGCATATATGAATTAGCCAATTGGATTGTATGATTTATGAGTATCGAACAGCAGCTTTATTGGAGAGCTGGCGTGGTACTATTGAGGTCATTGAGTTCTAGAAAAAAGTAAAATAAAACCTGGTATCAAAAGGCCATCGTTTCTATGGGAATTTCAAAGGTTCTACAAAGACGTCAAAGTCTCTAAAATAGTTTCAGAGTCTCCAATCCAGATTCTATGGTTATTAAGAGCTCCATGACGCACAGACCTATAGGCCGCCCTGTGACCTCAAGTGAACAGGAATCAGCATAATGATGGCATAGGGCCACGCTTTGCGTGAGTCAGCATTGACACAAACTCTGGACTGGAATTATCAACGATAGATTGCAACGCCCCGGTGCTGCGGTTGGACGGCTACACCGCTTCGTGACCGCTTGGCCTTTGTGACTAGAAAATGTCATGCCAAAAATTGTCCGCAAGCTTTTTTTTATTCATAATTTATTGGCTGTTGGAATCAGAGCTTAAGAGAACAAACAGTTGGAATTATAAAACTGCCTTGCTTCTGCTTCTCGGAGCTTCATTTACAATCTCTGGGTTGATTGCAAGTCTCAAAGTGGGTTGAAAGTAGGTCGATTGCAACTCTCATAGTGGGTCGATTGCAACTCCCAAAGTGGGTCGATTGCAACTCTCATAGTGGGTCGATTGCAACTCCCAAAGTGTGTCGATTGCAACTCTCATAGTGAGTCGATTAAAATAATACGAGTAAAGATAAATTTAGGCACCCGACCTTTCGACCAGATGTACAACCCACAGCACAGTCGCAGCTAGTTGCGCGGCGCATCCGAGTGCTGTGCACAGCTGCTCAGCCTGACGGGCTGGAGGGGCCGCAACACCCACCCTAAATTTACCCAGCTCAAACTGGCACCCGATCTCAGCTGGGTGGACTGAAGCAATGCGGGATTAAGTGCCTTGCTCGCAGGCACAAATTGTCTCCTAGGGCCGGGACTCGAACCCACGACCTTCCGGTCATAAGGCAGACACCCTAGCCACTAGGCTACAACTCTTGGGTTGATTGCAACTCTCAAGTAAGATTGGTTGCATCTCTTCTTATAGTTGGTTGATTGCAACTCTCAAAGTAGATTGATTGCATCTCTCATGGTGGATTGATTGCAACCCTTATAGTGGATTGATTGCAACTGGATTAATTCGAAATCTCATCATGAGTTGAGCCCTATTCCCACAGTGTTTATTTTCGGACAGACTGAAACAGAAGCAATCTTAGCATGGATTCAACGAATATTCAGCCAAAAAAATTAGGAAAAAATATTTTCAGATGCACACTAATTGTGAATCCAGTTTTTAGAAAAAGCGGTAGAAATTTGCAGAAAAGCTTCTTCTAGGAGCAGGTGCAAACTGCGCAAAATCCACCCGAGCTGCAGGAAGGGCTGCCAATACAAGAAAAATGGAAGCCAAATTCGACCAGGTGCAGTAACGAAAATGAAGCTTAAACAATATTTTTAATTAGCAGGAAAAGATCAATTTTCTTCGCATGAAAAATGCAATTTTTTTAACCTCAACATCTTGTTTGTGCAGAATCGAATTCCCGTACTTTTACCAATAGGTTTAAAGTTTAAACAAACCAACATTACGAAACCTTAGTGTCTTTACTGCTCAAATACGTTAAAGCCTGTGCGTAGATTTTTTTATTTTATCTTGATTGACCCATTCATCATTGCTCATTTTATTCATTGCTTGCATCCCAACTTAAATATCTCTGTTATCTCTCTTCTCCCTCTGCGGTCCGTCTCGTCCAAAAATAATCCCTAATGAGGATGGGAAGTTGCACCCCACCCCCTCCATCCTCCTGGTTGATCAGCAGTGTGACGGCGGCGCCCGAGGGCGAATCTCTCTCTCTATACATAGTGCGGCGGTTGGAATTTCGCAATGGGTAACGCGGCACTTCATTAGCATTTTTATCTAAACGGAGCCACCAAGAAAGAGGGAAAGTTAGAGCTGTTCAGCTCTGCCGTCATCTAACAGGTCCCTGGGAAGGCTTTCGTTAATTATTTTGAATATTCTTTCTTAGGAGTCAGTTAATGTACGCTCGTAGTAAGCGTCCCAATCACCATGGCAACTGTGAGAGTTGCAATCAGCCCACGGTGAGAGTTGCAATCGAAAAACTTTGAGAGTTGCAATAAGCCCACTTAAGGAGTTGCGATCAACCCACGGTGAGAGTTGCAATCAACCCACGGCGAGAGTTGCAATCAACCCACAGTGAGAGTTGCAATCAACCCACGGCGAGAGTTGCAATCAACCCACGGTGAGAGTTGCAATCAACCCACGGTGAGAGTTGCAATCAACCCACGGCGAGAGTTGCAATCAACCCACGGTGAGAGTTGCAATCAACCCACGGTGAGAGTTGCAATCAACCCACGGCGAGAGTTGCAATCAACCCACGGTGAGAGTTGCAATCAACCCACGGTGAGAGTTGCAATCAACCCACAGTGAGAGTTGCAATCAACCCACAGTGAGAGTTGCAATCAACCCACGGCGAGAGCTGCAATCATAGCGTACATTTTTTTGCGGTCGATGGGCACAAATAATCAACATAGCCAGCCTCCTGGGTGATCAATCTGATGTTAAGATACGATCTTTAATAAGAAATAGTCTTCTATACAAATAAAGCTTGTTGCCAATAGGGGAAATAAACGTTGCCGCCCACAGTAAGCTGCGCTACAATGCCGCCAAAAAACCTTGCTGATTACCGACCCCCCTGCAGGTTGTATTATCTGGTGCATAGAAACAAGCTTTCGGAGTTAGCCTGGCAACGGCAAGCCTCGCCTTCAGTGCGATTCGGGAAGGACGAGGTTCACCAGTTGCAGTGTGTAGTCCAAGGATGGGTTGGATCTAAATAGCGAGGATTACACTAGCTGGACAACGGAAAACTGGCCTGTTGAAAGTTATTACCGCCACTGAATTCAGACTCTATCCATCAGCTTCGTGCTTTCCTTCATCCCTCGCCGTGCGTTTCTATCGACAAATCCGGTACAGTTGCTTGAAAGCGGAATAGATGCCAGGGTTGGAGGGAAAGAAAGCTGACTTTTGCATCAGTTTGTCAGGCCTGTTCACCCTCTACATTGTGCCGACTAATTTAACCTTGCCGCACAAAGGATTGTGTATTAGCAATGGCACTAAAATTATCCAAGCTATTTGCGTCAGATTCTACTCTTGAAAGTTAGAAATTTATAGCAAAAGTAGTGTGCTCTGAATTTTAGACTTTGATTTTACTGCAACTGCAAATTCTCAGCGCCTATGATCAAAGGAAACATAATTAGCTATCTAATTCTCGTGGGTTTATAATTTTCGCACCATTTTCTAACTCACGTGCTGGAATGCTCTGATCCAGCTAATTACCACACAGCGGCGTGGCACATCTGAAGGAAGTGCAGTGCGCAGAATCAATAGTAAAGACAAGGTGCAAGCTAAAAGAAGTATCAGTTTTCCGGCTGGAACAACATGCGGCGCGACTCTGATAAGCACGCAAAATGCGCGCAGGTGCCAAAGACCTGATCTGTTTTTGGTCTATAAAAACACTCGGGTCCCGTCTCACTAGTAAAGCATCATTTTATTAAACAGTTTAAAAATCGTTATTTCTGAAGCGCTTTTATACAGCAAAATGTCGTCGGGTCTGCGCGGTCTAACACTGCTCGGTGCTCTGTGCAGCTTCAGCTCTATCGCAATGCTACTCATGGCTATGAAACTCAATTCCGCCGTATGGGACACCATTTGCTCCGTAACTATTGGCCTAGTTGGCTTAGCAACTATGACCTGGTCAGTCTTTGTTCACGATCGTCTGGAGAGTGCCAACCTCATTGGTCGCCTACTCATGGCTGCTCAGGCTGCGGCTGCCGCACTGCTCAGCTTCGTACTGGCTATTGACGTTGTCGACTTGTATAGCAGCCGAGTCGGAGCGATTCCTGCCTGGAATGGTATCAGCCTGGCGTTGAAGGCGATTGTTCAACTAATGCTGGCTGCCATGGCAATTGTCACCATGGCAACTGTCTGGCCGGCTAGCTCTACCAAAGAATCACAAGTTGCGAAGTTGAATGATAAGCCGACTTTATGCTGATTGGTTTGTCTTGACTATTATTTCGTTTGTATTTGATTTTTTTTCAAATAAAACATGAGCTTTCTGTTTTATAAGCCTGCTATTGTAGGCTAATTGCGATTAATTGCTAGAGTTTTTTTATTGAAAAGAGTGGCAAAACGTTCTGGTTAGGAGCGCCACAGACAGATAGTAAAAACTTAGGGGGCTCCATCCCACGCTATCACTAAAAGCAAGGCATGTAAAAGATTTTGATATCAAATTAAAATGCCTTTAAACACAGTGAAGTGGTTCTAGCTGTTGTGAAGGGATGCTCGCTGGGTGGGCGAATTTTAGTGGCTTTTCAGTCTATTACACCCCGCTGAATCCGTCTCAGTCCACGAGCACCAACACATCTCCAACGAGTGCACGAGCACCAAAACAGCTTTAACTGATGCAGGAGCACTGCGCGTAATGAACTATAAAGAAAAAATTATGCCACATGAATCATGAAAGTAGGTAAAAAATTCTATCCAAAATTACATGCATATATTTTTGCTCGATGTCTCTAAAAAGCATCTTAAAACAAATTTCAAAGGATTTCGGGGTTTGACAAAGCAAACAGCAGGTTTAGTTCGCCGAGATATTTCGCTTTTAAATGTTGACTAAAAAACAATATACACAGAGGCTTCTGTATTTCCATTCCTATTCGATTTTAAGCTACTTAAGTCGAAAAATCCACCTAATAATTTAATTGACATCAGCTGAGGTAAAACGCGCCTGACATCACACCGAAGCATTGCAACGAACATCCGGTCTACCTGGGTCTAGCATGGGAAATTCCTTCACACATGTAGCAACGTGAAAGTTACCCTCCCTGCTCACTCTCTTACTTTGTTCAATGCTCTGTCCATGGCTAGTTTAAGGACTACTAGACTAACGAAGTCCAATATCGTTTTGTTTGCTTAAACTCTAAGCTAAAAAGTTAGTCTGTTGCGTCGGGCTTGCTGGAAAAATCGCAAACCACATTATGTATTAAATGTGTTCTTTATGCATTTCGTTTCAAGTAAGCTTTAAATGTATTTGGTCAAGTTTTGCACTTATTGAGCGAAAGCGTATGAGTTGGATCTAGTTCTTTTAAAATTATCAAAAACCCAGCTAGTCTTGATTATAGACAATATCATAACAAGGATCTGGAAGCGTTCGTGGCAATCGATAAAGTCTGAGATTGGCTAAGATTTATCATGCGACAGTAGGAAAAAGAAGCTAGCTAACTCATTTTTATGGATATAAGAGACTATAGTTTTATTATTTTCTCAGGATGTTTTTTAAAACACTTTATTCGGTGTATAAGTATTTTTAAACGTGATTTTGAACAGATAACTAGCGCCGGCGTGAGGCAAGTTTAGGAAAATTTTTGGCGCTAATTCAAAACAAGAAAATGTAATGGATTGGGTCTTGCTTGTAGTAGTTTTAGGTTTCGGCGATACAAATCGAAGAAGACGATATTAATTTTGTAGCGATGACGACGATTAATCTATATTATGATTGATTTTATTTCCAGCTTTGTCGAACCACACGGCCAAGAGCGCCGATATTCTAACGAGCGCGTTGCATTCAAATAAGTGCAATGGATTAGCATAATCCTTCAATATTAACAAATATTTAGAACATATTACTTTACACGGTACAGTATTCAAACATTACATTAAAATTACATTAGAATTACACTATTGTACCAATTTGAGATGCAGGGACAATTTCATTACATTGCCCTCGACAAAAAAAAGAGCCAATGTCCTCATTGGACAACTGATCAAACCAACAACAAACACAAGCAAAGTAGCAATATGACAGATTTAAGTTGAGAAACTCAGTAAGATAAACTGGTTCCAACAAAAAAATGACATGCATACATGCTTAACGAAAACAAAATCAGCCAGAGGTACAGGTCCATACAGCACAAATGAGAGAACAAAGACACATGCTTTGCCTCAAAATTGGCCTAAAGGCCTTACATGGCAATTCAACAAAACCCCAGCATGGTTTGGTCCAAAGAGCTTACAATAAACTGCTCCATTGCCAACCAACACCAGCTGAACCAACTTAAAAACCAACTCAGATAATTCAGTCACAAGGACTGAAAATTAGAAAAAGTACATTGCACTAAATTATAAATTACATTAAGTACAGAAATACAATAGCAATTAATTGTGACCAAAAACTTGCTACAGATTGACAGATGCCATTCTTACATAAATATTAGTGGATGTAGCTATTGAAAATATTAGGAATATTGGGTAAATGCATAAAAAAGAATATTGACAAAAGAATAAGGCATAAAAAACTAAAAAATGGAAAAACAATGTAAATTAATAATATAACCTCCAAACAATATTGAATGGAAATTCAAATTATAGATGTATACATGTTTGTGGGACCAAAATTTCAAATGTATCTATCAGAACATTAACATTTGCTTTGAATTAAAGTGCACACTGGAAAATACATGTAAATGAAAGTCCATGAATAATAAAAGCAACAAAAAGCCACAGATATACACCTTCCAAACAAAATAGAATCATAGAATTACCCAGTTTATCACAGTTAACTATGTCATTAATAAATTATTGCAAAAGTTAAAAGGTCAATCGGTTCAGTTCGAATGATCACAGTCCAGTTCAAAAGCTAGCCGACTGACAGGAAGTAATTAAGCGCAAGCTGCAGTCTTGCGCAAACGTCCTACCGGTCTGTCAGTTATTGCATTGACATCCTGACTGCCCTTCAGCTAGGTATCCATGAAGAATAATTCGGTCCTGGCGTGGTCGCCATTGTAATGGATTGGGTCTTGCTTGTAGTAGTTTTAGGTTTCGGCGATACAAATCGAAGAAGACGATATTAATTTTGTAGCGATGACGACGATTAATCTATATTATGATTGATTTTATTTCCAGCTTTGTCGAACCACACGGCCAAGAGCGCCGATATTCTAACGAGCGCGTTGCATTCAAATAAGTGCAATGGATTAGCATAATCCTTCAATATTAACAAATATTTAGAACATATTACTTTACACGGTACAGTATTCAAACATTACATTAAAATTACATTAGAATTACACTATTGTACCAATTTGAGATGCAGGGACAATTTCATTACAAAAATTACATCGTCGAGCCGAGACGCCATGAAGTAGTAGGCCCTATAGAACTTACGGACGAGCTTAAAAATTTACGGACCGCACATAGCAATAAATGACAGTTTTTACATACAATGCGTTCTGTCCTAACCTGTTGTCAGGTGAAAAGTAATTTTTTACTAAATTATCGGCAGCAGGCAGCAGCACTATAATCAAATTAATAACTATTAATATTTTAATATTTTAAACGAGTTAAGTCTACTTTAGCACAGCTGCAAAGCAAAAGCCTAACACATGTCTTGCTAGTAAATCTATTTAGTGCTTTAGTACTTATTCTGTCCTAACCTGTTATCACGTGAAAATAATTTTGTACTAAATTATAGGCAGCACTACAATCAATGCAATTAATAGGCTATTTAAACTCAAGTTACGGCTAATTTAAGTACAGCTGCAAAGCAAAAGCCTAACATTTGTATAATCTATTCAAGATAATTTAATACATAGCTTTATACATATTGTCTAAAGATATAGCAGTTAAAATATATTTGCAGCTTGATTTTTATCGAAGTAAGCCTAAACCATTCAGTAAATCTAGTAATAATAGTAGTCAGGACTCAGGTCAGTGGAAACTTGGTCTATATCATATATACAATCAATAACAAGCATAGGCTGCTCAAACTGTATAAATCTCTATTTGCTATTAAGACAAATCTAAACTGGCATAATGTAATATAGCTTGATTTAATTAAATTGATAAATATCTTTTGCTAGAATATTGCAATTGTTAACAATTATATAATCTAAATTCCTTCAGCAGAAGCATTTAAATATAATAAATCACCACTTACTTAGTATTAGGTTCCTACTTCTGAATAAAATCACAAAATGTAGGTGATTAAATATTGTTAAAGTTATAAAATATTAATTCTAGTTTTCATATAAACCAGTCTTAAAGAAAATAATTTTTTTCTTTGAACTTTTTAAATTGTATTTAGTAGGCTTATGACTATATATTCAATGATCTAGCTATATTAGCTCATTTATATGCATATAATTATAAAAAAGGATTTTAGAATATAATAATTTTATTTAATTTAAAAGCTTTTTGTTTGGATAGTTGACAAAAAAGATATACAAAAATTATTTTAATTAAAATGTAATGTTTTTATATTTTAATTAGTAGGCCTGATAAAAACATTTATGCTTCAGTCAAGATAGAAAAAAATAAGTATTTTTCAAAAAATTTTAAATAATAATTGGTTACACAATTTTTATTTTAAAACTGGAGCAAGACAGCAATTAACAAATAAATGATCTTATTAAGAACATATATTATTATTATATCCTAGGCCTTAAAAATATTTTTGAATTCATATTAGTATTATATCAAATTAAAAAGCCATTTAATTTTAAACCAAAATATCAAAAGTCTATATAGCTATATAGCTAAAAACTATAAAATTTAACCTAAAATCACACAGTTATATAATTTTTGCAATAATGTATCAACTAAGAAAAAAATTTTAATTTTGAAAAGTATTGAAATTATTGAAGAGAATTATTAATATTAAAGTATAAGGCCTTGTAGAATATATCAAATAATCATTACATGCTTGCTAATTTTTTAAAAAGGCAAATTTTGTAATTTTTTACTAAATACTAATTATGCCATTTGATATAATAATGAGCTATATGATAAGCAAATTGAATTATTTGTATAAATATTTAGCTATTTTTATTATAATTAACTAAATTTAGGTTGGTTAGAAAAAAATAGTGATTTTAAAATGAAAGTATTAGTTTAAATGCAAGTATAATTTAATTAGATACCAATACTAGGCATGTATATAATTAGCATATAATTGGTATATGCATATAAAAACATTGCATTAAAAGATTAGTTGCATTGTTTGTTATTAGTTATATTAAATTTTTAGACCTTTGATTTGTTTCACTAACACAAATTCATAATTCTTGTCGCTCTTCCATTATTAGTTGACTACTTAATTGATTAGTAAAAAAAAGTTTCATATTTTTAGGTTTGTATGGATCTATTTTTTCTAAATATTCTTATATCTTTGTTGTCTTAGTTATAAAAAATATACTTTATCCAGGAATTTACATATTTGTATTATTTTATTTATTATTTATTAATTGGGTTATAGAGAATTAGTTTAAAGCTTCCAACTAAAGTTTGCTTGGTGCAAATTGTTAAAATGAAGAAATTGAAGTTGTTGTATTTTAGTTGCTGCATAATTTTTAATCTTGTATGGCTTTATAACTTAATGTTTCAGTGGTATAATAGAATCAGCAAAAGGAAAGGATATAAAAACAATATAATAGGAATATACATTGTTACTTAAAATATTTTATACTAAATTATTCTATGTACCAAAAAATTTGGTATTTAAATTATTTTGGTTAATTAGTTTTAGAATTTAATAGATGAAATAGCCTTATGTACTCCAGCTTAATAATTTTTTTCTAGGCATTATCTTTTCAGTTCTAAAATTATCGTACTAAGTTCACATTTTCAAACAAGTCAATGCAAAGAATGTTCATCTTATTTAAAACTTTTTGCTAATTTTTTCTACTGCACTAAAATTAAAAATCTCTAATCATTGAGGTTGCAATAAATCTTAAAACAGAAAATCAAAAATTCTAATTACCCAAAGCATTTAAATATGAAAACAAGCAGTCAATGTCCATATTGTATTAAAAATCAAATTGAACCAGAAAATTAGCTTCTAGCAGACTATCGAATTGAACTCGCAAAACTTCAGAAGCGCAAAGCAGACCAACTGCAGCAGCAGCCAACTCAGCGGACTTCGGCGGAGGCAGCCTCCCGCAATGGTCCCGAGTGTCCGCACCGTCTAACCGAGGTGTCAACTCACCAGGACTTGGCCAGGCCGCCCGGCGTTTGGGAGCTTCGTCAGATCGGCGCCCCGACCTCCGTGAAGTCTGCTGGCGTCGGCGCTGAAGTCGAAGCGGACGTGACTGCCTCGACGGCGCTAGTGATTCCTAGACGGACCGCCGCCTGGTTCAACTATCGATCGGTGCACCGGATTGAGCGGCTCGCATTTCCTCAGTTCTTTGCCGCCGCTTCTGGAAGCAGCAACGGCAATGTCAACGGTCGCGGCCCGGCGCTTTACACGGCCTATCGCAACTACATAATCGATACGTATCGAGCTAATCCTCGCCGGCGTTTAACATTTACTCGTTGCGCCACTAAACTGCGCGGCGATGTTAAACAGTTGTTTAAGCTGCACGCATTTCTCGAGCATTGGGGACTGATTAATTTGCATACTGACCCGGGTCTGGCCGCTCCCTGCCATCTGCTGGCCCCGGTCTCCGCTGCCACCAGCACCGCCGCTTCCGGGTTGCTAGGCGGTCGTCAGGCACTGCGACTGACCGAATCTATGGCGCCCGCCGCGGCTCCCGGATTGAGGGACTTCGGCCCGGTGAGATTCTTGTAACTGAATCTGTGGGGTCTGTGTCTGAGTCTGTGGGGTCTGTGTCTCAGTCTGTGGGGTCTGTGTCTCAGTCTGTGGGGTCTGTGTCTGAGTCTGTGGGGTCTGTGTCTCAGTCTGTAGGGTCTGTGTCTGAGTCTGTGGGGTCTGTGTCTCAGTCTGTAGGGTCTGTGTCTGAGTCTGTAGGGTCTGTGTCTCAGTCTGTAGGGTCTGTGTCTGAGTCTGTAGGGTCTGTGTCTCAGTCTGTAGGGTCTGTGTCTGAATCTGTAGGGTCTGTGTCTGAGTCTGTTGGGTCTGCGTCCAAGTATCTAGAACCTTTATCTAAATATGTAGGGTTTGGTTCTTTTTGAGTGTGATTTTAGGATCTGTCTGAATCTATAGGTTGTGCCTTATTCTGTTGCGTCTATTATCTGAATTCGTTTGATCTATTAAAAATAGATTTACCCTTGCAGGCGCCAAACATCACTTCATCATCAGCATCGTCGGCTCGATCAGCCAGCAATTTCGGCTTTCGCTTAGAGCAATCAGCCTCTGGCTCCCGCGGCGGCGGTGTCGGCAGTCGCGCCTGGTCGGAGCCGGAGATCCTGGCCCTGTTGGAAGCTGTCGAACTGTACGGCGAGGACTGGGCCCGGGTGGCCGACCGGGTCGGCTGCGGCCGCACCCAGGAGGAATGCATCGTCCAGATGCTGCGCTTACCCATTGCGGATCCCTATCTGGATGGCGCCGACGAGGCGTTAGGCCCTCTAGCTGGCGCCGATTCTAATCTGGCGCCATTCTCTAAAGCGGCCAATCCGGCAATGTGCACCGTGGCTTTTTTAGCCAGCTCAGTGGATACTCGGGTTGGCGCGGCCGCCGCCCTAGCCGCTATGGCTGAATACGGCCGCCTGAATGCTGTCAGCAAGAAGGAGGCGGACAAGAAGGAAGTGGATATGAAGGCGGAGGACAAGAAGGAGGAGGACATCAAGGAGGAGGACAAGAAGGAGGAGGAAAAGAAGGAAGAGGGCGTAAAGATGGAGGACGATGAAGAACACAAAAAAGCGGTGAGAAATTTGGCCTGTTGTATTGGTTGGTGTGTATTCCTTTGGGATTAGCATTTATTTATATGTGATAAGCATGCATACATATTATTGAAGATTAGCATCCCTGCCTATGGATTATCGTCTCAGGTCCATTAGATTAGCATCCCAAGCTCATGGTATTAACAAATGTTAGCATCCAACCCTATGGGATCAGCATAATTGCCTATAGGACTGGCATTCATGCCCTATGGGATAACGGGATAAGAATCCATACCCATGGAATTAATATTAACGCCTTGGAGATTGGCTTCCAAACCCACGAGATTATCATTTGTCTATGGGATTATCATACATTCCTGTGGGATTAACATTTTTCTATATGTCAATTGGATTAGCAATCAAACCTATCGGATTAGCATCTATGTCTTATGATAAAAGCACCCAAATCTGCGGGATTAGCATGCTGATACTGATCCCCATACTGAAATCAGCAGGCCGTGACCGACAACAACAAGAAGCCGCCAGCCGCCACCCAGGCCGAGCTGGAAGCCGCCGCCACTCGCATTGCCGACGCCGCTTTGCGCGCCGGCGCCGAGAAAAGCGCCCGTTTAGCCGAAGCCGAACGGTCCCGAGTTCGAGCCCTCCTAGCCGTGCTGACGGACGCCCAGATGCGCCGGCTGGAGCTGAAGCTGTGCCATCTGGCCGACCTGGAGGCCCACGTGCAGCGCGAGATCGACAGCGCCGAGGCTCAATCGCAGTGCGTCTTCGAGGAGCGAGTCGGCCTACACGAGCAACTACGACGCGAGCACCAGCGTCTATTTGAGGAGCAGCAATTCAAGCAGAAAAAGCAGCATCAGCAGCAGCAGCAGCAGCAGCGTCGGTTTCAACCGCCGCGTGCTCGTCAGAGGCCGCATCGGCCTGGCAGCGATGACGATTAGTAATATTTAAGTCCGCCCATTTGGCTTACAGCTGTTTAACAGTCTCCTATTGGCGCTAGTCTGTATGCTTTGAAAGCTTTGTGTTGGCTTTGTACATATAAATTTTCCTTAATACGCTAGCTTTTTAATGCTTTGCCCTGTGTAATCATTAGTTATTGTGTTGCTTTAATTTTCTTTAGGCTTTTTTGCCTCTCGTGAGTCAGAATAGAAGGAATCGCCTAAAAATATCTCCCGAAGAAATCTCCCAAAGATATCCCCCGCAGAAATCTCCCAAAGATATCCCCCGCAGAAATCTCCCAAAGATATCCCCCGCAGAAATCTCCCAAAGATATCCCCCGCAGAAATCTCCCAAAGATATCCCCCGCAGAAATCTCCCAAAGATATCCCCCGCAGAAATCTCCCAAAGATATCCCCCGCAGAAATCTCCCAAAGATATCCCCCGCAGAAATCTCCCAAAGATATCCCCCGCAGAAATCTCCCAAAGAAATCCCCCGCAGAAATCTCCCAAAGATATCCCCCGCAGAAATCTCCCAAAGATATCCCCCGCAGAAATCTCCCAAAGATATCCCCCGCAGAAATCTCCCGAAGAAATCGCCCAAAGATATCTCCCGAAGAAATCGCCCATAGATATCCCCCGAAGAAATCGCCCAAAGATATCTCCCGAAGAAATCGCCCATAGATATTCCCCGAAGAAGTCGCCCAAAGATATCTCCCGTAAAAGTCGCCTAGATATCCTCTGCAGAAATCGCCCAAAGAAATCGCCTGAAACCCAATAGATGCAGCTTAATAGATATTTTAATGCTACGGGTTTCAAAACTAATCAATGCTTATTCCACAAGCTTCATTCCAATTTGCAGCTCTATAAATCTCCAATTTACGCAAGAAGCAAATCGACCCTATTTGGCAAGTCATGGCGACCCTATTGTGCGAGTCACCCGTTCCTCCTAATCTGCCAGATATTGCCGGAGCGGCCGCTTCCCTCGCGGCCGCCGCCGCCGCACCAGACGAAGCGCCGTTCTCTTCCATAGCCCTATTCGAATGCACAATACACAACGCCCAAATGCTGCTAGAGTCTATGGAATTGGCCGACCTAGTGCTGGCATTGAGAATTGTGTCTCAATTGCACGGTCGCCTTGTTGAATTTGTGGAACCGTCCGCCGCTAGGATTATTCGGTTAGCAGAGCTGTGCAGTGGTACTAAGCAGTCGGCCGATGAAGATCCGGCCACAGCTACCAAGACTAGTTCCGCTGGTGCGTCTTCGTCGACGAAAAGAAACAACAACATCCATAGCGCCAGCAATAACAGCAATAACGGTCGTCGTTCGTCAACATCTTCAACGGTTGCCCATAGTAACAGCAGGACAACTGCCGCGTCCGTTAAATTAAAATCTACGTCGGTTGCTAATTTGAAAACTTCTCCGAAAACTCCTACTACTGCTGTTGTTGCTGCCGCTACTAAAAGTAGTAGCAGTAGTTCCCGATCTTCCAGGCGTCGATCTTCCGCGGCGCCTGGCTATTTGGCTTCTTCTACTTCGGTTGCTACTGGTCACGGATCTAGCGCCTGGTTCTACTGGCAAGGACAGCGCCACCAAAGGCCTGACGGACAGTTGGAAGCAGCTGCTGCGACGGGCCTATCGAGTGCTGCTGTCCGAGGGACAGGAGTTGTTCGATTTTACTAAGTCGTGAGTGTGGATTGATTGGGTCAGGGTGTGATTGATGGGTCAGTGTGTAATTGACGGGTCAGGGTGTAATTGATGGGGTCGGGTGTGATTGATGGGTCAGGGTGTGATTGATATGTCATAGTGTGGTTGATGGGTCAGGGTGTGATTGATGGGTCAGGGTGTGATTGATATGTCATAGTGTGGTTGATGGGTCAGGGTGTGATTGATATGTCATAGTTTGGTTGATGGGTCAGGGTGTGATTGATATGTCATAGTGTGGTTGATGGGTCAGGGTGTGATTGATATGTCATAGTTTGGTTGATGGGTCAGGGTGTGATTGATATGTCATAGTGTGGTTGATGGGTCAGGGTGTGATTGATGGGTCAGGGTGTGATTGATATGTCATAGTGTGGTTGATGGGTCAGGGTGTGATTGATATGTCATAGTTTGGTTGATGGGTCAGGGTGTTTTATGGATGGGGTCGGGTGTGATTGACGGGTCAGGGTGTGATTGACGGGTCAGGGTGTGATTGATGGGTCAGGGTGTGATTGACGGGTCAGGGTGTGATTGATGGGTCAGGGTGTGATTAGTAGCGTCCGGGTGTAATTAATGGTGCTAGGGTGTAATGGGGTCAGTGCTGGCATTACTTTTGGTCGAAATTAAATGCATTGGTACTTCTAATAGTGATGCAAGTCTTTAGTACACACCGCTGCCCTAACAGCTACTCGGCCCCTGGCAACCGAGCCGCCGCCGAAATCATCATCAATCGAGCCGTTGCTATGAGCTCTAAGCCGACACCCGACGTCAAGTCTTGGAAAAGTGGGTAGCCCAATTTATATTAGTTAAATGTGAATGAGATTTATTTCAAATATGATTTTGAACTATATATTTTGCGGCGCTCAAAATTTTGTAATTATCACAAAAATATTCTATTTTTACCCATTTGCCAGACCTATTCACCCGCTACCTGGAGCAGTGGTATCGGAAAACACTGAAACCAACTCACTGCAAATCGGCCTGTCGCGTCCAGATGTCTATGGACAAAGTGAGTGATTTGAACAATTGTAGGTTTATCATATTTTGTGTGGAAAATTATAAATCTGGCATTTATCCCTTGTTATTAATCCCCACAAATCTTAGAACCTATTAAAAAATAAATTATTGCAAAAAGCTTACATTATAATGTAAAGGAATCCTATGCATCTATTTGATCTTCCTTAGGAAATCCTTACTAAAAAATCTCCCATACTTCATCTTAATGAACATTTTTTAGGTTGCTTAAAGATCCTAAATCCTCATAATTTAAAATACTAGAAATTCTCATTACTTACTTTACGATCGCTGGAAATCCTCATAAAAAATCAAAACAATCAAAAAGTTTTTAGTCATGTTCATCTAGAATTAACTTACAGCGTCATCAATAACTATTCTGTATCCTTATCAAAGATCCCCTGCATCCTCATCGAAGATCCCTAGCAGCCCTATCGAATATCCCCAATACCCTCATCAAAGATCCCCAATACCCTCATCAAAGATCCCCAATACCCTCATCAAAGATCCCCAGCATCCTTATAAAAGATCCCTAGCATCCCTATCGAAGATCCCCAGCATCCTTATCGAAGATCCCAAGCATCCTTATCGAAGATCCCAAGCATCCTTATCGAAGATCCCAAGCATCCTTATCGAAGATCCCAAGCATCCTTATCGAAGATCCCAAGCATCCTTATCGAAGATCCCAAGCATCCTTATCGAAGATCCCAAGCATCCTTATCGAAGATCCCAAGCATCCTTATCGAAGATCCCAAGCATCCTTATCGAAGATCCCAAGCATCCTTATCGAAGATCCCAAGCATCCTTATCGAAGATCCCCAGCATCCTAATTGAAGATTCCCTAGCATCCCTATCGATGATCGCCAGCATTCTTATCGAAGATCCTCGTCATCATCATCGAAGATCCCAAGCATCCTTATGAAAAATCCTCACCATCTTATGTGGAGTCGCCCATGTTTATCCTTATTCAGCATCCCCGATCATCACTAGCTGGCCCCTTACTCTAACGCCCTTGCAGAAGCTGAACCAGCGCCGCCGCAGCCTTCAAAGCCTGCTGACACTGAACCGCCTCTCGCCGGCCACGGGGGACCGCATGGCCGCCCTACTCGAACGCGACATGGTCAGCTCCGACGAGGAGGAGCCGGACGGCTGCCTCTACGTTAAATTGTTGCCATGGGAGACGCTGGAATCGGCCAGGCTGAAGTCCACACTGGACGGACACTACGCCGAAGAGTTGGCTGACGAACGGGAGAAACTTGAATTAGCTAGAGTTAGACGGCATCCCGGATACGTCAGCAGTAGGCGAGTACCGGCAGACGCACCAGACTGGGCCGTTGACAAATCCGAGTGCGCCGGAGCTGCCGCCGCCGCCGCCGCCGCAGCTGCCGCCGTATCCACAGTCGGCGCCGAATTGACTTCGCCAGTTTGGGCAGCCGATCCCGACGCTGGCGGCGCCGCCGATCTTATCAACGGAATGGACGACGTTGAGGAGGACGAAATTTTTGATGAAGCATCCGGCCCGGGCGTGTCCGGGTCCATTCTTGATTAACCGCATGCCGTCATGGTGTGTTTTGGTATCAAGATGACTGATATCAAGCAGTTTTCGAAAGTTTACCTTCAAAATTTCCTGTAACAAGAATAATTATGCTTCTATCGAGTGTGTTTTTTCTAACTGCATCTCCTGTTGACCTTGGTGCTCTATATTTAATCTCCATATTTTTTATTATTGTTCTCAACAATTTGTGCAAATTATTTTCGCTACATGTCGGATAATTGACCCTCGTTCTCTTCTCCTGGCACTCTGTCTCTGTCTCTATGATTTTGGCCTCTAATTATTTAGAATATCACGACTGACTGCGTCCATTTCCAATCGTATGTAGAATAGATAATTTTTACGCTACATATCGGGAATCTAGAAGTGAAAAAACCCATTTTAAGTGTCTGTCTTTTTCATATTCTCTTCATTGTCTAATTAGGGAAAATATGATAGAATCATGCATTTTTTGTTTGACTCTTAACACAAATCCCATCATTCATAGTGCTTGACATTTCTTATATATACCATATTGTTGAATTAATTGGTTGATAGCAATCCTTGAATCAATAAATTTCCGGAGTCAAAATGATTTTTATATCAAATTAATTGACTAGAATTGACTTTAAGCCATTAATTGTAAATATCTATAAAAATTAATTGATTCCTAACTGTAACTTTAGTTACGTATTTTATTATATTATTGCTTAATACAATAGCTAGCCTCAATACGGTAGCTTTTACCTGTTCTTTGCACTTTTTAGCACTTTTATTCTAACTACTTTTTGTTTATTTTTTTTCTGCTTGTAAAATTTGCACATTTCTGCAGTAGCCGATTTATTAAAGGGCAGTTTTTTATATTTAATAATTCAGTAATGCTGCTCTGTAACAGATGCCTGCGCTGCATGCACTTGGTTTTATCTGATAAATAAAAGTTTTTTTAATTGATTGCCTACGATGCTGTGACTGGATTGTCTTCACTGTATTTTATATATGTTTTTACTGTCCTTTTTTATTTGTAAATATAATAATATTGCTCGTGTTTTTTTTACTATAGTGTCATAATGATTCTGTGTATGTGTGTCAATGCCAGCTGCTCCTGCGTACAATATTGTTGCAAATTCTGGTTAATAATTGTGCCTGCCTGCTGTACTGTATTCAATATTACATAATTACTGTCTGATTTACCTGTTCTGATTGGTTAACCAACTCCCGTTTTCATTTTGGTCGTTTTTTCTGCTTTTTTTTTACTTTTAGCTCAACTTTAGGGTAGATAATCAGACAGCTACTCAAACGGACAGACAGAGAGACAGGCAGGCAGACAGACAGACAGACAGACAGACAGACAGACAGACAGACAGACAGACAGAGCAGGCAGGCAGACAGACAGACAGACAGACAGACAGACAGACAGACAGACAGACAGACAGACAGACAGGCAGGCAGACAGACAGACAGACAGACAGACAGACAGACAGACAGACAGACAGACAGACACAGACAGACAGACAGACAGACAGACAGACAGACAGACAGACAGACACAGACAGAGACAGACAGACAGACACACTCACACACACACACACACACACACACACACACGCAGCGGGCAGATATACAAACGGACAGACAGACACACAAACAGACAGACAGACAGACAGACAGTCAGTAATGCAGAGATATACATTCATGCAGAAAACCATCTTAAGCCTCGCATTGCATATTTCGGCTCATTGCAGCTAAGTCGCGTTGCGCCTTTCCGTCCCTAATTAGACGGACCAGATTGACAGTGAATCGCTTGCACTCGTTCGGTATCATTTGAGTAGCACACAACTTCATGGCCTCGGCTACGTTTTCTATGCCTTCTCAGCCGCTAGGAGGAGGCGGCAGCGGCGGCGGCGGCGGCGGCGGTGGCAGCACCTTCTCGCCTCTGACCATGTTCGAGTGCACCATCTCCAGCGCCACCATGCTGATTGATAACATGGCCGTCCGAGACCTGTTAATGGCGTTTCGCATCGTTGCCCAGCTTAATGGCCACCTGATGGAGGTGCTGGATCCCGCTGTGCAGCGGCTAGCGAGCGTGGCCGATGAGCACGCCTTGGTGAGCGACTTGCTGGCTCAATCAGCTGAACCATTAGAGTTATGTGTTTAGTATGGTAGGCTAATGTGTTTAGTATGTTGGGCAAATGTGTTTAGTATGTTGGGCAAATGTGTTTAGTATGTTGGGCTAATGTGTTTAATCTGTTAAGGTAATGTGTTCATTCTGTTAAGGTAATGTGTTTAGTCTGTTAGGGTAATATGTTCAGTCTGTTAGGGTAATGTGTTCAGTCTGTTAGGGTAATGTGTTTAATCTGTTATGGTAATGTGTTTAGTCTGTTAAGGTAATGTGTTCAGTCTGTTAAGGTAATGTGTTCAGTCTGTTAGGGTAATGTGTTCATTCTGTTAGGGTAATGTGTTTAATCTGTTATGGTAATGGTTTAGTCTGTTAAGGTAATGTGTTCAGTCTGTTAGGGTAATGTGTTCATTCTGTTAGGGTAATGTGTTCAGTCTGTTAGGGTAATGTGTTCATTCTGTTAGGGTAATGTGTTCAGTCTGTTAGGGTAATGTGTTCATTCTGTTAAGGTAATGTGTTCAGTCTGTTAGGGTAATGTGTTCATTCTGTTAAGGTAATGTGTTCAGTCTGTTAGGGTAATGTGTTCATTCTGTTAAGGTAATGTGTTCAGTCTGTTAGGGTAATGTGTTCATTCTGTTAGGGTAATGTGTTCAGTCTGTTAGGGTAATGTGTTCATTCTGTTAGGGTAATGTGTTCAGTCTGTTAGGGTAATGTGTTCAGTCTGTTAAGGTAATGTGTTTAGTCTGTTAGGGTAATGTGTTCAGTCTGTTAGGGTAATGTGTTCAGTCTGTTAGGGTGATGTGTTCAGTCTGTTAGGGTAATGTGTTCAGTCTGTTAGGGTAATGTGTTTAATCTGTTAGGGTAATGTGTTTAGTCTGTTAGGGTGATGTGTTCAGTCTGTTAGGGTAATGTGTTCAGTCTGTTAGGGTAATGTGTTCAGTCTGTTAGGGTGATGTGTTCAGTCTGTTAGGGTAATGTGTTCAGTCTGTTAGGGTAATGTGTTTAGTACGTTGGGCTAATGTGTTTAGTATGTCAGCGCAATTTGCTGAGTCCTTAATGTTAATATTCTGTGATTAAGGGGAACGTGTGTTTGCTAAGCCAATTTGATGTGTGGAGGTAAAACATAGCTATTGCATTCATTCAGCAAGCCAAAGCCAAATCCTTGGCATCTCCCGCAATCTTCCCAGTGCCCGCCGCCGCCGCCCGCATTCGCCGATTTGCCCAACTCGTCCGCAGCCTCGTCCAAACCGGACAAAATCGAGAAGTCAATGAAAGTTGAGGCTTCGAATTTTGATTCTGATGAAGATTGCGTTGTCATGGAGACAGATTTTATGTTCGATCAGTCGATGTCTAGCGGATTAGCGGCTGGTGGCCGGCTACAGCAGCAGCAGCAGCACATGTCGATGACGTCATCAGCAGCCAACGAGTCTGGTAGCAGCGGAGGCGAACTCTCAAACGAATGGAAAGGCATACTCAGACGAGCTTACCGTGTGTTAAAAGACGAAACAGGCAGCAACGTGTTCGACTTTGCGCTGCCCTACTCGGCCAAGGCTAATGTGCAAGCCGCCAATAAAGTGATTGACAAGGCGCTGCTGTTAGGCCGCGAACGGCCCGCCAATTTGCAGGCTTGGCGCAGTGAGAATCTTTTTTCTTTGTTTATTTTATCTACTTATCAGTCTACTAGATTTTATAGTAGTATGATTGGAGTTTTTAGTGATGATATTAATCTATTTGATTTTATAAAGAGGGCGTTGCAGGGCCATCGCAAAGATGCGTGCTTGTATTATTTGTTTGCTTGTTGAGTTTTTTTTGTTTAAAGATTGTTCAAAAAGGCGGCATTGGAGCACAGATATTCGCACGAGATCTGTATGCATATGCTCGCATATGAGACTGACCACCTATGCCAATAATTAACTAATTAACTGCCTTTGTTTAGCTTATGTTAATGTTGGCTGATGACGCACTTTCTGCCGCTTTGATGCACTATTAGTTGATCTAATTTCGCCTAGAAAACCAAGTTATTGATAGATTTGTTGATGAACATTTCTCTAATACTTGACGCCAACACGCCATGCAGACAACGTCCTGAAGCACTATTTGAGTGTTTATTACAAATCTACGCTGAAGCCAACTAATAAGAGATTTTCATATGCGTCTAAGATGGCTAGTATTGTCAGGATTAATTTGGTAAGGATTTGTTAATATGCTTTTTTAGTTAATTAGAAATTATTTTTTTGATGTTAGCGAAGCACTGCAGCTCCTTCTCTTGATTAATTAACAACATCAGCCTATCTAGATAGTGCATGTACCTAATGGACCCCTTCAGTTGACTCGTGAGTACACTTAAATACGGTACGGTCTCTGTAAACCCCCTGAAAGTTTGTTTTCTTCAGCTTACATTGCTTGACAAGCCCTGGGCCCCTACTTCACCCTGTCCATTCGCAATTGAGAGTCTATCTGCTATTATTGTACATTTCCTTTTCTTACCCTTATGTACACTCGACATACACCACACTTAATCTTTCTTACCCTAATGTACAATGGTCCCTCACTTTCTCAATTTAACCCTAATGTACACTCGTCTTCAACCAGCCCTTTGCTAATCGTAAAACAAAAACTTTCTGCCAATAGAAAACGAAAATCCTAGTAAATGTCTGTAAACTTCTGTAATTTACAAGTATGTACTGTTTTTACGTGTACTCACGGGTTAGTTTAATACAGTAACCATCCAATTGGTTTTGCGACCAAGGCTGTCCAAGTTTCGTTATAGCCAAGTCAACATACCTTCTCGAATTAAATTTTAGTTTTGATTGGTCGCTACTTTAAAAGCTACTTTTACAGCGTGTTAAAACGAGATCACAATGTTAAGTCGATGAAAGATGGCAATGCTAAGGCAATTCTACGCCTATTGGTAATTGTATATTTGGATCGCATTTTATTTAAATGAATTTTTGTGTTTTTTTTGACAAGCATCCCCATTCATTTGTGGTGGCCTAACCCTCCGTTAGTCGGTGTTAAGAGGCGGGCAGTCTACTATGAGTAATAAATGGCAATAAATTTCCAGCCTGCTGTCATCGCTATTTGAAGCCGCATTATTCTAAGAATTTGCGCTACCCTTACCAGCGTCGGTTGAGGCCTAATTTTAGTATTTCCGCCACGCTTGTGAGTTTTTAATTTTAAAACTAGAAAAATTTATTATGCACATCTTGACGGCCTTGCAACAAACCAAACCGAGCTTAGGTTGCAATCTTGGATGTCGGATTGTTTTTATTTATTTATTTATTAACCATTTTTTCGCCTATTAAAATTATTTTTTAGCACTTTCTTTCAAATACTTGCGCATCTGGTATACGCAGTTTTTAAAGCGAAGCCACAAAACAAAGACCGATCAGTTTAAAATATCTTCGCTTATTAGCGTGCGAAACTGTAAGTATTTCGGCATGAAAGACACGGCGAAATGCACCGATCTCTGTCAATGTACTTTTAACCAGTTATCCAAACTCAATCTTTTTTTGTCCCAATGTACGAATTTAAAAATTGTTAATTGACTGGAGCAGCTTGTTGGTTGTGTTAATCAGTTTGCGATGCGTCCTACACCCCTTCTTTAGTCTAGTAAGATTACTGATATAGGATCAATTGTCTATACGCTTTATTAACTTTTTTTCAGCCGTTTCTCTTAAGTATTTGCGAAATTGGTATAGCCAAAATCTTAGACGCGATTATAAAAGCAAGGCTAAACAGTCTCAACTTAATTCGCTAATCCTAACCCAGACTGTAAGTTCTGCTCAGTTCTGCTTTGCATCCTTGTGTCCCAGTTAGTATTAATTTCGCTATCTAATACTTCTAGTCTCACTGTACACTCATTCTCGGCCTCTTCCTTAAAACTTATGTACGCATCCAGCCTTTCTTTGCCTCGATGTACACTGGCCCAGTCTTTTTCTTATCTATTATGTACACCGACCTTTCATTTCTTTACCTCAATCTACATCTGCTCGGCCTCTTCCTAAAAACTTATCTACACCTCCAAACTTTCCATTCTTTGCCTTAATGTACATTCACTCATACCCAAAATACTCTTTCTTACCCCTTGCTCTACACCCTTTGCTAATCTGTAGCCTCTGCTTACACACTTATGTATGAAAGAAATATCGCTAGCCATAGTAAGTGAAAAGTCAATTATTGAATAGCATTTTTACCCTAAAATCCAAATTTATGAACCTTAAATATTGTCCTTTGCGATGAGTCAGCAACGTTTTTGGTAGCATTATTATCCAGAATGTAATAATTTTCATCTATATTTTCCCTTCGTTTTTAGCTATCTCTTTCAAGTACTTGCGTAATTGGTACTCACAGCGTTACAGGAGAGATTTTCTTGCTAAAGCTGGACAGACAAAGTTTATGTCAATGTTTAAAATTCACACTGTAAGTCAGGCTGCAACTCAATCAGCTAGTTCCCTTTGTTGGTCGTGACGATGGAGTTTTTTGCTGCAAGAATAGATTTCATTTCCTTATCAGATGTTCCAATAGGGCCCTCGTTTCTTTCTCAGACCTTTAGGTAGGGACTTGATTCAGTTCTGACACCTTCAGGTAGGGACTTGATTCAGTTCTGACACCTTCAGGTAGGGACTTGATTTAGTTCTGAAACCATCTGTTAAGGAAATCGTTTCATTTTCCCAACCTTCACAACGATTTCGATTCCCACCCTGGCACCCCAAATTCCAACAGAAACTGAACCGCCGGCAGAAGAGCTACGAAGCGATTAAGGACAGCCTAGATGAGGCGGCCCAGAATCGCTACCAGAGCGTTCTAACAAGAGACTACACCAGCTCCGACGAGGAGACCGGCCCGGATCTGGACTCCGCCGAGGCCAGCCGAGTCCGCTCGCTGCCCTGGGAGAGCGCCGAGCTGCGCGCAATCAAGCAACACTTGGACGGCGTGTTTGTTGACCGACTAGCCGACGAGCGTCAGCGAGCCGAACTGCGCCGGCTGCAGCGGAATCCGGCCGCCTGCCAGTCGGAGAGGCCGCCGCCGCCTGACTGCGTGCCGTGGGCGCGCGACCCCGCCTGGGCGCCGCCGGCTGCACAGCACGAGGGCAGCGGCAGCGGTGGCGGCGACGGGCTGCAGTGATCTGTCTGTCCGTCCCTTTTGTCCGCTTAAGCTTTCCTTTAATTGTTGTCTCGTTAAGCTGCTTTCGCTCGGTAAAAAGTTTTTAATAAGCGGTTGTACTTGACACATGCAGAACAATAAAATCATTTTGACAGTTCGACAGGCAGTTAGACTGACAAAGACACATTGACAGACTGACACAAAGACAAACCGACAGACTGGCACAAAGACACATCGATAGACTGACAGACACATCGACAGACTGACACAAAGACACATCGACTGACTGGCCCAAAGACACATCGATAGACTGACAAGACACATCGACAGACTGGCACAAAGACGCATCGATAGACTGGCACAAAGACACATCGACAGACTGGCACAAAGACACATCGATAGACTGACAGACACATCGACAGACTGGCACAAAGACGCATCGATAGACTGGCACAAAGACACATCGACAGACTGGCCCAAAGACACATCGATAGACTGACAGACACATCGACAGACTGGCACAAAGACACATCGATAGACTGACAGACACATCGATAGATTGACACAAAGACACATCGACAGACAGGGCGACAGATAGACAGACAAACTGTCTGACACATAAAGGTGGACAAAAACTACGGAAAAGCTAAGGAAAGCAGTGTTAACCATTGTCTTTTTGTGTGTTGTGATGTTCTAATTATCGCAAGTTGAATTGTTGATGCGCTTATCTGCCTACTCATAATAATAAAGGAGTAGCCATTGCTTAGTTGTCCTGTGCATAAAGTTGAATGACATTCTGTGCTCATCCCCGTGAACCAGCTGCCACGCCAGTCACATCCTTGCTGCTCTGTGGTGGCGACAGAATTTATCTGTCCCGATACAAAAAATTGTTTGCATTTTTCTGCTCCTAGCTAACTAGTACCCTCTGTAGCGTGTTTTTTGTATCTCCATAGGCCCATATTCAGTTCATTTGGATTTAATGCCGTCACAACTCACCGTTTAGTATTTGTTTTAATGCAACAAATAAAATCCAGCCACACTGCATTGTGTACCCTGTTATTTTGAGGCTGAACATTTGACTGAATCGTTCAATTTTTTACTGCTTTGATCTTGTTTGGCTTTCTGTAGCTTATTTTCAGTTTGTGTGTGTCTGTCTGTGTCTGTCTGTGGTTCTGCCTGTCTGTCTGTGTCTGTCTGTCTGTCTGTCTGTCTGTCTGTCTGTCTGTCTGGGTCTGCCTGTCTGTCTGTCTGTCTGTTTGTTTGTCTGTCTGTCTGTCTGTCTGTCTGTCCGTGTGTCTGTCTATTTATCTCACTTCCTGCCCTGTTGCGCCCATTTCAATCAATTTTTTTCATTGCTCTCCCCAGAATAACTATATTTCCAAATGAGTATTCGATCTAGATCACCAATGACGGTTCTATTTCTAGGTCTAATTTTCTAATACATTTGCCGACCAATTTGCAGCTAAAGCCGCCTCATCACCGCTACTGAAGTCGATCGCGATGGCCGCCGCCGTAGCAGCAGCAGCAGCAGCAGCAGCAGTGCAATCGCCGTCAGCGCTGGGCCAACCAGTCGGCAGCGGCGCCGGCTTCTCGGCGCTGACCCTGTTCGAGTCCACCCTGCTGAATGCCGGCATGCTACTAGATAGCATGCCTCTAGAAGACCTGGTGTCCGCAATGCGGCTGGTGCAGAATCTGCAACACCAGCTGGTTGACGTCATGCACCCGTCGGCCTGTCAGCTGCGCCAGCAGCTTGCCGACGCCAATCGTCAGTTGATGCTATTGCGCGACAGGGCTGCGTCGAGTTCCGCGTCGACGAGCGCCGTTGCCATGGAGACGGGTTCGGTGAAACCGCCGCCAACTAAGCGGCACTGCGCATCCGGGAGCCTGAAAGCGGAGCCAATAGTTGAAGAATTCAATGAACAAAGCGCGGCCGCTGCCTCGGTTTCGTCTCTCCTAGTTGACGAAGAGAAATTCAGCGGCATCGGCGAATACGACGAAGCTTTCGACGACGCCGGCGAGGATTGCGTAATGATTGCCGGGGAGGAGAGCGGCGACTACTCGGGCCTGGACAGCAGCTCCATCCTGCATCGGCAGTTCCAGCATCTGCCAGCCACGTCTCAGCAGCACCACCAGCAGCATCGCCGGCAGAGCCGAGGCCAACACCAAGGCGTTCATCGATCGTCCATTGTTGAATCCTGCGACGATCATCTGTCAGCGGCGGCTGCTGCTGCTGCGGCCGCCGCCGCCGCCGTGTCTGGAGGCGGCGCCGACATTCGGGTGAGCAAAAAATTCGATCCTGCACAGAAAATTTTCTATAAAAATTCGTATAAACGCTGAACTAAGTAGCTTATATGCGTGTGAATTTCAGAATCTATTGAAAGACACGTATAAAAATCTTCGCGGCAGTGGACCACATCTGTTTGACTTCTCTAAGCCGTGAGTTTCTAATAAAATGCTACTTTATTTTTTTCATTCACAGACTTTGTGAAAAAGTGCTAGCAAAATCCTTTTTACCGAACATCTCTCTCTAAGTCCCTAAGAAATTTTCTCTAAGTCTAAGACATTTAGCAAACCCCACAGAACGTTAACAACTCCCCTCAGCAATTTAAAACTACCATCAGTATTTCGAAAGCCGCCCTCAGCAAGTAAAAAACTCCCCTTGCCGAGTAAAACCTCTTCAGAAGGCTAAAAAATCCCTCATCAAGTTAAAGAAATACTCGTAAATAGAAAAAAACTAAGCGTGATTTCCCAACCTCATCCTTGATCAAGGTGGGAGCACACAGCCAACCAAGCTGTCGCTCAGACGGTTATCGAGCAGGCCCAATTGGCTTCCGGTCTGACTGCCGATCCCGACACGTGGAAAGGTCAGATTTTGATTATTTCATAAAAAAATTTAAAAAAATACTTTTATTCCTACTGTTAGTCGTTTCTTTGTTTGTTCGTTAATTCCTGTTGTTTTGCTCTGCTCGAGTTTGAAGTCTGCTAAATAGAGTTTGATAAGCTAGTGTGCATGGCTCAACAGTTTTATTTTATATGTTTGAGCCAAATAAATCGGATTTGTATTTTTTCCAATATGAATTAATTAACTAATTAACTGAATTTTTATTGGCAAATTAATTGGCGATCAATAAACATTAGTAGATCTTCACAACTCGCCAGCGGAAAAAATCTATAAATTATATATGCAGTAATTCTCTCTGCTCGGCTATAGACGCTATCTAAATTTGCAACAATTTTTTGTGCGCCGCAACCAATCTAGTTATGGCGTCAAATCTGTATTATTCTACTAAGAAACTGCTAGCCTCCTGGGTCAACAACAGTCGAAAATATAAACGAAGGAACGGGGTACGTACCGCGAGTGCGCTTGCCGGCTTTTAGGGTTGCTTTGATTTTGTTGCTTTGTTAGATTTGCTTTTCTTGAAAAATTGTACGTGTCATGGGGATTGGGTTATAGTAATGCATGTACGAAGGCTTGTCAAGGAGCGGCAATAAAGCGATTCGGTAAGGGTCCTTGTAGGCTCATACGAGTAATAGACGTCCCTCAAAGGTCTTTTTTGAAATTTTAAAATGTCATAAGGGTCATAGTGTCCCTCCTATGAAGGGTTAAAAAGGGCATTAGAGCTCCCTATAAATACCCAAGAATAGGCCATTAGGGCTCTACTATGAAGGGCCAAGAATAGGTCATTATAGGTCAATAGGTCAGCCTATTTAGGCTGATAATGAGTCATTAGGTCCCCCTATGAAGAACTGAGAATGGGTCATTAGGTCACCCTATGAAGAACTGAGAATGGGTCATTAGGTCACCCTATGAAGGGCCGGGAATGGGTCATTAGGTCACCCTATGAAGAACTGAGAATGGGTCATTAGGTCACCCCATGAAGGGCCGGGAATGGGTCATTAGGTCAACCCTATGAAGGGCCGGGAATGGGTCATTAGGTCAACCCTATGAAGGGCCGGGAATGGGTCATTAGGTCAACCCTATGAAGGGCCGGGAATGGGTCATTAGGTCAACCCTATGAAGGGCCGGGAATGGGTCATTAGGTCAACCCTATGAAGGGCCGGGAATGGGTCATTAGGTCAACCCTATGAAGGGCCGGGAATGGGTCATTAGGTCAACCCTATGAAATGCTTCGCTTTAGATTTTAGAGTCGCATGCACTCTGAAACAGTGATTTAAAATTGAGAGAATTATTACACCGCTACATATCGTTGCACAAAGCAGCCTTCATTCGTTTCGGTGCAGTTTTAGTTACATGGAATCGAGGCAGTTTGCATTTTGCTATATATATTAAAAGTATTATTAAAAAATATTGATAAAACTAAGGCGCTTGCCGAGGCTATTTTGTCAGCGAGACCAAATGGATCGGTATTAGACGAAGGTCGGCAGCCAGATGCAACAAGCTTAAGCAGGTATTGGCTTGTGCCGAACCTTAGCCCTAGTTAACGACTGTCTGAGCATACTTCAATCTCCCAGAATTGTTTTCTGGCTAAAGAGAATGTTAATTTATTATAATTATTGATCGCTTATTTCAATATCTTTTTGCGTTTTTTAAAGGCGATCTCAAAAAATGTGTTTTTACTACTCTGTTGAATTGGCGCAAGGATTCCAGGAAGTATCTGCGAAGGAACAGCGTAAGATTGGCTTGGGGAATGCGGATGCCGGGGACTTGAAGTTTAGAGCGATGCGTGAGAATGTTGATGTCGTATTTTGAGGATTTTTAATTGCGGAAGTGAATTTCTAGGCACAAGCAATAACGGAATTTAGCTTTTTAGACCTTTTTGCAATGACCCGGTATCTTAAAACCCGTGAAATCTGATGCTTTCTTTGGAATCAAGATGACGGTCCCTAGAGAGACCTGTGGAATCAGGTTATCGGTGTCTAGAGAGACCCTTGAAATCAGTATGTCGGTATCTAGATACCCGTGGAATCAGGATGTCGGTGTCTAGAGACCCTCAGAATCAGGATATCCGTGTCTGGAGACCCTCAGAATCAAGATATCCGTGTCTAGAGACCCTCAGAATCAAGATATCCGTGTCTAGAGACCCTCAGAATCAGGATATCCGTGTCTAGAGACCCTCAGAATCAGGATATCCGTGTCTAGAGACCCTCAGAATCAAGATATCCTTGTCTAGAGACCCTCAGAATCAGGATATCCTTGTCTAGAGACCCTCAGAATCAGGATATCCGTGTCTAGAGACCCTCAGAATCAGGATATCCTTGTCTAGAGACCCTCAGAATCAGGATATCCGTGTCTAGAGACCCTCAGAATCAGGATATCCGTGTCTAGAGACCCTCAGAATCAGGATATCCGTGTCTAGAGACCCTCAGAATCAAGATATCCTTGTCTAGAGACCCTCAGAATCAGGATATCCTTGTCTAGAGACCCTCAGAATCAGGATATCCGTGTCTAGAGACCCTCAGAATCAGGATATCCTTGTCTAGAGACCCTCAGAATCAGGATATCCGTGTCTAGAGACCCTCAGAATCAGGATATCCGTGTCTAGAGACCCTCAGAATCAGGATATCCGTGTCTAGAGACCCTCAGAATCAGGATATCCGTGTCTAGAGACCCTCAGAATCAGAATATCGGTGTCTAGAGACCAAACACAAAGACATCTAGGCGGGAACTGGGCACGCTCCGCTCCTACTATGAGTAGACGCTACAGAACATTCCACCAATAATAATCGCACGCGCAGAAACTGAGCCGCAGGCAGAAAGCCTTCGAGTCGCTGCTGCCGACCCTATCGCCTGACGAGCTGGAACAGTACCGCCTGGTGCTGACTAGGGACCTGACCTCGTCTGACGAGGAAGACGATTCGGAAAATTTGCGCGTCCGCCAATTAGTGTGGGAGTCGGAACGGGTGCGCGAGATCAAAGCGACCCTGGACTCGATGTTCCTGCGCCGATTTGCCACAGTTAAACAGCGAGTTCAACTAGAAAAATGTCGGCGAGACGCCGGCGCTCGTAGCGCCCGTCTGGTTCCGCCAGGCGCGCCGGACTGGGCCATTCGGCAGGACTTTCAACAACAGCAGCAGCAGCAGCTAGCTATGGGCGCGGCTGCCATCGCCGATGCCGAAGGCAACAACGGCAGCAGCGACGCCGGCGGAGGCAGCGGCTTCGAGTGACAGCTGTTTTGGCTTGCTGATCCCAATTAGTGCGAGTAATTTGCTGTCCTGTCCTTGTTGCTCCGCCTTCTGCAGCTATTAATACATTCTGGCCTATACATCTACTGCCCTACCCTCCCTCCTCTACTGCCCTACCCTCCCTCCTCTACTGCCCTACCCTCCCTCCTCTACTGCCCTACCCTCCCTCCTCTACTGCCCTACCCTCCCTCCTCTACTGCCCTACCCTCCCTCCTCTACTGCCCTACCCTCCCTCCTCTACTGCCCTACCCTCCCTCCTCTACTGCCCTACCCTCACTCCTCTACTGCCCTACCCTCACTCCTCTACTGCCCTACCCTCCCTCCTCTACTGCCCTACCCTCCCTCCTCTACTGCCCTACCCTCGCTCCTCTACTGCCCTACCCTCCCTCCTCTACTGCCCTACCCTCACTCCTCTACTGCCCTACCCTCACTCCTCTACTGCCCTACCCTCACTCCTCTACTGCCCTACCCTCACTCCTCTACTGCCCTACCCTCACTCCTCTACTGCCCTACCCTCCCTCCTCTACTGCCCTACCCTCCCTCCTCTACTGCCCTACCCTCCCTCCTCTACTGCCCTACCCTCACTCCTCTACTGCCCTACCCTCCCTCCTCTACTGCCCTACCCTCCCTCCTCTACTGCCCTACCCTCCCTCCTCTACTGCCCTACCCTCACTCCTCTACTGCCCTACCCTCACTCCTCTACTGCCCTACCCTCCCTCCTCTACTGCCCTACCCTCCCTCCTCTACTGCCCTACCCTCCCTCCTCTACTGCCCTACCCTCCCTCCTCTACTGCCCTACCCTCCCTCCTCTACTGCCCTACCCTCCCTCCTCTACTGCCCTACCCTCCCTCCTCTACTGCCCTACCCTCCCTCCTCTACTGCCCTACCCTCCCTCCTCTACTGCCCTACCCTCACTCCTCTACTGCCCTACCCTCACTCCTCTACTGCCCTACCCTCACTCCTCTACTGCCCTACCCTCACTCCTCTACTGCCCTACCCTCTCTCCTCTACTGCCCTACCCTCCCTCCTCTACTGCCCTACCCTCCCTCCTCTACTGCCCTACCCTCCCTCCTCTACTGCCCTACCCTCACTCCTCTACTGCCCTACCCTCACTCCTCTACTGCCCTACCCTCCCTCCTCTACTGCCCTACCCTCCCTCCTCTACTGCCCTACCCTCCCTCCTCTACTGCCCTACCCTCACTCCTCTACTGCCCTACCCTCCCTCCTCTACTGCCCTACCCTCCCTCCTCTACTGCCCTACCCTCCCTCCTCTACTGCCCTACCCTCACTCCTCTACTGCCCTACCCTCACTCCTCTACTGCCCTACCCTCCCTCCTCTACTGCCCTACCCTCACTCCTCTACTGCCCTACCCTCACTCCTCTACTGCCCTACCCTCACTCCTCTACTGCCCTACCCTCCCTCCTCTACTGCCCTACCCTCACTCCTCTACTGCCCTACCCTCACTCCTCTACTGCCCTACCCTCACTCCTCTACTGCCCTACCCTCCCTCCTCTACTGCCCTACCCTCCCTCCTCTACTACTACCTAACATTCGGATTGCTTACTTCGGCCTATCCCATAAGTTTTAATTCATCCCACGCTATCCTTTACCGACGCCAGAAATTATAGCCCCTATATATAATCTGTTGCTTTAGCAGATGCGAGTAATCTTATAGACTTATTATATAAAGTGCTAGGGCGGACAGGTGGCAGACATCATAATAAAACTATGTTGTGTAACAGTATCGTACTTGAACAGTTTAACTAGTTCAACTTTTAATATTTTTTAGTATTATTACCGCTATAGGTGAAATGAATGCTTTGTTGTGTGTAAATCAAATATAGCTTTTTCCTGCTTTGATAATTAACTCAGTTTTTTTTAATACTTTGCTCCCTTGTGCAATCGATTACATTTTACTGTCGTTGCTGTACCATAGTAAATCTGCTGTAAAAAATAAATAAGCCCCCTTCCTGTGCATTTCTTAGCATGCTTTTTTGTTGCACGTGTTCATTGTCTAACCTACATTGTAGTGTTCACATTGATTTGAAATCTCCGGGGGGGGTTCGGTTTTATTAACAACAAAAAGCATGTTTGCAATCGATGAACTTATGTGAAATATAGCCCGTTATTAATTGACAAGAATGCTTTGACACCTGGTAAATTGAATCGTAATTGTTTTTTTAATTTCGATTGCTTTTTCATTTACGCATCTTTGACAATTTAGATGTAGAAGACGAAGTAGAAATACTATTGTACTTTAATTACATCAATGGTAAAATAATCAGAAAATTGTTTGGTTGTTCTGCTTTGCGCCCTATTTTTCTGTGTAAACTGGTCTCTGGTTTATGGGGGGGGGGGGCAAGTGGCGCGTCTGCCTTGTGGGTGCTATTGGTCCAGGTAGGTTCGACCCCGTGTTGTAGGTTGTACTTTTTTCCCTAGCGCGGTTCAAGGACACCTTAAGCATAAGGACGGGACACTTTTTTCTAGGAAAATATTTGGAATATAATTTTTGCGAAAAGTGCACTAGGAAATATAGGAATATTGCAGATTTTCGACACAAAATTAAAGATTGCGCTCGATTGGAAGCAGATGCAAATCTCATCTTTTGATCTGTGCTTCCTGCCTTCCTACTCTATCGTTTCATGTGCAGGGTCACATTAATTTGGAGCCTTGTACACGAATTATTGGGCTTTACGCCCAATATGCTTTACGCTTTGGGCTTGTACACGCTATGTGGAGTGCGTTGCGTGACTAGCTGCTATTCTGGATTGTGCCTGCGCACGATATTTAGTGTGACTGAACACGCTATGGACAGTAATGCCCCGTCGCTGGTTGTCGGACAATGTCACTTCAAGCGTCAAGCCTACAGCCCTCTTGCTGATTTACGAGTACCTTTTAGGTCTCCGGTTCATTATTTATGAAGAGTGCGAGCTAAGCTTCCAGTCCAGCTGCTGCAGAGGTCCCAGGCGCAACAAATAAATAATTGAAAACCATATTTTAAGCTGTTATTTAAAACGAGCGCAATATTTATGAACTAAACGATCAGAACTAAGCGTTTATATTTGTGTCAGGGGTATAAAAATCGCTGCTTTATCTAGTCATATTTCACTGCCTTTTTTTCGTGTTCTTTCAATGCAACATAGTCGAAACCTCTGGCGTACCCGGGTCTGCTTGCATCCACCGGCGTTTCGAACACGGCCACGAGGCAGGCGAGATTCTTCACCGGATGGAGCCTGCTCCAGGCCGCGCAGTCGGTCATCTGCACCATGTCAAAGTAGATGCCGACCTTGCCGCAGTCGGGCTCCAGTAGTTGGTCAGCGAATAGGCCCTGGCATCGCTTGGTGTCGTAGGGATAATTTTCCGGGTGTACAGCTTTGCAGGGCCACACATAGTGCGGATAATAAAGCTGCGGCTTCAGGCCTAGGGTCATTATGATGTGTCCGGTCAGCACTTGGCATAGTAAAGTTTCCGACGGTCTGCAAAGATTTATCAACAAACGGGAACAGTACTTTGTGTTGGCTGCCAAAAATCAATAAAGTGCTTAAACTACACAGCACCAGCTTACATGGCATCTAATAGCCAGTAATACACGGTAAATCGGCCCAAATAATCGTGAAATTCTTCGTCAGTTTTGGGCGTGCAAAACACCATGCAGCCGTAGGTCTTGCCGTTGCGACTAATCGTGTGATCCGGCAGCACCATGAACCCGTCCGGGATGGCGGTTCGCTCCAGCCAAACAGACCGGGCTACTTCGTTGAGCTCGTCGCTTAGAGTCATTTCATTGAGATCATGGTCCAGGAGTCCCCTATGGCGCCTAAAACTTCTTTTTTCCTCCGATGTCGGCTCTTTTCCAAGTTTAGCGATTTCCTCGCGTTTCTTATTGTTAAAAGCCTCCATAATGTCGCAAAGCTTGCCGGTGCGCAGCATATTGAGCGTGTCGATAAAACCAGATGCGACGCTTTCCCGCTGATCGAGTAGGTTCTGCCGCTCCATCGCCAGCTCGTCCAGAGGATCCGTCATCGCTACAAACTTCGTGCTGTTGCGCCACTCCTCCGTCTCCTGTTTATAGCATTCGTCATCGTACACAATGTACTCGTGCACTTTGCTGGCCCTCGGATCGTCGTAGGAAATCTTCTCTAACTGGTCGTCGGAGTCGTCGTCAAAGCAGGCCTCATCGCTGTCTTCTCTGCCGGGTTCAAACAGACAGGTCTGTCGATTAGATTCTTCCCGATGACTATCCAACTCTTCGGTGCCGCGTCTCTGCTCTATTGAATCGTTGTCTTCTTCGCTGTCGAGCTCCAATTCAACTCCGCATGCAACATGATCGTCTTCTTTGTTATAATCTCCGTTGCAGTCGGACATTATTTTTATCGTTATTGAATTTGGTTTTTGAAGTTAACGACGCATAGACTTCGCGAGCCTCGGGCCTATTCAGCACTGTTCATTGACACCCAGTTTATATACCCATTAGGTGTAAAAAGCCTTGAGTCCAAATTAGAACCTACAGAGCGAATCCTATTGGTCGGCTTTATTGAGTTTACAGGGGTGGGCATTGCAAGCATAGCTAGCTGAGCTCTGATTGGCTAGCTAAGTGTCACCGTCACAGCGTTGCAATTAATGCACTGAAATAATTCTAATTTGAAGTTTACCGTCGTACACTGAACAAAACTTAGTTTCAATCGTTCCACCTGACGTGAGCTTTGGTAGAATTTTATCTTTCTAAGCTGCAGAGCTCATGAAGGGCTTTCCACATCTTCCAATAGGGCAATATGATTTTCAGTTTGTTCCGCTAGCGAGCTGCGCCGCTAACGATATAGAATGTACACTAAATGTACATGCAACAAATCTGCTCTATTTTAATTTATAAATTTTCTGCCGACAAATAAATATAATAACAACAGATTGTGACGAACCCGCTCCCATGAATAAATATTTTTGTGCAACTGAATCCGCTGTAGCTAAGATAGCTATGCTAGAATAATGATACAAAATCAAGCTCAACATAAAAAAGAAGGCCAGCGGCCCTATTCAAACCTTAAACGCTTGATTAAAATCATTTCCAGGCACTCTTATGACAGTGCGCGCTTCGCATGGCATCCAGTTGATGGCAATAGTTGACAAAAGCAGGAAGAGGGTTGATGACAGCAAGAGGGGATTAAAGAGAGTGGGGAAGGGTTGATGAGAGCGGGAGGGGGTTGATGAGAGCGGGGGAGGGTTGATGATAGCGGGAGGGGGTTGATGAGAGCAGAATAGGGTTGATGATAGCGGGAGGGGGTTGATGATAGCGGGAGGGGGTTGATGATAGCGGGAGGGGGTTGATGGGAGCGGGAGAGGGTTGATGAGAGCGGGAGAGGGTTGATGAGAGCGGGAGGGGGTTGATGAGAGCGGGAGAGGGTTGAGGAGAGTGGGAGAGGGTTGATGAGAGCAGAATAGGGTTGATGATAGCGGGAGAGGGTTGATGAGAGCGTGAGGGGGTTGATGAGAGCGGGAGGGGGTTGATGATAGCGGGAGGGGGTTGATGAGAGCGGGAGAGGGTTGATGAGAGCGGGAGGGGGTTGATGATAGCGGGAGAGGGTTGATGAGAGCGGGAGAGGGTTGATGGGAGCAGTAGTTAGCAGCACTGTTGCTGCAGTACACCAGCTGGCTATGAACAGTGAGTAAATACATCCCGTGAATAAATACAAATAGAGGCAAACAATATTCTGGATTTTTATGCATAAACACAAAGAAGGCTTGCTGGCTTACTGCAGTGCAGAAGCCACTTGAGTAGTAAAATTTTCTGCTCATAAGCACAACATTGTATATATTTTTAAGCGTAGAGATAGCTAGCTTTTTAAGGGTTAAAATTGAAAATATATATGATGACGCCTTCAGGATATAGAGTTTTACAAATTAAAACAAAAAATACACCGATAGTGAAAAATGGGGGGGGGAGAAAACAAGCCGCGCGAGGCACAAACATTTTAACGAAAAAAACAAAGAACAAAGTTGACTTTATATTTGTCTGTTTAACCTACTACTCATTATTTCCATACTATTAAGCATCCTTCTTCACTTCCTCCGATTGACCTTCAAGCCTAGCCAGCCGCTTTCTCAGCTTCTCATTCTCTTCGGCCAATTCGTCGAAAGCTCGGCCGGCACTGGCCCCCTGCGAGGTCATGGCCTCGAGGCTGGCGCGGGCTTTGCGCAGCTCCGCCTCAGCCTCGGCTAGGCGATCGCGCAGCTGCTTGGCCTCGTCTTTGGCGGCTTGAGCGTCGCCGCCGCCGTTGCCGCCATCGGCGCCGCGGCTTTCCATCAGTTGTTTGGCAGTTTTAGTGGCGCCGTCTAGTTGGCGCTGAGCGGCCAGTAGGTCGGCTTCGGTCAGGGCGCGCTGGGAGACAGCCTTGACCATCCATTTCAGCACTAGCCAGAGTAGCAGGGCTCCGCCGGCTATGTAGAGATTGCGCTGAGCGCGAAACATTCGCATTAGGCAGAGCGCGTGGCCCTGCGGGTTGATCTTCTCCTCAACTTGGTCGGCCTCGTTGGCGTGCTTCCTGGCACTGCGGAAGCCGTCCAATACGGCTAGCACTAGCAGGCCGAGGAACATGTTGAAGTACACGTTGCCCCAGGCGTCTAGTCGGCTCAATAGTCGGGAGCGAAATATTTTGCGCCAGCGTTGAACGCTGAACACTGGCAGCATGAGCAGCAATACGGCGGCCACTTCTATGTAGAGGAAGCCAGCTACTATGGCCCACTGCAGTGTCATTTTGTTTGACTGTTGGCTAAAATTAATAGTTGAAAATACAACTTGCCTGAATGGAGAACTGGTTTAATATATTTTAATTTAGAAAATTAGCTATTATTGATACATGGCTGCCATGCTATATCTAGCTAATTTGTACAATAATAAGTTAAACATAAAGATATTTTGGCTAAGCTAAGCCATCTATGTCCAACCTTAAAATTGCACCCATCCTGTGCAACTTAGATTCAGCAACATTTATGACTTATTTGCCCAATTTTTAGTTACTTTGCCACTTACCTTCCCAATTTTGACCAATTTTGCAACTTACCTACCCAATTTTGACTTATTTTGTCCCTTACCTTCCCAATTTTGACCAATTTTGCAATTTACCTCCCCAATTTTGACTTATTTTGCCACTTACCTTTCAAATTTGACCACTTTTGCAACTTACCTCCCCAATTTGGACAAATTTTGTGATTTACCTCCCCAATTTGAACCAATTTTGTGATTTATATCCCCAATTTTATGACTTACATTGCCAATTTTGCAATTTACCTAGGCTAACAGCCATTTATCTATCTAGTTTGGACAGGTTGGAGAGGTATTGGGCATTTAAAAGCTAAGCTATAGGTCAGCTAAATATTGAGCATAGGCCTAAATTTACACATTTAAATATAATTTTTTTAAAGTTTGTAACTTGTTTTGTACTACAAAAAGAAAATTTTGATACAAAATTTATTGTGATGTAATAAACAATTCAATATAAAAATAATAGAGAACATTTTCTTTGTCTATTATGATAATATTATAAACATAAAAATTCAGTGCATGTACATATTAGTTAGCAAATGAGCTATTGATAAAATAAAAAATAGCTAAGTTTTATCAGTAAGAATTTAATATTTCCAATAACTTAGTATAAATAGTTTAGTACAAAATATTTGCCTAATTTTATAAAGAAAAATAATAACTAGATCTTTTAGCTTGTTTTAGGTGAGCTAATTTTACAGCCATACAGGATTTTTATCTTAAGTTGTAACAAACAGTCTATACACAAAGTAATGCTTATTAAATAAAAGAACACCTGTACAAACCTGTACAAAATAACTTTTTAAAACTTTAGGCTTCACGCTTCACTGACTCCTGAATATATACATGCCATGAAAAGGAGTAAAATAAAAAATACTATTTTAAGTTAAAGCAAAAGGCAATAAAAATAAACATCTTAATGTCGAAAATTGACTTCAAGCGTTCAAGTAAAATTAATGATCTTAAGGCAATGGAATTGGAACTAACTCTTTATGTGGTGAATCCAAGGACACCTTAACTAGATTACTTAAGTAGATCTACTTAAGGTGTCCTTGGGTGAATCACGTAAGTTTAAATAAATTTTAAGTTTAAATATTAGGTAGCTTGTCAACTATACTTGCGATAAAGCTTTAGTGCTTTAATTTGATATCTGAGAAATAGTTCTCATAAAAGGTAGCTGTCTTTAAGAAAGAAAACTAGGATCCCTACATTTTGCTTTATTTAAATTATTCGTGCCTAGTTTTTAAAAAAATTATGCAAGCATTATCGCGGCATGCGCACGTGGGCACGACCAGATCTGAATGAAGCGTCTGCAGTGATGAAATTAACACCGGAGGTGCAAGGGTACTTAACAGTATTGATCCTCTTTTGTCCCTATCGGAAAATTATTAAAAATGTTCTAGACAATGAATCATTTGAAATCAAAATTAGATCGTATTGTAATTTGTAGTCTTATGACGACTCCATGGTTTGACTCTGGAATCACCTCTGTCCTAAGCCAATGGGTTCGATTTCGCCAAATCATATGATTTAAATGAGGTCATAAGACTCTGTATTAAACTCATATCGATATTAAGCTTACAGGGTCTGAGGGTTGATATAAGTTCGTTACTTGCAGAGGAGGACAAGCGTGGAAAGGAATTGTTCGTTAACGGAAACTATTTTTCATATTTTTTAATTTCAGACACATGACTATATTAATAACATATACTTTTGGCTTCCATATTTTGGTCTGTATCCAGAAGACCGCGTAGATTTGTATTTAAAAAGTACACGCAAGTGAATAGTCAATTGATAGAAAATGAGAGCAAGGCTGTAGTTCAGGAGTTCTCTTTCTTTAATTTTTTTATTTGAATTAAACAATCGACTCTTGGAGCCGGCTTGCATCTGCATAAACAATTCTGTTGCTCAGCGGCGATAGCAGGCAGGTCGGCCGGTTTCTCTGCATGGCTGACCTTTCGGCCGACGCGATTATCTATTACTCAAAATCGTCTGATTCCGGCAGACGGGACGGAGAGGGCAACGGCGACAACGTTGTTCGAACCGCGGATATGCACGATGTCAGTGACGTATTCGGAGATGATGGAGAAGTAGCGCTAAGTCCAAGTTGCATGCTCGATTGCTGTGGAGTGTGGAGCGCCTGTGAGAGGGGGTTCAAGTTTTGCATTCACCCTTACAAGCACAAAATATCATAACGTCTAAAATAAGTTTATAACAGACTTTTGTTAGTGTTATTTTTTAACTACTAAACAATCGGCAACCATGTATTTCAGTATGCCAAATTGGTCCACAGATCGAGTTTTTGCGCGGAGTACGAACCTTAATTAACAAGAGAGCTGCTTGGTTTTTGTTCCGAAAATGTTTCTTTCGCAGTTAATTGCCAAAATTTTGTGCTTCCGTTTCTTTTACATCACAGCCGCTGATAATACAATTACGTTTATTACGACTTTTAATTAAAAATTTAAGCATATTTTTGTCCACTTCTTGTTGAAAGTCATTAATTAAGATTACTTTACAATATATTTGTGATTTCCTGACTTCTAATTTACCCGATTCATAAGAACAAAATTCAATTTCTCTTCATAACTTTCTCGATCTCGTCAAAATCTCTAATCGATTTTTCTGGGCTGCAAATGGATATATTTTTTTCGGACGGGGCAGTTAAACTCTTTTTGACATCAGATGAGGCTTTCAGTCTCTTTGCCACGCCGCAGCAGGTGGTCAATTTGTTGCCGGGTGAACGCAACCAGGGCATCCAACGCCACGGAGGTCCGGTGGGACAGGCAGCCGTTGGTTGCCATCAGCGCTTCCGATCGTTTAGCTCGCTGCACCGTGAATTGCCGTTTCCTTCGCCGATAATTGCCGTATCGAGTCGGATTGAAATTCTCCCTAGCAACTAGTTCGTTTGGGAAAGCGCCATAGCAACCGTTGTTGCGCTGCCAAGATAAAACAGTTCGGCGCCATTGGGGCTGCCCGAAATCCGGGATATAGCCGGCGAGACCGCACAGACCGACTGAATTGGAAGTGGGAGGATGGTTGGCTGTGACGTTCGCTGGTTTAGTAAATAATTAATAATAAATTTAGCCTGACAGGCTGGAGGGGCCGCAACACCCACACTAAATTTACCCAGCTCAAACTGGTACCCGATCTCAGCTGGTTGGACTGAAGCAATGCGGGATTAAGTGCCTTGCTCAAGGGCACAAATTGTTTCCTAGGGCCGGGGCTCGAACCCACGACCTTCCGGTCATGACATGAGGCAGGCGCCTTAGCACTAGGCTACAACTCCTCTTAGCGAAACAACTTCTTTAGGACGAAAAATTCATAAGAATTGCTCGTTTCTAAGATTATCTAAACGATGTGCTGGAGGACATTAGATTTAGGATGAGCTGTCCTCCGAGTGGCTTAGTCGCCTGCCTTATGAACGCAAGGTCTTTGGTTCGAGCCCCGGCTTTCGGAGATTATTTGTGCCATTGAGCAAAGCACTTAATCCTTGCATTGCTTCAGTCTACCCAAGCTGAGATGTAATTCGATAGGGTGGCCAATTATATAGCTAGGTGATTTTAACGGGGATATGTTCACTAGGAGATATTTCAATGAATCCAGATAAACAAACACAGCGGAGCTCACCTTGCTCCATAAATAGATCTCTATCAAAAACGGGAAATCCTCTGGCCTCCTGAGCGGTGGCGGCCATCAGAATTCGGCCGCAGAATTTGTCCAGCAAGCGGCGGACGGGACCTCCCTCGGTGACACCTGGGTCTGGTTCGGACTGCGATGCTTTCAGTGGTCGAAAACTGGCCATTTCCGTGAGGTTGTAGAGGCAGTTGGCCTGGGAGAAATTAAAAGAAGACGATTTGGAGTGAATTTTGGATTCCATTGATTGTCGCTTGCTACAAATGACAAGGTTGAGTCGGTTGGTGTCAATTGGAAGAAAATATGGGTGTCAGGTGAGTAACAATATGGATGTCAGGTGTGCCTCAATATGGGTATCAGGTGAGCCATGATATGGGTGTCAGGTGTGCCTCAATATGGGTGTCAAGTGTGCCACAATATGGGTGTCAGGTGAGCCATGATATGGGTGTCAGGTGAGCCATGATATGGGTGTCAGGTGAGACTCAATATGGGTGTCAGGTGTGCCTCAATATGGGTGTCAGGTGAGCCATGATATGGGTGTCAGGTGAGCCATGATATGGGTGTCAGGTGAGCCATGATATGGGTGTCAGGTGAGCCATGATATGGGTGTCAGGTGAGACTCAATATGGGTGTCAGGTGTGCCTCAATATGGGTGTCAGGTGTGCCTCAATATGGGTGTCAGGTGAGCCATGATATGGGTGTCAGGTGAGCCATGATATGGGTGTCAGGTGAGCCATGATATGGGTGTCAGGTGAGCCATGATATGGGTGTCAGGTGAGACTCAATATGGGTGTCAGGTGTGCCTCAATATGGGTGTCAGGTGAGCCATGATATGGGTGTCAGGTGAGCCATGATATGGGTGTCAGGTGAGCCTCAATATGGGTGTCAGGTGAGCAACGATATGGGTGTCAGGTGAGCAACGATATGGGTGTCAGGTGAGCCTCAATATGGGTGTCAGGTGAGCCTCAATATGGGTGTCAGGTGAGCCACAATATGAGTGTCAGGTGAGACTCAATATGTGTGTCAGGTGAGACTCAATATGTGTGTCAGGTGAGCATCAATATGTGTGTCAGGTGAGCCACAAAATGAGTGTCAGGTGAGACTCAATATGAGTGTCAGGTGAGACTCAATATGTGTGTCAGGTGAGACTCAATATGTGTGTCAGGTGAGACTCAATATGAGTGTCAGGTGAGACTCAATATGAGTGTCAGGTGAGCCACAATATGAGTGTCAGGTGAGACTCAATATGTGTGTCAGGTGAGCCACAATATGAGTGTCAGGTGAGCCACAATATGTGTGTCAGGTGAGACTCAATATGAGTGTCAGGTGAGCCACAATATGTGTGTCAGGTGAGACTCAATATGTGTGTCAGGTGAGACTCAATATGTGTGTCAGGTGAGACTCAATATGAGTGTCAGGTGAGACTCAATATGTGTGTCAGGTGAGCCACAATATTTGTGTCAGGTGAGACTCAATATGTGTGTCAGGTGAGACTCAATATGTGTGTCAGGTAAGACTTAATATGAGTGTCAGGTGAGACTCAATATGAGTGTCAGGTGAGCCACAATATGAGTGTCAGGTGAGACTCAATATGAGTGTCAGGTGAGCCACAATATGAGTGTCAGGTGAGCCACAATATGTGTGTCAGGTGAGACTCAATATGAGTGTCAGGTGAGCCACAATATGTGTGTCAGGTGAGACTCAATATGTGTGTCAGGTGAGACTCAATATGTGTGTCAGGTGAGACTCAATATGAGTGTCAGGTGAGACTCAATATGGGTGTCAGGTGAGCCACAATATTTGTGTCAGGTGAGACTCAATATGTGTGTCAGGTGAGACTCAATATGTGTGTCAGGTGAGACTCAATATGAGTGTCAGGTGAGACTCAATATGTGTGTCAGGTGAGCCACAATATTTGTGTCAGGGGAGACTCAATATGTGTGTCAGGTGAGACTCAATATGTGTGTCAGGTGAGACTCAATATGTGTGTCAGGTGAGACTCAATATGTGTGTCAGGTGAGACTCAATATGTGTGTCAGGTGAGACTCAATATGAGTGTCAGGTGAGACTCAATATGGGTGTCAGGTGAGCCACAATATTTGTGTCAGGTGAGACTCAATATGTGTGTCAGGTGAGACTCAATATGTGTGTCAGGTGAGACTCAATATGTGTGTCAGGTGAGCCACAATATTTGTGTCAGGTGAGACTCAATATGTGTGTCAGGTGAGACTCAATATGTGTGTCAGGTAAGACTTAATATGAGTGTCAGGTGAGACTCAATATGAGTGTCAGGTGAGCCACAATATGAGTGTCAGGTGAGACTCAATATGAGTGTCAGGTGAGCCACAATATGAGTGTCAGGTGAGCCACAATATGTGTGTCAGGTGAGACTCAATATGAGTGTCAGGTGAGCCACAATATGTGTGTCAGGTGAGACTCAATATGTGTGTCAGGTGAGACTCAATATGTGTGTCAGGTGAGACTCAATATGAGTGTCAGGTGAGACTCAATATGGGTGTCAGGTGAGCCACAATATTTGTGTCAGGGGAGACTCAATATGTGTGTCAGGTGAGACTCAATATGTGTGTCAGGTGAGACTCAATATGTGTGTCAGGTGAGACTCAATATGTGTGTCAGGTGAGACTCAATATGTGTGTCAGGTGAGACTCAATATGAGTGTCAGGTGAGACTCAATATGTGTGTCAGGTGAGACTCAATATGAGTGTCAGGTGAGACTCAATATGGGTGTCAGGTGAGCCACAATATTTGTGTCAGGTGAGACTCAATATGTGTGTCAAGTGTGCCACAATATGGGTGTCAGGTGAGCCATGATATGGGTGTCAGGTGAGCCATGATATGGGTGTCAGGTGAGACTCAATATGGGTGTCAGGTGTGCCTCAATATGGGTGTCAGGTGAGCCATGATATGGGTGTCAGGTGAGCCATGATATGGGTGTCAGGTGAGCCATGATATGGGTGTCAGGTGAGCCATGATATGGGTGTCAGGTGAGACTCAATATGGGTGTCAGGTGTGCCTCAATATGGGTGTCAGGTGTGCCTCAATATGGGTGTCAGGTGAGCCATGATATGGGTGTCAGGTGAGCCATGATATGGGTGTCAGGTGAGCCATGATATGGGTGTCAGGTGAGCCATGATATGGGTGTCAGGTGAGACTCAATATGGGTGTCAGGTGTGCCTCAATATGGGTGTCAGGTGAGCCATGATATGGGTGTCAGGTGAGCCATGATATGGGTGTCAGGTGAGCCTCAATATGGGTGTCAGGTGAGCAACGATATGGGTGTCAGGTGAGCAACGATATGGGTGTCAGGTGAGCCTCAATATGGGTGTCAGGTGAGCCTCAATATGGGTGTCAGGTGAGCCACAATATGAGTGTCAGGTGAGACTCAATATGTGTGTCAGGTGAGACTCAATATGTGTGTCAGGTGAGCATCAATATGTGTGTCAGGTGAGCCACAAAATGAGTGTCAGGTGAGACTCAATATGAGTGTCAGGTGAGACTCAATATGTGTGTCAGGTGAGACTCAATATGTGTGTCAGGTGAGACTCAATATGAGTGTCAGGTGAGCCACAATATGAGTGTCAGGTGAGACTCAATATGAGTGTCAGGTGAGCCACAATATGAGTGTCAGGTGAGCCACAATATGTGTGTCAGGTGAGACTCAATATGAGTGTCAGGTGAGCCACAATATGTGTGTCAGGTGAGACTCAATATGTGTGTCAGGTGAGACTCAATATGTGTGTCAGGTGAGACTCAATATGAGTGTCAGGTGAGACTCAATATGTGTGTCAGGTGAGCCACAATATTTGTGTCAGGTGAGACTCAATATGTGTGTCAGGTGAGACTCAATATGTGTGTCAGGTAAGACTTAATATGAGTGTCAGGTGAGACTCAATATGAGTGTCAGGTGAGCCACAATATGAGTGTCAGGTGAGACTCAATATGAGTGTCAGGTGAGCCACAATATGAGTGTCAGGTGAGCCACAATATGTGTGTCAGGTGAGACTCAATATGAGTGTCAGGTGAGCCACAATATGTGTGTCAGGTGAGACTCAATATGTGTGTCAGGTGAGACTCAATATGTGTGTCAGGTGAGACTCAATATGTGTGTCAGGTGAGACTCAATATGTGTGTCAGGTGAGACTCAATATGAGTGTCAGGTGAGACTCAATATGGGTGTCAGGTGAGCCACAATATTTGTGTCAGGTGAGACTCAATATGTGTGTCAGGTGAGACTCAATATGTGTGTCAGGTGAGACTCAATATGTGTGTCAGGTGAGCCACAATATTTGTGTCAGGTGAGACTCAATATGTGTGTCAGGTGAGACTCAATATGTGTGTCAGGTAAGACTTAATATGAGTGTCAGGTGAGACTCAATATGAGTGTCAGGTGAGCCACAATATGAGTGTCAGGTGAGACTCAATATGAGTGTCAGGTGAGCCACAATATGAGTGTCAGGTGAGCCACAATATGTGTGTCAGGTGAGACTCAATATGAGTGTCAGGTGAGACTCAATATGTGTGTCAGGTGAGACTCAATATGTGTGTCAGGTGAGACTCAATATGTGTGTCAGGTGAGACTCAATATGAGTGTCAGGTGAGACTCAATATGGGTGTCAGGTGAGCCACAATATTTGTGTCAGGTGAGACTCAATATGTGTGTCAGGTGAGACTCAATATGTGTGTCAGGTGAGACTCAATATGAGTGTCAGGTGAGACTCAATATGGGTGTCAGGTGAGCCACAATATTTGTGTCAGGTGAGACTCAATATGTGTGTCAGGTGAGACTCAATATGTGTGTCAGGTGAGACTCAATATGTGTGTCAGGTGAGCCACAATATTTGTGTCAGGTGAGACTCAATATGTGTGTCAGGTGAGACTCAATATGTGTGTCAGGTAAGACTTAATATGAGTGTCAGGTGAGACTCAATATGAGTGTCAGGTGAGCCACAATATGAGTGTCAGGTGAGACTCAATATGAGTGTCAGGTGAGACTCAATATGAGTGTCAGGTGAGCCACAATATGAGTGTCAGGTGAGCCACAATATGCGTGTCAGGTGAGACTCAATATGAGTGTCAGGTGAGCCACAATATGTGTGTCAGGTGAGACTCAATATGTGTGTCAGGTGAGACTCAATATGTGTGTCAGGTGAGACTCAATATGAGTGTCAGGTGAGACTCAATATGGGTGTCAGGTGAGCCACAATATTTGTGTCAGGTGAGACTCAATATGTGTGTCAGGTGAGACTCAATATGTGTGTCAGGTGAGACTCAATATGAGTGTCAGGTGAGACTCAATATGTGTGTCAGGTGAGCCACAATATTTGTGTCAGGGGAGACTCAATATGTGTGTCAGGGGAGACTCAATATGTGTGTCAGGTGAGACTCAATATGTGTGTCAGGTGAGACTCAATATGTGTGTCAGGTGAGACTCAATATGTGTGTCAGGTGAGACTCAATATGAGTGTCAGGTGAGACTCAATATGGGTGTCAGGTGAGCCTCAATATTTGTGTCAGGTGAGACTTAATATGTGTGTCAGGTGAGACTCAATATGTGTGTCAGGTGAGACTCAATATGTGTGTCAGGTGAGCCACAATATTTGTGTCAGGTGAGACTTAATATGTGTGTCAGGTGAGACTCAATATGTGTGTCAGGTGAGACTCAATATGTGTGTCAGGTGAGACTCAATATGTGTGTCAGGTGAGACTCAATATGTGTGTCAGGTGAGACTCAATATGAGTGTCAGGTGAGACTCAATATGGGTGTCAGGTGAGCCACAATATTTGTGTCAGGTGAGACTTAATATGTGTGTCAGGTGAGACTCAATATGTGTGTCAGGTGAGACTCAATATGTGTGTCAGGTGAGCCACAATATTTGTGTCAGGTGAGACTCAATATGTGTGTCAGGTGAGACTCAATATGTGTGTCAGGTAAGACTTAATATGAGTGTCAGGTGAGACTCAATATGAGTGTCAGGTGAGCCACAATATGAGTGTCAGGTGAGACTCAATATGAGTGTCAGGTGAGCCACAATATGAGTGTCAGGTGAGCCACAATATGTGTGTCAGGTGAGACTCAATATGAGTGTCAGGTGAGCCACAATATGTGTGTCAGGTGAGACTCAATATGTGTGTCAGGTGAGACTCAATATGTGTGTCAGGTGAGACTCAATATGTGTGTCAGGTGAGACTCAATATGAGTGTCAGGTGAGACTCAATATGTGTGTCAGGTGAGACTCAATATGTGTGTCAGGTGAGACTCAATATGTGTGTCAGGTGAGACTCAATATGTGTGTCAGATAAAAGCAAGGAAAAAATCTCCAATCAGCCAGACTCACATTGATCCCGCTGAGCAGGTAGAACAGCTGGTGAGTGAGGAAGTAGTCTCGCCTATTCTCAGATCTGACCATCGTGTCCCAGCAGCTATTCGAGATGTAGCACGGAGGCTGGCTGGAAAATATTTTTTCAAGTAGAATTTACTTGATTGATTCTGAGATTTGGGTCGGTGAGTGACGAGTAAGATCCGAATCATTGGGCAATGCGTGGGATTTCAATCTCACCCATTCATCCCGTAGAACTCGTGAATACAGTCGTCGCTAAATTTCTCATCGAATCCGTCGTCCTGCTCGTCGTCGTTCAGCACATGGTCAGCATCTCTGACGGCGGCGGCGGCCTCCGACAGCACTGCTGAGCTCATCGGCAGGCGTCGGCTGGGGAAGAATGCGTCCCAGGAGTGATCGGCAATCAACTGGCCGGCGTCTATGTTGGTGGGGTTTTAAAAAAATTAAGACAGATAATTTTCCATCTGCTCTACTTACAGTAGAAATAAAAGAAAGTAAACCAAAAATGCTTTAATTTATTGTGTAAATCGTACTTACTAGCATAGTAAACTGGCGTGCTTTGTTGCACGGCGCTCGCCGTCGCCTTGGCAACGCGACTAGCCCGAAATTGAATCGATTTCAGCCTGGTTACTAACCAGATTGGCAGCCGGGTCCAGTAGTTAGACAGGATAGCGCCAAATTGGCCTGCGCGGTTGAGGATACTTTGGTTTGTACATGATTTTTATCAATAGAACGAGGGAAATATTAGCTCTGAGATAACAGGATGATCGAGGCTTGATGGGATAGGGAGAAGTTGAAGTAGACTTAAAGAAGTAGAGTTGACTGGGGGGTAGATAGGTAGAAGTAGACTGAAGGAAGGGACGGGGCGATTGGCTTGGCGGTCTAGCGCGTCTGCCTTGTGTGCATGCCACTGGTCCAGGTTCGATCCCGCGTTTTAGGTTGGCTATTTTCCCCTAGCGCGTTTTCGTGTGCAGGGCCACATTAATTTGGGGCCTTGTGCACGAATTGGTTGGGCTATGGGCCAGTTGTGCAATTTACGCCCATTAGGGCAACCCCCAAGGCATAGAGAGTGTACACTGCTGGAAATATCGCTTGTATACCTATGTGGGTGACTGACTGGTTGGGTGCTAGCCTTGATTTCCGGCTATCCACCGTGCAAGGACTTCTAGAATAGACTTCTAAAGGGACTTCTAGTGGTCCTTGCCTTGTCCTTGGTTGTGGGACAATGTCGCTTCAAGCGTCGGAATGCCTGCAGCCCTCCCACAGATTTAGCTTATTTAGCTTAGACTGAAGTAAGGGAGACAAGGAAAAGAAGACTGAGGGGTAGACAGGGAGAAGTAGACTGACGGGTAGACAGGGAGAAGTAGACTGAGGGGTAGACAGGGATAAGTACGAGTAGACTGAGAGGTAGACACGGAGAAGTAGACTGAGAGATAGACTGGGAGAAGTAGACTTAAAGAAGGGAGAGAAAGAGAAGAAGACTAAGAGAAGCGGAGACATTGAAGGAGGGAAATAGAGACAGACGGTAAAAGTGGCTAGATCTAGACAGAGGGATAGAGAGCTGATTAGAGATGGAGGAAGGGCAGATGAGGTCAGCTGACAGGTGCACTCGCGTAAACTAAAAAGCGCCACCGCCTCACCCTCCACGGTGCGCAGTCCGATCCCGCCGTCCAGATTGGCGGAGCTGCTGTGCCGGCCCATGAAGGCCACGGCCCGTTCGACGGCGTCCAGAGTTTCAAGGAGCTCGGCCTCCGCTGCGCTGCCATCCCGATGTTTGTTTGCCGATGCTGCCACCGTCAGGGCCATCACTAGCGAGCAGCAGGCGAAGAGGGTGACGGCGAGCGGCGGCTTTGATGTCATGTCGCCACTGCGCTGGCAGCGTTCAGTATGGGAAGATGCTTAGCCTTGAATATGGCTGTTTACGAGCGTAATGTTTTGGTACTGCCAAAGCAGAACTCGAGTCTTATCAATACTGGTGGATATCAAGTAAGAATGAAATGTGGACAGGCAGACAGGCAAACACAGACAGACAGACAGAAAGACAGACAGACAGACAGACAGACAGACAGACAGACAGACAGACAGACAGACAGACAGACAGACAGACACACAGACAGACAGACAGACAGACAGACAGACAGACAGACACACAGACAGACAGACACACAGACAGACAGACAGACACACAGACAGACAGACAGACAGACAGACAGACAGACAGACAGACAGACAGACAGACAGACAGACAGACAGACAGACAGACAGACAGACAGACAGACAGACAGACAGACAGACAGACAGACAGACAGACAGACAGACAGACAGACAGACAGACAGACAGACAGACAGACAGACAGACAGACAGACAGACAGACAGAAAGACAGACAGACAGACACAAGACAGACAGACAGACAGACAGACAGACAGACAGACAGACAGACAGACAGACGGACAGACAGACAGACAGACGGACAGACAGACAGACAGAAAGACAGACAGACAGACAGACAGACAGACAGACAGACAGACAGACAGACAGACAGACAGACAGACAGCCAGACAGACAGACAGACAGACAGACAGACAGACAGACAGACAGACAGACAGACAGACAGACAGACAGACAGACAGACAGACAGACAGACAGACAGACAGACAGACAGACAGACAGACAGACAGACAGACAGACAGACAGACAGACAGACAGACAGACAGACAGAGAGGCAATCAGGTAGACCATGAGGATAAATAATTTATTTTCTCTCCTCGAAGAATCTGCGCCACAGTTTCAGGTCAGCAGACCTGGGCTCGAAAACCAGGTGACAAAAATCCCCAATCACTCATGCACGCTCAACACTAATAATTATCGCTGCGTGTGTTTGAAGGCAATAATTTTCATCGCAAAAGTTGTCTGCCGAGTTATCATCAGCAGCTAAAATCACTGATTTCCTTTTGCCTTTTTCGATCCAACCATGCAAACACGAATCAAGTTATCTCTGGCTTGTTTGTTTCGCCTTCAGCCTGGACATGATAAGAATTCACTGATTTCTGCTCTCGTAGATCCGAGTGTTATCTAGCAAGGCTGGAGGCTGAATTTATCATTTTCAAAACCAAAATGCTAAATTTAAGAGGATTAGTTAAGAAAGAACTTCTAAAACAACAATTCCCAAATACACTATTTTGATTCGAGACCTCATTGATTAGTTCCCGGCTGGACTATTCAACTCCAGTTCCCGAGCAAATATATTCTACGCTCGTACTAGCTAGTTCTCATTTCATCTATCTATCTAGGTAGCAGATCCCTGCTCCCAAATTCAAGATCCCACAACCCACATCAGAATAAATTATGCTTGATCCAGGATGTATAATAATTTCCTGATCGAATTTTTATAATCCCAATTTTCAAGATCCCAGTTCCCAGATCCCAGTTTCCCAGATCCCAGTTCCCAGATCCTAGTTCCCAGGTCCCAGTTCCCAGATCCCAGTGATCCCGAATCCCAGTTCCCAGATCCCAGCGATACTAGATCCGAGTTCCAAGATCCCAGTTCCCATATCCCAGTGACAAACCAGTTGACAAACAAGAAAATTTGTTTTTAATTCACATAGTGACATTCCCTTCTTAGCTGCTCAGCTGTTGTCGGCCCGCTAGTCCCACAATCCTGGGGATTAAATAGTCAACAGGAAGACGGACAGACAAGCCCAACCGCTGCCCCAAAGCCGCCGAAAATCTCATTAATCTTTTTCCAGCAGAGAGTCATCACACGGCCTAAATCCCAGTCCAGACAGGGCTCAAGAAAAAAACCCGTAGCGCCAGTATTCCATATCCAGCTAGCGCTGAAATCCCAAACTGGGAGGAGAGAGACAGAAGGAGAAACTCTGAAACAAAAGCAAGCCTTATTAGCATCTGAAAGTGCTTTGATTTTACTCGCGCATTCACAACCAAAAAGTACTCGTGAATTAATTCGCTCATTACTCCAGCACCTGTCTTAACAATATTACCAGCTGCTCGCTTCCCAGTTGAAGCAGAATTTCCCTAGGCAGATTGGCATGTGTCAGTCATAGATTTCTAGCTGTTGTTAAGTTTACCATCAGCTTTGTTTCTCGAATTAAACTTTTTCGCGACAAGTGTCTTGGAAAATGCTTGCCCAGTGCTGCCAGCAGGAACTGGCCATCGATGGCAGTTTTGGAATTCGGTGTTCACGAGATTCTCAGCCCGCGCTCACCCACGCTTTCTTATTTTCTCTCCCCAAAATCAGCTTCTTCCCTGCGCTCCTCTCCCCTTTCTCTCCCTCTCTCCCTCATCTCTTCCCCTGTCCCCCGGTCTCCATCTCTCTCTTTCTTACACCGCTGTCTCCCTATATCCTCGCATATCTCCCACTCTCACTATTTCTCGACCCGATATCTTCCCCTCTCCCTTACTTTATCCCACTTTTACCCTCTAAAAATCAATAAAATTGTTTGCCTCTCTAAATTTTATTTGTCTTCCTTCAGGATTGGATTTGAGGTCAAATCCCCTATTTCCCTATCAACTTCTATTTCACAAAGAGCGCCTGCCTAATGAATGGAAGGTCATGGGTTCGAGTCCCGGCTCTAGGAGACAAATTTCTGCACTTAAGCGACGCTCCAGTCATCCCAGGAGAAATCGGGACTGAACACAGCTGTACACAGCTCTCGGATGCGCCTTTCAGCTAGCTGCGGCTGTGCCATTGGCGGTACATCTATTCGAATGATTATTTGTCTAATTTTTTTTGCCAAAAATTTATAGTTAAACTGTCATTCAGCTTTACCACTTTAGCTTCAACTTGAGTTATTTATTTTTCTAAGCAATTCTAAGTTGGTAGCTGCATGGGCCAGCCTTTTTCCCAGTGACTGAGTTATTATAAGGCCTGGAGTTTCCACCCACGCGGAACCCAAAACATTGCGGCAGCGAGGGACAATTTCTGCATTCAGAAGAGCCGGACACAAAACTGGCAACAACATTAAACTGGCAAGCGAGCCGCATGCAGCAACGCAACGCAACCAGTAATCCCCCATTCCTCTCTAGGGGATTCTCTCCATACATTTATAGTGAGAAATCCGCGCATAACAAATCCTCGATCCCTATATAATCGTACATACTAGTATAGAAATTTTGGGAGATATTTTGAGCAGAGCAGGAAACTGTATTCGCAGCTGTTTGCTAGCCTAGTAATTCGGCTATTAAGCTCGCACAAACAAAATCAATAGTAAACAAATTTGTTTAAATGAGAATAACTTGAACTTACCTCTTCACAGTGTAGAGAAGAAAAACGCCGAAAATTGGAAGTAAAAAAAGGGTTCCTCAGCGGCTGCCTGGGCTGTTTTATATGCACGCCTCGATGCTGAGATGCGGGTGGCAACAAGAATCTGTTTGGAATTGTGCGTAGGCGGGCAGCATTGTTAGTCGAATCGGATTCGGTGCCGGCTGAAGTTTGGGATTCTGGATGTCCGCATCTAGACGGCCTGGCATTGGTTCAAGGCTAAGAGGAGGCCCAATGGAAACAGACAGACTGGGGATAAGAGGAAACTGAGAGCTGTGACAGGGACAAATGACTCGGCGCTAATGATAGGCTCACTAATTCTATGAAATGCGTTCGAACAGACAAGACAAATCGCCTACAGATGTCATGCTGTCTGTCCGCCAGTCAGTCTCAGTTTTGTGTGGGCGTGGGCGATTTTACAGGCAACAAATTTCTCAATGCTTAAACATTCAATTTAACAAACCATAAATCTCCTAAACTGTAAATTTCAAAATGACAGATAATTTAATAACATTAGATATTGCTAGACCTCTGGGAATTGTGACATTTGGGGTCTGTGACATTTAGGGTTTGTGACATTTGGGGTTCGTGACATTTTGGGTTTGTGACATTTGGGGTTTGTGACATTTGGGGCTTGTGACATTTAGGGCTTTTGACATTTAGGGCTTGTGACATTTTGGGGTTTGTGGCATTAGGGGTTTGTGACATTTGGGGTTTGTGGCATTAGGGGTTTGTGGCATTTAGGGTTTGTGGCATTAGGGGTTTGTGACATTTGGGGTTTGTGGCATTAGGGGTTTGTGGCATTAGGGGTTTGTGACATTAGGGGTTTGTGACATTTGGGGTTTGTGGCATTAGGGGTTTGTGACATTCGGGGTTTGTGATATTTGGGGTTTGTGACATTAGGGGTTTGTGACATTTGGGGTTTGTGGCATTTGGGGTTTGTGGCATTTGGGGTTTGTGAAATTTGGGGTTTGTGAAATTTGGGGTTTGTGGCATTAGGGGTTTGTGACATTTGGGGTTTGTGAAATTTGGGGTTTGTGGCATTAGGGGTTTGTGACATTTGGGGTTTGTGGCATTAGGGGTTTGTGACATTAGGGGTTTGTGACATTTGGGGTTTGTGACATTAGGGGTTTGTGGCATTAGGGGTTTGTGACATTTGGGGCTTGTGAAATTTGGGGTTTGTGGCATTAGGGGTTTGTGACATTTAGGGTTTTCGTGGCATCCCCTATTTATGGCACCTCTCTTGCTCTTTCAGTCTTCCCTATCTTCATCTCTTGCATCTCCCTTCAGTTTCCCCATCCTCATCATCTCCATCTCCCCCTTCCTCTGTCACAACGCCAATTTTCAATCATTTATCCCAACTGACGAGGTCAGAGAAAACGAATGAGCAGACGATGCGAAATAAAATCATTCAAAGAAGAGAAATAATCCTAATAGATTAATTAAAATTTAGAAGGGCCGAAGCCCCGTCAAAAAACACGAGCAAAATTGGAATTTGGTCAGGTGGAAGGATTTTTCACGCCCTCTCTCTTCTTAGGGACTTGCGGAATCTGCCGTGTGAAAGAAAATTATTATTATCCGCGTTTTCCACTCTGTCGCATTTCCTAGAAACAGTTTTTGAATGCATATTAAAATTTTCCTTCGACCTACATATGGCTGCGCTTTGAGAAAAAATTGAAACTTTTACGGTCAGGCCATAGCAGTCCTTTTCCTGGACGAAAAAACCGGAAAATTTATTCGCCATGCAATCAGTCACTGATGCAGACAGACAGCCCAGTTAGTTCGAGTCACTCAAGCCTGCGACACTTTGCGCAGCATTGATTTGACAGGTCAGTGCTTTTAGAAAATTGGATCTACGCAAAAATGGGCTATATTACTGTTTGTATGCTGAGTTATATGATCTCATGCCTTAAAGGAAACTGGGTATAGGTGAAAAGGAAAGGTTGATTTAATGGTAGAAAAAAATCATTTAAAAATATTTTTGGCCGCTAAACTCATTCAACCCACTCGCTCATTCACTTCAAGGACTCACTCACTCACTCACTCACTCACTCACTCACTCACTCACTCACTCACTCACTCACTCACTCACTCACTCACTCACTCACTCACTCACTCACTCACTCAACTCATTCACTCACTCATGACTCACTCACTCACGACTCACTCACTTCAAGGACTCACTCATGAACTCATGAATTTATGAACTCACTCACTCACTCACTCACTCACTCACTCACTCACTCACTCACTCACTCACTCACTCACTCAACTCATTCACTCACTCACTCACTCACTCACTCACTCACTCACTCACTCACTCACTCACTCACTCACTCACTCACTCACTCACTCACTCACTCACTCACTCACTCACTCACTCACTCACTCACTCACTCACTCACTCACTCACTCACTCACTCACTCACTCACTCACTCACTCACTCACTCACTCACTCACTCACTCACTCACTCACTCACTCAACTCATTCACTCACTCACTCACTCACTCAACTCATTCACTCACGCACTCACTCACTCACTCACTCACTCCCTAATTCACTCACTGACACACCCATTCACTTCAGAGACTCACTCATTAATTCATGACCTCACTCGCTCAACTCATAGGTTCACTCAAAAACTTATTTTGCGTATTTAATTAGTCAGTGCTGACTTTATTCATAAGCTTACTCATGGACTCAGAAACATTTCATACCTAGGCTGTCTTAGAAATTTTTTAATGCAGCTTATCAGGGCATAGCAATTGAGGACACTCCGTCATTGTTTGTTAGCTAACGCGCACTCGTGCCATGGGCGTTGCTGCACGCTCCATACGTGCTTTATTGCCTCATTGTTGCATTGGCAAGACCCGTCGAGAGCCCAAAGAGAAATAACATAACAATGATATTTGGTGAGCGCAAACAAAGGATTTTAAATTACGCTCGTACATTTAGGAACGATATATTAGTGGAGTTAGATATCGAAGCTTCTAAAAGGATTTATATTGACAATCTGGGGTAAAGAGGTCACGTATCAAGACTTGCTATAATTTCTGGCGTCAAAGCTGGTGAATAAAAACAGAAGAAATAGATAAGATACGGTTTAAAAAGGGTATTTCGAACAATTAAGGGAACTCAGCAGGATAGTAAAAATGTAGAGAATTTAAAACATGAGCTAAGAGAAAAGAAACTCTGCAGAGAAGAGAGTAAAGACACCGAAGGATAGTGGGTGAGGACACACTCGGATAGAGAGGGAAGACACAGAAGGATAGTAGGTGAGGACACAGAAGGATAGTAGGTGAGGACACACAAGGAGAGGGAGGGAAGACACAGAAGGATAGTAGGTGAGGACACACAAGGAGAGGGAGGGAAGACACAGAAGGATAGTAGGTGAGGACACACAAGGAGAGGGAGGGAAGACACAGAAGGATAGTAGGTGAGGACACACAAGGATAGTAGGTGAGGACACACAAGGATAGTAGGTGAGGACACACAAGGATAGTAGGTGAGGACACACAAGGAGAGGGAGGGAAGACACAGAAGGATAGTAGGTGAGGACACACAAGGAGAGGGAGGGAAGACACAGAAGGATAGTAGGTGAGGACACACAAGGAGAGGGAGGGAAGACACAGAAGGATAGTAGGTGAGGACACACAAGGAGAGGGAGGGAAGACACAGAAGGATAGTAGGTGAGGACACACAAGGAGAGGGAGGGAAGACACAGAAGGATAGTAGGTGAGGACACACAAGGAGAGGGAGGGAAGACACAGAAGGATAGTAGGTGAGGACACACAAGGAGAGGGAGGGAAGACACAGAAGGATAGTAGGTGAAGACACACAAGGATAGAGAGGGAAGACACAGAAGGATAGTAGGTGAGGACACACTCTATCCATGTGTGACCTGAGTATCTCTGCAGCCAGAGCTTAGCTACCGTGCGGAGGCGACAGTGAGGGTAAGATAGCAAGCCAGCCTAAGTTCCTAGGTGCATTGATCCCATGCAGAAGCGTGTAATTGTGCTCACAGCAACTGTCCCAAGCAGAAAAGTGAAAGTGGTTGGGAAAGGGACGCTGTGAGTGTCGGCAACTTCTGTAGCCCCCCCCCCGCCTCAGCAGGGCCCCGGCTGACCCTCCCGCCAGGCCAGCCCGCGCCAGAAATCAGATTTCTCCCACACTTGGCCCTCCCGAGCCTAACGAATGCTAATTTCATTCCCGCAGCAGCTCAATCGCATTAAGAGCCCCGCTTATTATTTTGGAGTCCCGAAGCCAGAAGGACTGGCCAAATTTGGAGCTACTCAAACTGCTGACACCGAAAAAATCTTACACGACTAGTTTATTCTGAGACAGACCAGCAGCAGATTTGGGTTAGCTATATAGTTCGAGTCAATTTATCTGGCCATGCTTAAAGAGACCAAGAGGGCCCAGAAAGACAGAAATGCGGCAAGCAGATCACGACCCATTGCATCGGGGGGGAAGAGCTAAACTAGTCGATAGAGAAGAAATCGAGAAGAGAAAGCGGAAAGTTTTTGGCCTAGGGGAAGTGGTTAGTTTAGTACAGATGCTCCCATTGGAATTTTATGATCTATCAATAATATTTATAGATGGATTTCAGTTTTATTAGAGGTTCATTATTGCTTGCAAGGGGTGATATCTTTCGGAAAATATTTAACATCTTACAGCATAACAATTTAAATTGACACTATTAGCAAATTCAGAAATCGATTCGTCCAAAAATATCCCAAAAATGCTTCTTTACCCAGTAAAACGTGCCATTAAAAATTACATCCTTAATGTAGCCATAAATCATGACTGCGCTAGCAAGCAACGTTGTGTGCCACCTCAATTGCTAAAATGCACCAAGCGAACTGAATATAGAATTGTGACAGATAACACATAATGAACATAGCGGGTAATTTTGTATTTCATGCGAATATTTCCAATCTAGGCTACAAGGATTTTTTTGGGTACCAAATTTGACAGCTGCCTGCTTGTGCCATAGACTTTAAAAAGATTCTTTGCCGAGCAAGTGGGTCTTTGCAAGCGAAAATGCCCATCAAATCTGATTAGCAGGCACACAGGGGATCCGAAAACTTAACCATTTTCTTTCACTATAACTCACCCATCAAAACCGCAAAGCAGCAGGCATGGACGAAGAGCAGAGGAAAGAGTTGGAGAACAAGGCCATCGATCTGATGCGCTACGTTGCTAGGGAGGAGAATCTGTTCAAGCTGAGGGAGGGCGACGGCCGACTGGCTTCGATTGACCGTCTGGTGCCCGACTTTTATGCCATTTTCACCAGCAGCTCCCGGCTGGCCTACATGCAACAGTGGGGGACTTTTGAGACTGTTATAGTTGTTGGTGAGTGGCTTTGAGTTGTTGGTTTGTAAGCTAGTTAACTGATTTCATTTCGTTACTTTAGTTAGTTAGTTAGTTACTTAGTTAGTTAGTTAGTTAGTTATTTAGTTAGTTAAGCTAATCAGTTTGTTATTTCGACAGCTAGATCTACAATTGCAGTTCCCATGGCCGTCCTGCTACTGGTAGTTCTGATCAGCTTCAGCTGTCAGGTGGCCCAAATCGCCCTGGACCTGCTTGTGTGCGTCACCGTCAGCTGCTCGCACATCTGGCAGCACGGCATTCACCTATCGCCATCGTCGTCGGACCATACGGACGACGAGCTCGCCGAGTCCTATCATAGCAGAAGAGTTCCTACGGCGCTTAAACTGTTGCGCTGGCTCGACAGCCGGTTTGTTGCCAACGCGTGGAACGGCATGCGGCTGTCCAGGCCTGACAACAGGGCCGAGCGGCTACGCCAGCTGGCCAGCAGTCTGATGCGAATGCGCGAGGAGCGGCTAGCGTTGCGTGAGTTCATCGCCCCATTGTTTAGCGTTCGGGGGTACGCGGGGCGTGTTAGAAAATACCATAGAGAGATCACCGTTGATCACTTATTGATCTATCACAGTGCTCTATGACCTCGAACAATACTCCATGACCTTTAGCAGCACCCTGTGACCCTGAGCAGCACTATATGACCCATAACAACACTCTGACATTGGGCAGCCGCAGCATTTTATGACCTAGAACGGCACCCTATGACCTTGAGCAGCCCTAAATGACCTCAAACAGTACTCACTATATGACAGCACCGTATGATAATGAACAAGAGTCTGACATTGTACACAACTCTATACCATCTATTGAGAACGAACTACCAATTGCTTTGCAATTCCACCCACGGGTACAGTATTTAGGTAATTTTCTAAACCAAAATACAATAAAACGATTTTAAAATGCTCCAACCAACCAAAAATTTCAGAGAAACGCAGAAGCCTACTCAAAGAGGGCCTGCCCGATCATCGTTAAGAGACAGACAACGCAGGTTTCTTAAATATTAGTTTCGATTGCGGAAAATTGCCTTTTTAAGCTAATCGATTATGCTAAATAATCTTTTGTCTAGATAAAGATGCGCAAACAATACTACTAGTAAACAGAAATGAGTAGCAATTTCGGAAATAATCAGACGATTTTTAATGTAAATATTTTAATAATAGTGATAATTAAGCAAGTTACTACTTTTAAACTCGTTACTTATTTAGTCTTCATAGTCCAAATATTTATTTACAAAAAAAATTAACAGAGGAAAACAAAACAACTTGCTGCGTTAACATGATCGATCTTGCACAGCTATGCCTTTATAGATGCGCACGAGTAGAGAGAGACATGTGAAACTGTTAGGCCAGAAGGATCTACGCTCGTGGGTAAAAATAACGAACGAAGGGTGTCAAATTCCTCTGTTAAAGCAATAGCTGTTAGTTAGAAATGATAAAACAAAAAACACAATGGACATAAAAATTTATATTAAAGCAGAGACGACTCAAATTGATAGAAAAGATGACGGGATAAAAAATAATGTCAATGTTATATATAGATATATATTACTAAATTTAACTGAAAAATGAAGAGAAAAGCTTCGAATTCACAAATTAATCATATATTACACATCAACAGTAGTGAGAGGTTGACTAAACAGCTAGTAGATTAACTAAAATAAAAAAACAAGATTCACAATATGCGGCCAATTTTAGGCTTAATTATTAAATAACAAATTAATATTTTTTGCTGCCAAGCCTTTACCTAGAGAGAGAGAGAGACAGACCGAACTGCACCTGAACTTTATGCACAATACAGCAATCGAAACAAAACATTACTAACGAGATTAAAGAGACTAAAAATTAAAATTGCAAGTAACTGCGGTTGGGGGAGCGAGGTTAAACAAGGCTAAATGTATATAAAAAAGAGGGCAAGTCTTTGTACAATAGGTTAGGAATAAAGACTACTTTAAACAGGAGAGAGAAAGAAAGAGAGACAACGTCGAGCAAAGCAGCAAGGGATGAAACAATCACAACAAAACCAAAACTATCGCCGAGTTAATTATAACAAACATGAATATAAGAGTGAACAAAATTTAACAAATAAAATTGAAAAGGAAAACGCAGCTTAAATATAAGCGGCGGGCCACAGAAGATGAATCATCTGACAGACAGGCCGGCCATACGGGTAAGAAAATAATGCACAAAGCAGCTGCCAATGGAGTTGATTAACACGGAGGGGGGGCGGGACTGTCAGCTACAAAGAGCTAAAAAGAAACTAAACAAAACAAACATAGAGCAGCTGAACTCATGCAAATTTTTCAGAGTCTGGGAGACTGTGCTGGGGAGAATAACAAACACAATACAGATTTCTAGCAAAAAAACACAGCGACGTGTGTTAGAGAAACAACAGCGCATCTACTTAAACAGACAGGACGGAGGCGATGGTTTTTTCAAACAACCGCATCTGCGTCCTTGGGCCACGTGATGTCCAGGTTGTCCGACTCGGGGTGCAGGGTGTAGAAGCCGACCATGTCGGTGGCGGTGGCGGCGGCGGCAGCAGTCAGGGCGGACTTTCTTGAATTGGAAGAAGCGGTGGATACGGCGGCTGCTGGACTAGCAGAGGCGGCGGCGAGGGGGCCGGCGGAGGGCGAGCCGCCGCGGCCGTGATGACGGCAGTAGGTGTGGTCATAGTAGGACAGCGCGTAGGGCACCGGGTGCTCCGCCGCTGCTATAGCGGCCGCTGCTGCTCCGCGCCGAGTAGCGGCCCGCGGGGCCTGCGGTGCGTTGGCGGCCGCCGCCGCTGCTGCAGCTGCCGCTCCTGCCGCTCGACGACGTCGCCGTCGACCGACAGCGTTAAGAGCGAGGTTGAGCGTGACGCACTGGCGCATGCGGCAGCGCTGACGCTCCAGCAGACGGTTGGGACCGCCGTGCTTCGGCATGTCCAGACAGAAGTCGCAGCGGCCGCAGTCGCGAACGCGGAGACAGGGAGCGCAGCGGCCGCAACGGCGGGCGACGTCGCTGACGCCAGCGGCCGACGGACCGTCGCCGGCTCCGCCGACAAGCAAATCATCGTCGTCATCGAGATCGTCGTCGGAGTCGTCGTCTGAATCGTCGTCGTCGTCATCGTCGTCAAGGACGTCGTCGCCGGAGATTCCGCCGACCCGACGGTGCCGCTGATCGTCGTCGGTTTCAGTTGACGATGCGGCCGACGATCGACTGCTGCGCCGCTCGGCGGGCAGCAGGAGATCCTCAGCCTGCGGCAGGCCGAAATCGTCACCGTCATCGTCTTCATCGGAGGCACCGTCGGCAGGAGGCACCTGCGAAACCGGCTGCTGCTTTTGCTTCGTTGTCGGGGCTGGCTGCTGGGTCTTGCCAGGTTTTCGGCCGCGCTTCTTCTTGGCCTCCGAGGCGGCTGGAGCGGCCGGCTGAGATTTCTTAGAATTCGACTGGGCTGCCGAGGCTTCAGACGCTCGCTTGCGCTTAGCTGGGGTCGGCTGCGGCTGCGGCTTCGCGCCGCTGTGGTTGGCTGACGCCGACTTGCCGGCTCGCTTGCTAGCGTTGGCGTCCTTAGCGACGACCTCCTTCGCTGGCGCTGCCGCAGCCTCCTCGGCTGATGAAGCCTGGGATCTGGCGCGTTTGCCGCGCGGCTTCTGGTTCTGACTGCTGGCCGCCGGCTCCCGGCCCTTTTTGTATTCGATAGCCAAGCCGGATTGCTTCTTCAAGCACTTGGAGCAGTAGAATTTTTTAATAGCGGCGGCCTCCTTGGCGCTAACCCCGATGCAGTCGCCGTGGTACCATTCCTCGCAATTGTCGCAGGCGATCATGAACCGGTCAATGTCTGTGGAGCGGCACACGCACCAGGCCGGCAGTTCGCTTGCCGACGCTGCAGCCGAAGATTTCTTGCTGTTCCTCTGCTGCTGTTGCTGCTGCTTGCTGGGGGCGCCGCGCTTCTAAAAGACGTCAGAGTGGGGGATGATTGGCGCATAAGGGACTTGAAAACTAAACGCCTGCGAAGCTGCTTGTACAAGCTAGTAGTAGAGAAAGCAATTGGGGATTAGTTACATAGGGATAATTAAACAACGTGAGATACTTTTTGATGCTTTACTGCTACTAACAGAAATGCAAACCTTGATTCTGCACTGAATTGTGGTCTTACTTCAATTCATTACAAAATGTACTTTACCTGGTGATAGAAGTTAGGATTTTTTAAGTATTTTTTCTAGGAAACAATGAATAAAAAGCAATAAGAAACAGGCATTATCTCATGAGATCGCCTCTATTTTAAGTAGATGCTTTAATATTTACATAATACTTATACTAATGATATTAAAGTCCCCCTTCACATTAGCATAAGGTCTAGAAATTGATATTAGCATAGAAGTTATAATCCTGTATTAATAGAGCAGCAATCTAAGTAGCAAAAAATTCAATGCTAATAATATATTCTTTCATTTCAATCAAAGCATTTTATGGTCATGCATATTATGGTTTTCATGCCTTATGATTAGTTTTTGTGTAAGCAAGAATTTCTAAAGATTCAGGCCCTCATTGTCAGAGTTAGCCTCAGCTAGAAATTTTTTTCAACAAAATTTAGGGACAAGGATATTTATAAAAATACCCACTTTTGGCTATTTTGAAAACTTATAATTTTAAATTGCAAAGGGTAATATTTGCAAATGGTTAATATTTGCTAACCCATGTATTTAATTAGATAAGCTATTAATTCAATTACTTATTAGTAGTGCTTATTCCTATGGTCCTATGCCAATAGGTCTAGATTTATTCATATGATATTGTGTTAATACTGTTTGGCTTATTTACATTGCAGTATATTTCAATAGGCTAGCTACCATAACTCTATGTGCAATGCCAATGGGCTATTTTTTCTCCCATATAATATATGCCTTAGTTAGTCATGCATATTAATAGTGTAATAGAAGAGATATTTGGTCTATATACCAAAATTCGTAAATTGCATATGTATACAATGCAAGTATATAGCTCATAGTACTAAATTTATGTCACTTATAGATAATTAATTTTCAATTTTGAAGTTGAGCAATTAATAAAAGTACAATATTCTTATTTATTTATTTTTCTAAAAAATATAAATCCTTCTGTTATTACTAAAGTTGCACTTGAAGATATATATTTTTTATTTATTTTAATATTGACAATTTTTTAGAGATAGTCTAATCATTCATTTATCTAATAGCATTTTCACTTGACTAGCTAATAAAATTTACTAGACTAAGTAGTAAACCTAGTTCAAAATTAGGGCAATACTTAAATAAGAGGGTCATAGCATTGAATCCCTAAAATTCCCTAGTTCTAGATAAATCCTAATTCTTTAAATCTTTTCTTACACTGGCCACTAATAAATAAAAATGACAATAGATAAATGAATTCAATAAAATCCTAAGTAAATATTTTGAAAACTTTAACTTAGGCTATTTAATCAATAAACCTTTAATAAAAATCATAAAAAATCTGATTATTATATCAAACTAGGATACCTATTTACCCTACTGGTCACTTAATTAACTAGTTAATGAAAAAGCAGTTGACAAAGTAACTAGCACCCAAGTTATAATAGACTTATTCAAACATATTGCCATATGAATAAGCAGAATAAAATTAGTAGGGGGCATGGAGATAAATATGAACTTATGAGTATAGGACTGTGGGAATAAATACCAATACTTTACTAAAGCTGTAACTAATTGCATTGCATTGTAAATAAAATTGATACTAGTTTTTCACATATATTATTACATTAGCTCTACTTAAACAAGCTGCAATAAAATTAGGGGGTGCTATTCATTTTGTCTGCTGCTAGTTTGTCTGCTTAGCAGACGAAATGGTTTTTGAATGTCAAAGATTTTGTCTGCTGCTGGCCTTAACAAATGAGGATAGGGGCAGATTTTTTATCTTTTTCTATTAATTAGCATGGAATTTTAAAAGATCCATCTTTAGAAATACAAAAAGGAAATGAAAATAGTAGGCCCTATCCCTATGGCTAATGAAGGCATTAATTCTAGGTATGCCAGTGCACCTGTCAAAATATTTGATCAAAAAACAAACATCATTTTTAGGAAATGCGCCTAAGCCTAACCATTTACTAAGAAATAAAAAAACTTTGCTTTTATATGCCAAGAAAATAATCTCTCTTTCTTTCTAGATCAGGTTGCTACAATTAGCTGCATGGCAAACAAACTGATTTGCAACTTAGTAGGTAGGTAGCAGACAAAATTACTGGAAACCAAAATTAAGTATTACATATTAGGTATTGTTAGCATTGTATCCTATAGATAAAATTGCAATCTTTAGTCTAGCATTATGTTATTATTATATAACAATTATATGTAGAATTATGCACTAGCTAGGTTTATTTTTTGTGCTATAGGGATGCTATAGCATCTTGACTTTGAGAATTGCATCCTGAAATTTGATAAAGGGATACAATTTTGCATCCTGATTTTTTAAATTCTTCACAATAAAAGATGTCTTAAATAAGACTTTTAAAAAATTGCATCCTATACCCTGAAATTGCATCTTAAAATAAAGAACATGATGCGATTTTGCATTCTATGCTCAGTAAAAAAATAACAGAGTACTTATAGACATAGCTGCTGTGCAGGCTCCCATCGACATGGCTGCCGTGTCTTTAAGTATGGTCCTAGTCAACATTAGAAACATGGCCACCATGCTTGTAAGCTTTTACATTATAGACACAGCGGCCGTGTCTATAAGTGTGGTCCTAGTCAACATTAGAGACATGGCCGCCGTACCTATAAGCTTTTGAATTATAGACATGGCTGCCATGTCTCTAAATGTGGCGAAAAAATAAACCCAGATTATGCATTGATTTTTTATTGAATAATGTATTCATATTCTAAAAGGTAATGATAACATGCGGTATTATTAACTACCTAAAGTTTATTTGTTAGAAAAATAGTACTAAAAGAGCTAATTTTGTAACTTAGCCTGAAACAATTAGGCCTAGCTCTACTAAAAATAAAATAGGCAGTTCTATAATTTAACCTTCTAGGTGATCAACTAATTACTCGCACTCAATGATAAAAATTGTTTCTTACCGATTGAACATGATTAGCAATAATTAAATTATCCGTAGGTTCTTCTTTTTTGACAGATTTTTTATTTCCAACTGTATTTGATGCAGTCTCCTTGCTTTTAGAGCGAGTTTTGGCAGCATCGTCTTTCTTCGCATTTTTAGTAGGACTTTTAGCAGAACTATTACGAGAGCTTGATCTAGTCATTTTTCTACTTGATAAAAATATCAAAACAATAAAACATATCTAAAAACCCGAATAGATTTCTTTCGACTTCATAAAACGCATTTCTGGAAATTAGCAATAGTGAGTGAAAACGAAGTAAATTCTAACAATTACAGCATTTAAATTTTGGTCTCGCAAATTGATTAGAAAATGGCTAATCTAACGTAAAAGCGTCTATTACGTGACAACGGTATCTAGTTGCTTTATTCAGTTGCAATATGTAAGCATTTTCTTTTGAGAAAGCTCTTTATACAACTCTACCCGCTTATGATATCTGCTTCGAATTTAATTGCAGTTTTTACCGAAAATATCAAATGAATGGCTGCTTTTAGGACGGTTATTTAAAGAGAAAAATTCTCACGAAAGATTATCCGTTCTCACTACGTAAATATTATAATTTGCCTTAGACAATTTGCCTAAGAGAATTTGTCTTGAGAGCTAAATTTTTAATTTTATAGCAAATTTTTCACTTTTGTTCAGCGAGAGTTGTATGCAATTTGTCCAATCAGAGGCCAAATTATCCACCTTTTCTGCACAAGATAATTCGTCTCTTCATCTTATCAAGGCAACACCATCCATCTCATCAAAAAGGGTCCAAAGAAGGTTAATTATCCAATTATATTCAGGTTGAGATCGTAGCCGCGTCTCTTAAAGGACAGATAACTCTAAGCAGCAGCCATTCAATGGGCCGAAGAAGAAAATCTTGTCGTATTATTTGCAGGCTTAAACCGATGCGAAAATCTTTATTTTTAAAGTACACTAAAAAGCATGGAACCCACAAGAGCTTGTAAGACGTGAGCCAATCGCAAATCAAACATGGAATTGCAAAATCTAGGTTGCGTTACTGTACGCTAATATATACTTTACTTTCTGCTATCGGGAGAGAGCAGACTGTGAGTTGCGAACATACATTTTACATGTACGATCTCTTAAATGAGTCATAAAGATAGATTTATTGATTGGTTGATTGACTGAATTATTCATTGATTATTGGGTGGGTATAGAGAGAATGATTCATTGATGATTCAGAGATGTAATTCTCTGGAGTTATAAAATATACTGTAGCGAAAATTTTAAATTATTTTTACTTTTAGAATATATGCTTGTATTATACATTGTATTAAAGAAGCCAGTAGAACACACACTAAAACCTTTATTTTTGCTTTGAAAATTATATTGAATAGTCCAATAAAAATCTGAAGCAACTATAATTTACAATACAAGCTAAGCTTTTTCATATATGTTACAGTTTAAATGTATGCATGTAATATTTAAAACCACTCTATACTTTTTAAGTAGTATAGTGTGTACTCTAATGGTATAGATAATATTTCAGGCAAATTTACTGGCGCAAGATAGGCATTGAATTTTACGAACAGCAATAGTTTTTTTCTGCTACATTGATCTGGACGTGACGGGCTAGGGGAAATTTAGACAGTGGGGAATGCTGTGCAAAATTATCACCGTCAAAATACAGGAATTCCAATAGTTTGACGCAGAAAAAAAGAACAAACCGAATGAATGATTTAAGAAACTTTAGTATGGCCCTAATCTAGCTCGTAAGCTTGCACGACCGTTTCGATGAAGCTAAATTGCAGGCTTTCCCAACAATGCATCAATTGTAATGCCCTGCTCTTGCAGCACCTGTTGCACTATGACCTGGTTGTTGGCACGGGTGCTCACGATGCGCTCGGGCAGGTCGCCTCGAACTCCGGCCGCCGTCCAGCAGCCGAGCTGTTGAATTATTGTTTAGATAATTGTTTTCTGGCTTTGCAGGAAAAATCAAAATTATAAATATTAACACCTTTACTAATTAGAATTCCCATTCCTATGAAGTCTCATCCTTCTTAATTCCCTGTGATGGAAGGGTGGCCTCATCCTCCGAAATTCCCTGTGATGGAAGGGTGGCCTCAGCCTAAATTCCCTGTGATGGAAGGGTGGCCTCAGCCTAAATTCCCTGTGATGGAAGGGTGGCCTCAGCCTAAATTCCCTGTCATGGAACGGTGGCCTCATCCTGAATTCCCTGTGATGGAAGGGTGGCCTCATCCTCCTAAATTCCCTGTCAGAGAAATGTGGCTTCACCTCCGACATGTAAATTCCCTGCCAGGAAGTGTGGCCTCATCCTTTTAACGTCCCTGCCATAAACCAAGATCCCACGCTGAATTGACTAGCAAGTTAGCATTTTGCGGACAGTCACGATATAGCGCCACGCAGAATATAAATTTATTGGTGAAGTTCCCGGAAACTAGGCAGCTCAGTTTGAGCCATAAAAAAAACATTCCCATTTTCCCCTCGTTCAGCCACCTCCTGAACCTCGTAAAACAGCCCGTTTGTTATTATTTTGCGAATGCACGCTAGCTGGCTATATGGGAAATTTCATAGACGGGATATATTCCAGTGCCAGTGGGATAAATATCAATGGTAGGCCGCAAAGCATTCACTTCTCCCAACATATAGCTTACACGTACTTATCAGATTCTCTCTGTACGGAGTTGCTAGGGTGTAAAAACGGTGAAGAATATAAGCAACTATAGCCGAAGAATATTAGTTATTAGACATGACCTCCGCCTGAGAATCCAGCAAGCAGAGAGGGCTCAAGAGGCTACTGGGACAGTCGCAGAACATTAATTATTCATGAGCTGGACCACCATTTTCTTATCCAAAGAAAATAAAGCGGTTAAAAGCTCTTGCGGCAAACATTGGTCAAATGGAAAATCTTAATATCTAGAAAGCTGAGTGTCTTGTTTCGTGGCTAAATTTGCAAATGAAAAAATTCTTTATTTGTACTTTTGCTGTGGTCCACTAGCGTGAGACGGAACAAAATTGAAAAAATTGAGGAAGAGAGTTTACCAGACATAGGAGAGAAGAGAATTGATAAATAATTGGAAAGATCAATTTTAGTTTTGGATGGAACAAAAGAGGGAAAAGAGGATAGAGAGAATAGAGTAAAGAACACATGAAATGATAGAGGAGAGAACAGAGGGGAGGACAAGGAGAGGACAGAGGGGAGAACAGAGGAGAGGACAGGGGGGAGAACAGAGGAGAGGACAGAGGGGAGAACAGAGGAGAGGACAGAGAGGAGAACAGAAGAGAGGACAGAGGGGAGAACAGAGGAGAGAATAGAGGGGAGAACGGAGGAGAGGACAGAGGGGAGAACAGAGGAGAGGACAAAGGGGAGAACGGAGGAGAGAATAGAGGGGAGAACGGAGGAGAGGACAGAGGGGAGAACGGAGGAGAGGACAGAGGGGAGAACAGAGGAGAGGACAGAGGGGAGAACAGAGGAGAGGACAGAGGGGAGAACGGAGGAGAGGACAGAGGGGAGAACAGAGGAGAGGACAGAGGGGAGAACAGAAGAGAGAATAGAGAAGGGCCGAGAAGAGAATAAGAAGCGAAAAGAGGAGAAAACATTTTCTTCCCTGAGTAGCAAATTACTTCTCCTGTTCCTTATTTTATAAAACTGTGTCCGATGGTATTGAAACTAACTTTATTTTCTTGCTCATAAAAACTGGGGTTGCCTCCAAGTCAGTGAATAAGCGGGACTTGTCTTTCGCACGTGTTCCTTGATAAATTTATCAAGTGAAGCGGAAATTAAAGCACAGCGCCTGCAGGTAAAATTTATGCGCTCGCAAATCAAGCGTGAAATTAAAGTGCATGTTGGTTGAGGCTGCTGTGGTGCAGAATTGGGGAGGGGGATTTAGGCCTGGATCCTGCTTCTAGCACAATGTTATCCTTTATTCACTAACCCTTTTTAGGTTTTTTTGAACTTTATTAAGTACTCAAAAATTTCCTACAAAAAGCATGCCCACTTCATTAAAAAATTGCAGAATGATAAACGGACAGACAAACAAACAAACAGACAGACAGACAGACAGAAAGACACACAGACAGACAGACAGACGGACAGACAGACAGACAGACAGACAGACAGACACACACACACACACACACATATACACAGACAGACAGACACACAGACAGACACACAGACAGACAGAAACACGGACAGCCAGACAGACAGACAGACAGACACACAGACAGACAGACAGACACACACACACACATATACACAGACAGACAGATGTTGGAGTTCGTGTTGGTTTTGGGTTAGTTGTTTTTTGGTGCATGTAGACGAAAATCATAATTATTGTTTTTGTTCGTGCTAGCAGCGCAGTGTACTTTTCGCGGCCAGCCTAAGCTGGCAGTCAATTTGCCGCCACCCCAGATCTCGTCTTATGCTGCGTGCGCTCTGTGGCGTTCTTAACCAATCAGGCAGAGCCAGTCTAATTTTTGTACCATGAGCGCTGTCTGCCGTCTCCCCCCCCCCCCCGGCTTAGCTCAGATAAGTAATTTTCAAATATATATTATCGTGCGCGCCGCCCGTCGCTCTCGCTAGAAGGCCGCGTTTGTGTGTGACACAGTTAAGTTAGCACTAACCAGTTTAGTTAGCTCTAAACAGAACGAAGCGAGCCCTGAGGATAGGAAACAAGACGATTTGAGCGCCAGAGTAACAGCAGAACCGCGAGGCGAGCGAGCGCGCGAAGTATACGACGAAGTTAATCGTGAGTGATTCCAAGTGTTTCCTTTTTTGGGGATCAGCGCAGGGACATAGTCACCAGGGCCTGTGCGTTCGCTGCGACCCTGGTTGCTGGCCTTCCGCCTGTGCGTGCAGCGCGACGGTTGGTTGGCAAGCAGCAGGACCGGCTGGTCCGTCTCGGGACACAACACAGACACACAGACACACAGACAGACAGACACACAGACAGACAGACAGACACACACACACACACACACATATACACAGACAGACAGACACACAGACAGACAGACAGACAGACAGACAGACACAGACGGACACAGACAGACTAACCCGCTTTCGCTCAGCAGCCAGGACGGGCAGGCAGCCGCCAGTGTCAGCTGAGCAAAGCGACGGCCTGCACGCTGAGGCCTGGGAGGCTGTAGAAATGCCGGAGGACTGCCTAAAATTATTAAAGTAAAAAAAATTGAAAGTTGATTTTTTTTGCATTTCATCAATTTTCACCGGATTTTTCTGTTCCCCTTAATAGCTGTCAAGTTTCACTCGCACTATAGTTTGAAATTCCAAGCAAGTAAATTGCTTCCCAAAAATTTATCCCCAAAACGGTGGGTATATGAGTAACTGAATTGCTGCCCGACTGTAGAGAACGAAGCGACGCTGTTAAAAGTGCACCGGATTTTTCGATGGTTCGTGGGGAGACAGACGGATGGACGGATGGTATATCAGAGAAGTGGAGCGCGATACAGTGGGGATGCACTAGACTGGTGTTCAGGGCTAGGGGGCAGCCAAGTAGGGGAACTGGGCATTAGCGTTCAGCAGCCAGGGGATCTGGGCGGAGGCGTCTTTAACCGTTCTTTAACCGTCTGCTACTCTGCAGAAGAGTGGACTTTTCCGATTTTTTGCCCTTGGGTTTGACGCTGCGGGGCGAAAGGGAAGGTACGTGATGTGGGGAAGGCTGGTGCCGCGGTATTCCTGGGAGTTGGGAGAGGGCCGGCATTTTTTTCTCAATTAACTTTTCCGGTAAGATATACGGAGCTTGTTCAGTCAGTTAGTCCAAAGGGCCTCTACATTAGTGCGAAATACCTGTGATAAAAAAGGAAGCGAATTACAGATGGCCGTGAAAGAAAGTGCACTTGATTTAAATTGAATTTATTTAGGGAATATTGGTACGTACAGGTACATTGTAATGTAATTCAGATGAAGCCATCCCGATTGTAAGTAACATAATTATAAAATTTCTAATATTCAGTATGGTAATAGGAATAGTTTACCAAACGTTACCACATACATTTAAAAGTGCACAATAGCAGGATAATTAACACTGATGATAAAATTCGCTCTGAGCTGAAAAAAATTTCCTCAGGGCAGCTGGGAGCGACACTGTATAAATCGATGCATTGATTCTGCTAATCAACATTCGTCGGGCATGTAGCCAAGGCAACCACACTATAATTTCCCTTGGCGAGGCGCAACTGTTAATCTTTCATTCGAAATTAATTCCTCTGCAGCTTTATAGTGTAGCTTTGGGACATTTGGAATTTTTAGTACTGAAATAACTCAGGGGACTCGGGGCAGAGTGAGCAGCTTAATGATTAGCAAGAACTCTATGCGCAAAGAAAGTTTTTGTTCTTTGTTTGACAAATTATACGTTCTCAAGATAATTCGAATGAATTAAAAAAATTGATGGCCTTATTTATTAATAAATCATATTTTTATGATTCAAAATGTCTTTTCAATCGAGTAGATTTGCCTCACAGTCTACGGGCGTAAACTCGTATTCCATGTGGCGCTCTCTAGATGCATCACTATCCAGTCTCCCTGTCTTCCCACTTCAACAATTATTATGCTGCGTTGAATGCGCACAGCTATTTTTGATCCGCCAATGCTTGCAGCCTTCCATTCAAAAGCCTTAAAAACCCTAAAGCTTCTAGGGCGTACAGCCTGTCTGTCTGTCTGCTGTCCCATAGCTCGTCTTTCAAAAGCGATGCAGCCGCCGGCTGCTCTCAAACAGAAATTAAATCAGGGTGCTCTCTTTGTCAAAATCACATGCGTGCTCCCCGAAAGTACCAGCAGCCCCGAGCGACTCAACAATGGGTAGTCAATGCTTCCTGCCAACCATTGTTCACCTATGTAGGCAACATTAAATCGCAAAGAAAGCAAGTGCGGGTAAATATTTTTTCCGAATGTTTAGTTTTGCCGCTTCTACGATTATCTCTCTATTGCTGGAGTTCACTGTTTCTCTTTCCTTTACACTGTATCAGTCGCTCTGTGTATTTGAGGTTTTTTACGTCTGTTTGCTAGGGATTCTGCGTGTTTTTCTGTCTGTCTGTCTGTCTGTCTGTCTTTCTGTGTTTGTGTGTGTATGTGTGTCTGTCTGTCTGTCTGTCTGTCTGTCTGTCTGTCTGTCTGTCTGTCTGTCTGTGTGTCTGTCTGTCTGTCTGTCTGTCTGTGTCTGTCTGTCTGTCTGTTCTTCTTATCGTTCTGTGTCGCTGTTTTTTCTTACTTTATTTGAAATGCATTTCAGTCAGCCTATCTGCCTTTTCTTTATCATACCCTCTCTCTTCTATTCTTATCTCTCTCCCACACTTACACACACCTCCTTAAGGATTCTCATCTTTCTGTTCTATTGGCACTAAACTTCCCCCGAAGACTTGAGCTTCTTCTCGATCAACTCAGCATTTCAATCAGGCATCCAGTGCAGACACCAAAGTCTCTCTGTCCGGCAGACTTCCGTCAGCCAGTGAAGGCCTCTCAACGCACTCCATTCCATCTCCCATGCATTGCCGCTTCACTTGCTTGAATGGCTTTTAAGTTAACACAGCAGCATCTACACTAATTCTTTTTAACTTAGTAGGTACCATATTAATGGATTGCTTTTACTAATAAAATTAAAGCTGCACTTCCTAATGTCCACATCAATCGCTCTCCTTGTCAGGAAAAGAGTGAAATAAGCACTTAACTCTCAAAAAGCGTGAGTTTTACCCTACTGCCTTACGACCAGAAAGTCATAGGTTCGATCCCCAGCTCTGGGAGGCAATTCGTGCCCTTAAGCACAAGTAAGCAACGCCACTTAATCCCAAATTTCTTCAGTCCGCTCAGCTGAGATTAGATACAAGTTTGAGTTGGGAAAATTTAGCGTGGATGTTGCGGCCCCTCCAGCCCGTCGGGACTGAGCAGCTGTACACAGCCCTCGCAATCTGTAACAAAGGTCTCATATATAGGCTCATACGTAAACATTCCCGACAAGTGCTGTCTGCACATCCTTAAACTTAATTCCTAAGTATTTAAGCTATGTCCTCAAGCATTGCTTTGATACATCTTATTGTTGTCTCTAAACAATTTTTATGCATAGCTAGTGTGCAGAGGGGGCGCTGTCTTTCGGTTGGGGGCGCCCGCTGGATGAGTCATGTCGTGAAACGGGTCCCATTGAATCCGCCCATGCATGTATGTGTACACAATGCCGCTCTTTGGCGAACTTTCTCCCCCCTGCAATTCCTGTCTCGTCGCCCGACAAATTCAGGCCCCAGCAGCATTGCACTCACCCGATGAGCGCTGAATCGCGACCAAGACTACCAGCTCGACTGTCGAGTCCCTGGCCAGACGCGGAAAAATTACTCGAACAGTCGGATGATTGACGACGCCAATTGCCATCGAATAGCAACGGCAGTGACAGAGGCGACGCTTGCGGATGCTGATAGACGGCGTGGCCAGTTACTGGCTGTAGCTGCAACTGCGGCAACGTTGGCGGCGTCTCAGGTGACGATCCAATCTCCTTCAGAAGCTGCAGCTGCTGTCGATCGTCCATCGAAGTCTCCGAATTGAAAAAAGCGTCGCATCTGAGGCAGAGACTCAGCCTCAACGTTGAATTGTCCAGCCGCTGGTTCGGACTGTACGGCGTGAGAATGAAAGCCTTTTGCTCAGTTCGGTTGCGACAGCCAACTGATGCCAGATAGATGTTCACAAAGCCTAGCTTAGAATAGGATCTGCCGCCTTTTTCCTCTTTTCGCACCGAAATACGAAGTACGCCTCCTGGAAGCCGACAGCTAAACTGCAATTTCGGCTCAGACGGCTCTTCAGCGTCGCCGTTGCTGTTGGCAATGCTGCACCCGTTGCTGGACCACGTTACTCGGTTATCGCGAATCTCGCGTCGGCTTGAATATCGACAAAACTGACCCCCGCTGAGAAGACGAACCTTGGCAAATAGCACACCGTTGCTAAGGGTGACGCCCTCCATTCCATATAGAGTCAGTTCGACGTCGCATTTATACTGCTGACATTTTGTGGCTTGCGTGCGGTAGTCATCTGATTTCTGACGCACGCAGCTAAACATGGTGGAATGAATTTGATCTATGTAACTATTCACATGCTTCATGAAGGCAGCATTTGCGCTGTTTGCCTGATGTATCCGAGTATACGCGAGGCAAATTTGTACAATTAAAATAAGCTTTGATTTGATATCATGAACGGTACTATACGTTGTAAGCTAGAAGTAGATCCACTGATGGTTGATGTTCTAAATCAACTTATAGCACTTCATTCCTTCGAACTGAAATATTTGGATGAGTTAAATTGTATCAAATATTTTTTTACAGTTCATTAAACACTGCAACTAATCTGTGATTATTTACAAACATATGCCTGTACTTACCCATCAGGTTACTTAATCCTTTAACGTTGGATTGAGGCCTGCTTAAAATCGAGCAAAACTGTTTATTCGAAGGCTATTGGATTTAAGGAAATTCTAAATAATTGAGGCATATTTTAAAGCGTGAAGCAGAAGACACGGCGATTTGCTGCACGACCAAGGCAAACGTAGCAATCGGCCCTACTAACTTAGAAAAAGCATGCCCTCGCACTTTAAAAATCTTAACTGTGTTGACTAAGTAGTATAAGAAAAGGTATTATTAATTTGGCATATTTTTGCGCCGAAACAAATTTGCCTGATTTTACATGGCATCTTTAGCAAAAATACTGAATTTATAAAATAATCTCGCAAGTATAATCAAAATGATATTTTTCGAATCACATCCCTGAAATGGATACGGTAGCCGTACTCATTCACAATGAACTTAATGCCTATTCGTTGCTACTTGTGAATATGACAGCAGAGTACCGTAAATATGCCACTTCGAGAACCAACTCCTGAGCAAGAGGCAAGGATCTTCAAGCTTTTTAAGAAGCTTGATGTAACAAATGATGGAAAAATTAGTACCAGTGATTTAAAGATTGCTTTGCAACAACTAAAAATTCCTACATTTCCTGGACACAAGGATGAGCAATTTGCAGAGGTAACTTAAGTATTTTATTTTTTAAATCCCTGTTGATAACTTTTAAAACGAACGCGACACTTAGATTTCCGTTGTGACTTTTTTGCTTTATGTTTTCTAATTTAGCAAACCTTGCTCTTACTTACCCTAGACTCTAATCTAGATAATTTTATGGCTAGTTAGCCCTTGGCTTAGCAGCTAGCCAATAGGCCTAACTTTAGCATTGGGAATGATGCCAATCATTTTCACTAGGCCTAATAAATGAATATTTATTCAGAAAAGGATACAAAATTTTAAATTTATGTTATCAATCAAAGCAAACTAAAACAATATAATTATATCTAAACAATCTAATTATAAGAATAAATAAATAGAGGAGTAACAAAAATTTTGAGCAATAATCTATTTTTTTAATAATTATTATTCTAAATTTTATGAAATAATTGATTATTATACTAATATACTTACAATTGCTAATAGGATAATTATAATTTTTTCAATACTTATAGCTAATTTATTAGTATTTTTGTTTTTAAATTTATTTTTTTACGTATATAATAATTAGTTAAACAAAAAAATATATCTAAATCAACAATATATATTTATTTGCTGTATTTAATCTTTATTTGTAATCTTTATTTACTTTTGCTTTATTTGCTTTCTTTATAACTTTTATAACTATAATAAAAGTTATAAATTAAAACTTGGCTTATTTTTATATTATAAAATGATGCTTGCTCCATCTAGGATAAATCTTTATAAAGCCAAGTAATTGTACATAGAATTATAAAATTAATTGACTAAATAGTTAAATTATTATCATTAATAACTAATATCCTATATAAAAACTAACTAAAATTTTCATATATGTTATGGTATAGATATTTAATCATAGGTCTATGTAATGCATTTTGATAATATGATATATAGCTAGGTTCTAGTTATTTTAGTAGTCAATTTAAAAGTTGTAAATAATACTAGAAGCCAATATTCTTCTTTGACATGGTTTTCAATATGCTATTATCCTCATTTTATTAGAGAACTTATAAATTATCATATAGTCAATTGATAGCCTAATTACTTTTTTATATTTGCTTAGAAATCATAATGTAGCAAAGTGCTAGTTCCTAATTATATGTCCATTAAAGCACTGAATACCAAGTGTAAAGTTACTAATATTTCTAAAGTGATAAGCTGTATGTTTTCTTATTAGAGAGTATGCAACAAATGCAATTTTGCCCACTGTCACAATTATAAATCTAAAGCATCAAGGCATTGGCCTATAGTTGTGTACTTTTACAATTGCTATCCCTTCTGGATCCCTGTCTGTAACCCAAATGGAATGGCTTTCGGCTCTATTGTGGTGCAGTGATATAGATCCTAACTCTGGCAAGTCAACAAGTTTATTATAAACACACATCTATCCTGATTGCTGTCTTATTTATTTTCAAAGAGCCTTTTGACTTAACCATTAGTGCAATTCTACCTAGTGCTTCAGCCATTAAGGCATATGTGCCAGAGTAGCTAATTGCTGTAGTCATAGCAATGTTCTGCAATATAACTGCTAATTTTTAAATACTGGATGGCCTGTTAGACTTTTTTCAGTCATTTTTGAGGTGCCTCAAGGGGGTTATGCTGGTGCTTTTCCTGATTGTTTTAGTGGTTGATTGGGTGCTCATTGCTGCTCTTCACAATGACAATGGCTTTCTACAACAATGCATACTTTTTGCATACTTTTCTATAAATTTGTTAGATATTTTGACAATTTGACAAATAGTTGCATCCAATTGGAATTATATTTAAGCAAAACTGTTAAATTTTTTTGTCCTTACACTATTTATGCATTATTTCAAGTAGACTTAATCAAGATTAGACGGAGTTATTTACATATTTCTTCTTGAAGGTCACATATACCCCTTACGATGCACTTAATTTTATGTGCTATTGAATAAAGCACTATCTATCATTTGTTTACTCCAACCTAGCAACTGGTTGCTGAGGGCGACTCGGACCAAGATGGCACCCTTGACTTCAAAGAATTCGCCAATTGGGTGCTTGACCACGAAGAACAATTAGGCCGAGTGTTTCGCAAAATTGACAAAAAGATGGACGGATACATTGACGCGGCAGAGATCAAAGAGGCATTTAGCCAATTAGGTATTACTATTGATGACGACAAGGCTCAGATGCTGGTTAAGCGGTGCGTATTTCATCATTATTTTTTCGAATTTAATTTCACCAAAGATTGATCCTTAGTCAGTTAATTTTCGGCTTTATTTCAGCATGGACATGGAAGGCAATCTGCTTATTTCTGAAGCCGAATGGAAAGAATTTCTGCTTCTACAAGCTGGTAGAAGTTTAGACGAGATTGCCCGCTATTGGGAGCACACTTTGGTAAGTGACTAAGTATTTGGCTGTTCCTTTTGCTTTTGCAGCAAAATTTTGAGGATTGAGGAGTGGCTCATGAGGATGGAGGAGTGGCTCATGAGGATTGAGGCGTGGCTGATGAGGATTGAGGCGTGGCTGATGAGGATTGAGGAGTGGCTCATGAGGATGGAGGAGTGGCTCATGAGGATGGAGGAGTGGCTGATGAGGATTGAGGAGTGGCTGATGAGGATTGAGGAGTGGCTCATGAGGATGGAGGAGTGGCTCATGAGGATGGAGGAGTGGCTGATGAGGATTGAGGCGTGGCTGATGAGGATTGAGGCGTGGCTGATGAGGATTGAGGCGTGGCTGATGAGGATTGAGGCGTGGCTGATGAGGATTGAGGAGTGGCTGATGAGGATTGAGGAGTGGCTGATGAGGATTGAGGAGTGGCTGATGAGGATTGAGGCGTGGCTGATTGAGGATTGAGGAGTGGCTGATGAGGATTGAGGCGTGGCTGATGAGGATTGAGGCGTGGCTGATGAGGATTGAGGAGTGGCTGATGAGGATTGAGGAGTGGCTGATGAGGATTGAGGCGTGGCTGATGAGGATTGAGGCGTGGCTGATGAGGATTGAGGCGTGGCTGATGAGGATTGAGGCGTGGCACTGATGAGGATTGAGGCGTGGCTGATGAGGATTGAGGCGTGGCTGATGAGGATTGAGGCGTGGCTGATGAGGATTGAGGAGTGGCTGATGAGGATTGAGGAGTGGCTTGATGAGGATTGAGGCGTGGCTGATGAGGATTGAGGCGTGGCTGATGAGGATTGAGGCGTGGCTGATGAGGATTGAGGCGTGGCTGATGAGGATTGAGGCGTGGCTGATGAGGATTGAGGCGTGGCTGATGAGGATTGAGGAGTGGCTGATGAGGATTGAGGCGTGGCTGATGAGGATTGAGGCGTGGCTGATGAGGATTGAGGCGTGGCTGATGAGGATTGAGGCGTGGCTGATGAGGATTGAGGCGTGGCTGATGAGGATTGAGGCGTGGCTGATGAGGATTGAGGAGTGGCTGATGAGGATTGAGGAGTGGCTGATGAGGATTGAGGAGTGGCTGATGAGGATTGAGGAGTGGCTGATGAGGATTGAGGCGTGGCCTTATGTCAAATTAGGGGTGCCAGACATGGATTAATTTGTGGATTGATGTGTGGTTGAAATATGTCAATCGATCAGTATTAATTGCTATTTAAAATTCCAACTACGTGCTATTATTATTTTAATTAGTATTCCCTTAGCATTATGAATGATATTGTTCCTCTGCGTGCCACCATAGCATATGATAGTATGGATTTCAAATAAATTTTCCAAGTGCTATGTTGCTGCCGCTTCAAATTTGCATGCTCAAGAGCTGGGGCAGCAATTTAGCGAGCAATGCTTTCATCATTACTTGGCTGAAGTGTGTTTGTACTTTTATCCCTTCGCGCCTGTCCCCGACTCCATCTCTGTCTGTCGCTCTTCTTCCCTAGTCCCAGATCTGGCTTGCTGCGGCACCATCAACTCGGATAGCTCTATTTTTCTCGCACAAGCCGTTGCTGCCGAACATACTCCACTTGGCTGTCCGACCCCAGCATTAACTATCGTCTATGCGAAAATATTATCGCTACATATCGGAATGTTTTTTTATGTCTGGGCGATAGATGTTAGTTTTACATTTTGTTTTCTTTGAAATCTTTTTTATATTTTTATTCTACTTAGTTTGAGCTCTCTGAACAGTCGCACCGATGCCAATATTAAGGCTTGCAATAATGGCGCCGCAATGCGTTTAGCGGTCGTGGATCCTCACATTGCGTATTTTGGTTACGCGCCTGTGCTTGACGCTGAAGTGTCGCACAGGGATTGTTCATTGTATTTGGTAAGGTTAGCTTGTTATATTAGCATTCTAGTTTAAGGACTTGCTATTATTTGGCTGCTACTGACCCGCTGTGCGCATAAAGCATTTATTATATATTATAACACGCGTCTGGAAGCGTTTGTTTGCCCTCAATTGCATTTTGAGTGCTCTTTTTTAACTATGAACGCTCCTGCATCTCAACTGATGTAGGTTTGAACAAAGGCTTCTTAAGATTAAAGCAGCTCTGTACAAAGACTATTCATTGATGAGCTGTTCAGGTGGGGGAAACTTATATTTTATATTCTTATTTCATAGCTGGAAGCAGAATCAAACAAAGACTTGCTCATTACTACGAGTTGTAACCCACAGCATCACCGAAGTTTATTTGGATCGTAGTGTGAAAGAAAAGTTCCTTGCTGCAAACTCGGCTCTGTTAGCGTCTAGTTATACTCGAGTAGGCTTGCACAAAGACTTACACACTGCACAAAGACTGAGCGCTTACTGATAACTTACTCAATTATAGTAACCCACAGCGGCACGGAAGTCTATCTGGGTCATAGTTTGAAAAAAAATGAAGAAAAAAAGTTAATTAGACACCATTCTATTTTTTTATCCTTCCTTACTTGTTAAAATATAGTAAATATAATTTTTAGTTAAAACCTTCTCGTTTGCAAACTGAATGGTGCAACGAAATTGTAAACGAAAACTTTAGCTTTCTTTTTGGAAAATTCGGGTCTTCGTTAATTTGGCCGAAAAAAACAAAAACAAACCCTAACTATTGCACGCGAATAACAAGCTATGCTGTGCACTTTAACACTGTAGCTCGTGTTTTTTGCATTTTCAAAAAACAACTAAGAGTTATGTTCAATACAGCCTACTTATTGACTTGCAATGAGTAGGGTATACGGGTTATTAAGTTATATTTATTTGATGTCATTCTTGCTAATTTCTATTTAAATCGGTAGTTCATAAGAATTCTATTTGATTATAAAAAATTTGAATGATCCACCCAGATGGGCACACTTAACACCGGTGATGAGGCTCAGATACCCGACGATTTCTCGGCAGAACAGCTTCGCTCCGGCCAAGCCCTCAACATGCTCCTCAGTGGCGGGCTAGCAGGCGCCCTGTCGCGCACCTGCACCGCGCCTTTAGACCGGTTAAAAGTGCTGCGCCAGGTCTACGGTTATCAGCACGTTGGTTCTTCAGCTATGAAGGTATCGCTAGTTTCTCTTATTGAGCTGTCTCACTTTCCCCCACTGTCTCCCCTGATTACCCCGCTGTCTCCCCCTGATTACCCAACTGTCTCCCTCTGATTACCCCACTGTCGCCCCCTGATTGCCCCACTGTCTCCCCTGATTACCCCGCTGTCTCCCCCTGATTACCCAACTGTCTCCCTCTGATTACCCCACTGTCGCCCCCTGATTGCCCCACTGTCTCCCCCTGATTACCCCACTGTCTCCCGCTGATTGCCCCACTGTCTCCCCCTGATTACCCCGCTGTCTCCCCCTGATTACCCCACTGTCTCCCTAATTACCCCACTGTCTCCCTAATTACCCCACTGTCTCCCTAATTACCCCACTGTCTCCCCCTGATTACCCCACTGCCCCCTGATTACCCCACTGCCCCCTGATTACCCCACTGCCCCTGATTAACCCACTGTCTCCCCCTGATTACCCCGCTGTCTCCCCCTAATTACCCCACTGTCTCCCCCTGATTACCCCACTGTCTCCCCCTGTTTACCCCTGTTCACCCATCATCGGGTCTTCAAACCTCCCTTACCCCCCCCCATCAAGGCATTCCGCTGGATGCTTCGCGAAGGCGGCGTCCGGTCTCTGTGGCGCGGCAACGGTGTTAACGTCATCAAAATCGCCCCGGAGACGGCAATAAAGTACACTTTCTACGATTTCTACAAGCGCGTGTTATTTGGCCAAACGTCCGAACTGCAAATTCACGAAAAATTTATGGCCGGAAGTCTGGCTGGCGCCACTAGTCAGACTATGATCTATCCGTTGGAGGTGGCCAAGACCAGGATGTGCCTGAGAAAGACTGGGCAATACCGCGGCGGCCTGGTTGGCTGCCTGACTACCGTGTACAGGTTGGTCCAGACTGTGCCGGGGTCTGTGATTGGCTGTGGGATCTGGTTGTTGCATTTTTAGATGTGTTATGAGATTTGGTTGTTATGTTTCGGGATTTTGTTTTTATTTTGAGATTTGGTTGTTATGTATTGGGATTTGGTTGTTATATTTTGGGATTTCGTTGTTATGTTTCGGGATTTGCTTGTTTTATATAGGGATTTGGTTGTTACATTTTGGGATTTGGTTGTTTTATATAGGGATTTGGTTGTTATATTTTAAGATTTGGTTGTTATATTTTGGGATTTGATTGTTATATTTTAGATATTTGGTTGTTATATTTTAGATATTTGGTTGCTATATTTTGGGATTTGGTTGTTATATTTTGGGATTTGGTGGTTATATTTTAGGATTTGGTTGTTATATTTTGGGATTTGGTTGTTATATTTTGATATTTAGTTGCCATATTTTTTATTTGTTGTTATATTTTAGATATTTGCTTGTTATATTTTGGGATTTGGTTCTTATTTTTAGCGATTAGGTATTTATTTTTGGTTTTTGTTTGTTATATTTAAAGATTTGGCTGTTATATTTTGAGATATAGTTGGTAAATTTTTTAGATTTGGCTATTTGGGATCAGCTAGTAAAAATTCTGCGACCCAATCGTTATTTAAATTTGGAGGAATCCATTGTTACAATTTATAAAGTACCGCTCACGCTGTTGAATTTTAGAATCTGAATTATCCATTAACTTAACCGCTCGTTGATGCCCGCCCGGCAGGGAGGGCGGCACCCGAGCTCTGTTCCGCGGCTACACCGTCAATCTCGCTGGGATTTTGCCCTACGCCGGCATCGAGCTCGCGGCCTACGAGACCACCCGGTCGTGGCTGTTTCAAGACCTGCCACCGAATGAGGCGCCCTCTGTGGCGGCGCTTCTGCTGTCGGGTGAGCCGAGTAGCTGGCGGTGGAGGGGGTGCTGTATCGAGTATATTCAATATTCAAGCTACAGACTTTGTGCCATGTGTGGGATTTGAATATTCGAGCTGGAGATTGTGTGGGATTTGAATATTCGAGCTGGAGATTGTGTGGGATTCGAATATTCGAGCTGGAGATTGTGTGGGATTCGAATATTCGAGCTGGAGATTGTGTGGGATTTGAATATTCGGGCTGGAGATTGTGTGGGATTCGAATATTCGAGCTGGAGATTGTGCCATGTGTGGGATTCGAATATTCGGTCTGAAGATTGTGTGGGATTCGAGCATTCAAGCTGTAGATTTTGTCGAATTCGAGTATTCGAGCTAGAGATTGTGTCCAGGTAGAGAAAAGTAATTTGAGTTTTGATTGATCTCCCATTTCCCATCAGGCGCCCTGGCATCCTCAATCGGCATCGTGGCCTGCTACCCGCTGGCCCTGATCCGCACCAAGATGCAATCAAAAGTGCAATTCAGCCGGCCGGAGCTCAATACGGTTCGCGGCCTTGCTACCACAGTCTACAGAGCCGAGGGCATTGTTGGCTTCTATCGCGGCTTAGGCGCCAATCTTGTCAAAGTGCTGCCCTCCGTAGCAATCAGTTTTGCCACCTTCGAACGAATCAATCATTATTTTCACATTGCTCACCCGTTTGGACGGACATCTTAGCTATTTTGTGCTCGTTACTATAGTTACAGATTTTACAATTGAATTGCTTTATTAAGTTACCTTTGCGTCGAGTTTACATGCACTTTGCCCAAAGAATTCAATTTAAGTTAATACGCTCGTAATGGCCTATTCGGCTGGTTGCTAGGCAGGAGTTTTGTATGACAACCAAATATAAATGACTACTTTATAGTTCACGTAACTACAGATCATCCTATCTATCTAAGATTCTCGTCTCATAAGCATCCCAGATCATCAAAGGAATTAGCATCTCTTTGCTGCAGCGCATCTGTTTTAGGTATGTGCTAAATAACCCTTCTGTATCCCTGTGTATTATCTATATAATTTTAAACTATGAGTACATTCATAATCAACATCTATTTTTTAAGCCAGCCTTTTCTAGTGAGTCAAAGATTTTACTCTTGCTGAAATCGTCTTTCCTTTTGTTTAGATATACTTTGTTTGAGTTAAACAGAGTGAGGCGGGAAGTACATACCTAATTTTGGCCAACGAATCAGAGAAGTTTGGCGTGAGGTTGGTGCACTTAGGACATGTGTTTGAAATCTATTGCAATAATTCAATCTAAAAAATGGATTGCGTAATATCCTCAGCTTACTTTCTATAAATTGATCTTAAAAAATTATTTTCGCTTTTGTTTCGCTGTAATTTCCGTTTTGATCCTAGCAGCCATGGAGAAACAGGATTGTCTAAATAAGTTTGATTTCTCTAGCCCATTATTATCTTTAGTATCAAACTTAACAGAGTATGTTTTATATTTTGTTAATGGGTCGCCACCCTTTTTTCTTAATTCCAGTGTCTACACTCGAAATTTGACTTATTTGTGCAAAAAATGAGACTGTGACACAATACACTTTACTCTTCATTTGCCTTCGTTCCTGTGCGTTTTTTTAATTAGCGCTTTCCGTATTGAATCCAAATAATTTAAGGCAGTGTTAGTTATAATTTCCTTACAATTCTCGAGTATTCCCTTTCCTTGTCTGTTCACACAGTATGCGTGTTTTATAAAAAGAATTATATTGTTGTAAATTCGTTTCACTCTAAACCGCTTTGCCGTAGTAAGGTGTCATTGCGGTGCAAAAGATAGGTGGTAATTGGTGTTCATTTTTTACTTAATGTGATGTAAATTATTACATACATTGCAATCAAGGAGCTCACTTCTATTCTTAACGGACGCTTCAGATTTATCGAGCAAAAAAACAGCTGGCCATTGAATAACGAAATTAGTGCATAAGTAGTTCTGGAAATTGGAATTTGGCTGGAAATCGCTTTTCCACACTTGGTCATGTCAAATTCTATTTAATAATTTCTACTAGATGTGTCTGTCTCCCCCAAAAAAGAACAGAAAGGACACCAGCTATATATAATTGCTCAGCTAGGTACGAATTTTCAGCCGATGCATTCTGGATCTGCAATAGCCCTATCAGTAAAATTTATTCCTAGAGTTACTCCACCACGTAGGCGGTAAATGCCGTAACCACTAAGCCATAAAATGATTTTGGAAACTTTTCTTGCTGCTAATACTTTTAGATTGTATCACTCAGTCTTATAAGCTTGAAATCACCTGAATAATTTTTTTCGATTAAAATTTTTAATCACCTCGATCGTTTTTTGCACTTAAATTTCTTTTACTCGTCTAGCTGAGCTCTATGGATTTTTAAATCGCAAAAATTATCGTGCTTTTTTAAAGCAGCTCATTTGCCGTGCCGTTGACCTCAACAAAATTATATTAGTTTGCTTTAAAAAATCATAAAATAGCTAGGTCCACGCTTCTTAAGCTACATAGTCATTATTACAAACTGTTTATTACTAAAATTCAAAGCTATACGTGGTAAAGCCTAGCTGTGATTCTTAATTAAAAGGTTCTTGCAGTACGAAAGCGTATTGAAATCCTGATGGCTGGAAAAGTTGTTAAGCAGCTTGCTGGTAGTGGTAGTGGACAAAGCCTTATGGATAGGGTAACCGCTGCTAAGCACTCTCTAGCTGGTTCTGGTCTTGCTAAAGCTGTTTGTAAAGCAAGCACAGAAGAAATCACCGCCCCAAAAAAGAAGCATCTTCAGTGTAAGTGATGAACTAGACTAATATTTAACGAAATATATTATCAAAGCTGCTTATAATTTCACATGAAAATAATGCGTAAACAGGTCTTAGACTTTCTAATTAATCGCGCCAATCTCTTTATTAATGTTTGTTCATTTTTGACTTTAAGGTAATTTTTTATGAACAAATCTGGTATGGTAGCCATGCATGGCCAAATTATTTAGTACCATAGTAATATGAGTAATTTTTTTAATTTATGTATTAGTCCTTGTCACATGATAGGCTTTATTTAAATATTTTATTATACAAATGGTTTCCTTGCACATTTATTGCATGCAAATTTAAATATATACTTGATAACAATAGGTTAAAATAGCTGGCTAAGATATTTGTAATGAATAATATATTATATAAAAATTTTATCCATGCTTCTTACCTACATTTATGCCAATTAGAATTTTATATACAAATTAAAATTAAAATGCAACTAAAATTTTGTTTATAATTCTAGTAGTAGTAAGTAGTAATAAAAGTAATTGGCAATATGCTTAGGCAAATAGCCTACTAGACCTACATAATTTCGTTTATTTTAATTTTTAGATATAAGCTTAACAATAATAATTGTATTTAAAAGCAATAATTGTATTTAAAAGTAAAAATGTTTATTAATATACTTCAATACAATAGTCAATGTAAAAAAGCCATAAGTAGAGGTTAACAAAGATTTATAAATTGAATATTAAAATACATTAGAGTGACTTAAAATATAACAACTTTACGAGCTGGAGATATACACAAGGAACAATAATAGGCCTATAATATAATAGTTTTGGTATAAACATAACTAATTGTAGGTATAAAAGGAAAGTAAAGTAATATTTGTAATGATAGGACTTTGTTAAAGGCTGGAAACCCATTAACAAAATATAAAAATAAATAAAAGAGTTCAATAGATCATCTAGCACAATTAAAAAATATAATTTAATAAGATTATACAATGTAGTATAATAAAAACTAAAATCACACTAACCATAGTGACTAATACTAAAGTAGTTTATCACATAAAAAGCCTTATTCAAGCTACCATTTAATAAGTTATATTTTGCATATATTTCCAGTATTTATCAAATAAATGGTTATAAACTGAATGTTGCTACATTTGTATAATTTGGTAGCAGAATAAATAAGACTTCAGTGGTTTGCATCTATTGTATTTTGGTCAAAAAATGTTTAGCTTCAAGTTTATTGCCACTTTATAAATTTCATTTGCCTTTTGGACAATAAATTTTAAAGGTTTGGTATCATAAAAAGGAAATTATACAGGGTGGCACAGAAGTAACTTTAAAACTAAAATGTAATAACTTTTGAAGCAATTGAGGCACACTCTTGAAACTTGACATGTTAACCAGCAGTTAATGAGAATTTTGTCAATATAAAAATTTTACCATGCTTTGAATAGAACAATAAGTTAAATGGCATCCTCAATATGCAAACCGTTTTGCTCATAACCAAGCTAGTTACTATGTCAACTATAAAAGTATTATGCTGACTAGATAAAATCTATTATTTGCTGATAGGCTTAAGTATGTCAGATGTCAGATGTCAAAAGTATGTCAGATACTTTTTAGATAGCAATTTTTTGAAAAAAAGCTAGAAAGAGCTCAAAAGTTATTACATTTTAAGGTTGTAAAGTTACTTCTAAAGTTTATTTTAAGTTAAATACTGTGCTAAGGAATAATATGACAATTTTCACCTTATTAGTCACAGATGAAAATTTATAGTTGATATCAAAAGAGGAATTATTTTAATATTTATTACTTTTTATGTGTGTACAAAAAGAGTACAAATTCTTGTTATTATAAAAAAAATTTCTTGCAGAATAGTTGTATTTCTATAACATTTTTTATATTTTGCTATAATATACATTTAAATTTGAAAAAAATGGCTTATAGACTTGAAATTTATTTTTATCTTTAGAATTTCACAGCCATTTCCTTTTTTGAGGTACAAGAAAACTTTCTAGGTTTAATAATGCATTATGTGCCTAATTATATTGTTAATAAATAAACTAGTAATATTAGAAGGCATTAAAATTCTGAAGCTATCAACATTCCATAACATAAAGGTATAATGTTGCTAATTTGGATATGTCAGAGAGTTCTTGCAGCAATTATTTTTTACTATTTGCTAAAAAAATTATAGCTTCCTCTTTTGGCTAAACTTTATTTTTTGACTAATATTTTTGTCCAATATAAGTAATAGCCTCTAAGCCTCAGCATAGGCTAAATAATACATGCTCATATTTATATTAGACAATTAGCCACAATGCATTGTGCTTGTAAACTGATTGATTTAGCCTAAATTTGTTTAAATCTCAATATAAATTGCTAGTTGTTTGTGTCTAGCTATTTGCATTTTAAATATTGGATAGCTGCTTTTTTAGACATAATGATTTATGTATGAAATAGTCAGAATAAATAATTAAATATATATTAGCCAGCCCTGTATCAATCAGAAGCATCAGGCTCAGGCAATACTTGGCTATTAACTAATTCTACTCAAACAGACCTAATCGAGTGCACCAACGAGAGCAATGTCAGCATCCCCGAGCTAGCCAACGAACTGCTGGACCGGCTGAAGCACCCGAACTGGGTTGTGGTGTTCAAATCGCTGATTACCCTGCACAATCTGATGAATCACGGCAACGAACGATTCGCCCAGTACCTGGCCTCCAACAATTGCGCCATATCCTTGCCCAACTATTCGGACCGGACCACCTCGCAGGCGGCCGAAATGTCGCGATTTATCGTTCGCTACAGCGCCTACATTCAGGAGAAGGCGACCGCTTACCGGATGATGGCCTTCGACTTTTGCAAGGTTCGCGTCCTTTTTTGGCTTGCTTTTGCTGCTTCTGACTTGTTTTCATTTTGTTTCCATTGTTTGAGATCTCCAGGAAGTCAGAATTGTTTTCAACTTTAAAGATACCGGTCTGTCTGACAGATAGGTACCTACCTAGCTACCAAGTTAGGTATCTACGTACCTACCAAGCTAATTATCTAGCTACCTACCTACCTACCTACCTACCTATCTACCTACCTACCTACCTACCTACCAAGCTAAGTATCTACCGACCTACCTACCCACGTACCTATCTACCCACACACCTAACGACCTACCTATCTACCTAACTACCCACCTACCTAATTACCTACTTACACTCACATTGCTTAACCTAAACAGGTAAAGCGCGGCACAGACGACAGCCTGCTGCGCACCCTTACAGTAGAGAAAAGCATCAAAGCGCTTGAAGTTCTCATCAGCCAGTTCGACGCCCTGCTTGGTTTTGAAGTGACGCCAAAAGACGTTACGAATGGCGTGATCAGCGCCGCCTGCCTCATCCTGTACAGGGACGCCACCCGCCTGTTTGTCGTATTTAACGACGGCATCATCAATTTGCTAACAAAATTTTTCAACACCACCAACAAGAAGCAGTGCCGGGAGGCGTTGGACATCTATAAGAAATTCTTAGTGCGCAGCGATCAGCTCAACGAGTTTAACAAAGTTGCCGAATGCGTTGGCGTGGACAAATCCGACATCACCAGGCTGCAGAAGCATCCGGTATCATTCCTAGACGCCATGGAAACTCACCTGGCCCAGCTGGAGGGCCGCACCTACGAGCCGCCGCCGCGAGAGCCAGAGGAGCCGCCTGCGAAGGAGGAGGCGGCGCCTGTCGCTGCTGCTGCCGCTGCCGCTGCCCCCACGCGCCAGCCGCCGCCCAGGCCCGCCTCGTCGCCTGTCGATGGACCGCCTACTGGCACCACGCAACAGCAGCAGCAGCCGCCGCCGCCTCGACCTCCGGGACCATCGAGGCCGCCTCCGCCGAAACCCGAGCCACCGAAAATTGCTAGCGGCGGTAGCGGTGAGGACCGAATTTTTTATTATGAGGTTGATCGTGTAAGATGAGATGAGGACATCCCAGGTGTAGGATGAGGACATCCCAGGTGTAGGATGAGGACATCACAGGTATGGGATGAGGAAATCACAGGTGTGGGATGAGGAAATCACAGGTGTGGGATGAGGACATCACAGTTGTGGGATGGGGACTTCACAGGTGTGGGGTGGGGACATCACAGGTGTGGGATGAGGACATCACAGGTGTGGGATGGGGACATCACAGGTGTGGGGTGGGGACATCACAGGTGTGGGATGGGGACATCACAGGTGTGGGGTGGGGACATCACAGGTGTGGGATGGGGACATCACAGGTATGGGATGAGGACATCACATGTGTGGGATGGGGACATCACAGGTGTGGGATGGGGACATCACAGGTATGGGATGAGGACATCACATGTATGGGATGAGGGCATCACAGATCTGGGATGAGGACATCGCAGGTATGGGATGGGGACATCACAGGTATGGGATGGGGACATCACAGGTATGGGATGGGGACATCACAGGTATGGGATGGGGACATCACAGGTATGGGATGGGGACATCACAGGTATGGGATGGGGACATCACATGTATGGGATGGGGACGTTACAGGTATGGGATGAGGACATCACAGGTGTGGGATGAGGACATCACAGGTGTGGGATGGGGACATCACATGTATGGGATGGGGACGTTACAGGTATGGGATGAGGACATCACAGGTGTGGGATGAGGACATCACAGGTGTGGGATGGGGACATCACAGGTGTGGGATGAGGACATTGCAGATGTGGGATGAGGACCTTGCAGGTGTGGGATGGGGACATCACAGGTGTGGGATGAGGACCTTGCAGGTGTGGGATTAGGTTATGACAACGACGTCACTGGGTATGGGATGGGGATATCACAATGACGTCACAGGTATGGGATAAATGCTTTCGAACTAACTTCCAAGAGTTTATTAATCTATTTCCAGGAGGAGCTCAACAGCAGCAGCAGCCGCCATCGCAGCCCGTGGCAGAGGCCAGCGTTCCTCAGCAGGCAGCTGCTTCTAGCGGCGGCAATGGTGGGTGCTTGGCGTTAATCCAGATTAAATTTCGTTATTTTTTCCTTTTGAATGATATTGAATTTTTTCCATTATCTAATTGCTTTATGCATAAGTTTTATTTATAAAACTTATTATTGTTTGGTTGTTAAATTTTGTGTTTTTTAGTTCGATGTATTTATTCTGAATAGATTAGCATAACTTAGTGGTTTCTTATATTTTGTATGTGCAATAAGATGAGTAAATTTTGGTCCTATTATTGCAGATATTCTTGCCGAATTTATGGTCACCTCGACCTCCACTGCTGCTTATAATGCAGCTCCACAGCAGCAGCAGCAGCAGCAGCAGCAGCAGAAACCAGCAACTTCTGGGGGTAATTTATAGGTTTCAAGTGTAGTTAAAAAGTAGCGGAGCTGTGTTTTAAAATAATTAATTAACAAAATTTTTGCACTGCTATCCCGCTTGACGCCTTCGCACTGATTCTGTGTTGCTTGCCGTTGCTTTTGCCTGCCAGTTTTGCTAGCGTTTCTTTTTTATTTTGCTGTACTTTTCCGATATTGATTTCTAGAACTGATCAGTTTCAACAGTAGTTTGTGCTTCAGAAGTTTCCTGATTTTTCAGAAGTTGTCTGAGTGTTTCAGGAGATGTCTGAGTGTTTTATGAGTTGCCAGAGTGTTTGAAGAGATGTCTGGAGTGTTTCAAGAGTTGTCTGAGTGTTTGAAGAGATGTCTGGAGTGTTTCAAGAGTTGTCTGAGTGTTTGAAGAGATGTCTGGAGTGTTTCAAGAGTTGTCTGAGTGTTTGAAGAGATGTCTGGAGTGTTTCAAGAGTTGTCTGAGTGTTTCAGAAAATGTCCGAGTGTTTCAGGAGATGTCTGAGTGTTTCAAGAGATGTCTGAGTGTTTCAAGAGATGTCTGAGTGTTTCAGGAGATGTCTGAGTGTTTCAGGAGATGTCTGAGTGTTTCAGAAAATGTCCGAGTGTTTCAGGAGATGTCTGAGTGTTTCAGGAAATGTCTGAGTGTTTTATGAGTTGCCAGAGTGTTTGAAGAGATGTCTGGAGTGTTTCAAGAGTTGTTTGAGTGTTTGAAGAGATGTCTGAGTGTTTGAAGAGATGTCTTAGTGTTTCAGGAGTTGTCTGAGTGTTTCAAGAGTTACCAGAGTGTTTGAAGAGATGTCTGGAGTCTTTCAAGAGTTGTCTGAGTGTTTGAGGAGATGTCTGAGTGTTTTAGGAGTTGTCTGAGTGTTTCAGGAGATGTCTGAGTGTTTTATGAGTTGCCAGAGTGTTTGAAGAGATGTCTGAGTGTTTCAGGAGATGTCTGAGTGTTTGAAGAGATGTCTGAGTGTTTGAAGAGATGTCTGAGTGTTTCAGGAGTTGTCTGAGTGTTTGAGGAGATGTATGAGTGTTTGAGGAGTTGTCTGAGTGTTTCAGGAGATGTCTGAGTGTTTTAGGAGATGTCTGAGTGTTTCAGGAGTTGTCTGAGTGTTTCAAGAGTTGTCTGAGTGTTTGAAGAGATGTCTGAGTGTTTCAGAAGTTGTCTGAGTGTTTGAGGAGATGTCTGAGTGTTTCAGGAGATGTCTGAGTGTTTCAAGAGTTGCCAGAGTGTTTGAAGAGATGTCTGGAGTGTTTTAAGAGTTGTCTGAGTGTTTCAAGAGATGTCTGAGTGTTTCAGGAGATGTCTGAGTGTTTCAGGAGTTGTCTGAGTGTTTCAAGAGTTGTCTGAGTGTTTGAAGAGATGTCTGAGTGTTTCAGAAGTTGTCTGAGTGTTTCAGGAGATGTCTGAGTGTTTCAGGAGATGTCTGAGTGTTTCAAGAGTTGCCAGAGTGTTTGAAGAGATGTCTGGAGTGTTTTAAGAGTTGTCTGAGTGTTTCAAGAGATGTCTGAGTGTTTGAAGAGATGTCTGAGTGTTTCAGGAGAGTTCTGAGTGTTTGAAGAGATGTCTGAGTGTTTGAAGAGATGTCTGAGTGTTTCAGGAGTTGTCTGAGTGTTTCAGGAGATGTCTGAGTGTTTGAGGAGATGTCTGAGTGTTTGAGGAGTTGTCTGAGTGTTTCAGGAGATGTCTGAGTGTTTCAGGAGATGTCTGAGTGTTTCAGGAGTTGTCTGAGTGTTTCAAGAGTTGCCAGAGTGTTTGAAGAGATGTCTGGAGTCTTTCAAGAGTTGTCTGAGTGTTTGAGGAGATGTCTGAGTGTTTTAGGAGTTGTCTGAGTGTTTCAGGAGATGTCTGAGTGTTTCAGGAGTTGTCTGAGTGTTTCAGGAGATGTCTGAGTGTTCCAGGAGATGTCTGAGTGTTTCAAGAGTTGCCAGAGTGTTTGAAGAGATGTCTGGAGTCTTTCAAGAGTTGTCTGAGTGTTTGAAGAGATGTCTGAGTGTTTCAGGAGTTGTCAGTGTTTGAGGAGATGTCTGAGTGTTTCAGAAGATGTCTGAGTGTTTTATGAGTTGCCAGAGTGTTTGAAGAGATGTCTGGAGTGTTTCAAGAGTTGTCTGAGTGTTTGAAGAGATGTCTGAGTGTTTCAGAAGTTGTCTGAGTGTTTGAGGAGATGTCTGAGTGTTTCAGGAGATGTCTGAGTGTTTCAAGAGTTGTCTGAGTGTTTGAAGAGATGTATGAGTGTTTCAGGAGTTGTCTGAGTGTTTCAGGAGCTTTTTGAGTGCTTCATTAACATCGGTATTTTTTAGTGCTGTTTTAAGACACGAGTATTTAAAACCCCCTTAGAATTATAAGAATCTTCATTTTGCTGATTCACTAAAATCGCCCTGCTTCGCTTAGACGAAAATTTGATTAGAAATGACGTCACACTTGCTCGAACTCAAATTGCAGGCATAGTGTTTAACAGCATATATGCCCTGTCGGGTAACAAAATATTAAGGAAATTTATCCCTGCGTTTGACCCGTCTGGCGCGCGTATTTTTTGTCGGCCCTATGGCTTTAAAGAAAACTAATCCCCGCCTTGCCTTCTTTCTCACCGGCTCAGAGATCAGTTTTCACCTTTGAAGTGGCATTGGATTCTAATCCCATATATCAGCTGACTCCGCCTTGCATTTGGCTGGGAATATAAAGAATAATGCTACTAACTCCTCCATAGTATATCTACTAGTCCTGGTTTCAATTTCAATATTTAATCACCCCAGTGCATCGCTTGAATTCCGACTCCCTGTTACTTTTCTGTTTGACTTTAAGCTTTCTTCTTCGTCTGGGTCCTTATGACATCTCTTCTTCTAACATCTAAATCTTTATCAATCTCCTCTCCATCTTCATCTCTCTGCCCCCCTCCATCTGCATCTCCCTCAGTCTCCCCCTCAATCTGCATCTCCCTCAGTCTCCCCCTCCATCTGCATCTCCCTCAGTCTCCCCCTCAATCTGCATCTCCCTCAGTCTCCCCCTCAATCTGCATCTCCCTCAGTCTCCCCCTCAATCTGCATCTCCCTCAGTCTCCCCCTCCATCTGCATCTCCCTCAGTCTCCTCCTCAATCTGCATCTCCCTCAGTCTCCCCCTCAATCTGCATCTCCCTCAGTCTCCCCCTCCATCTGCATCTCCCTCAGTCTCCCCCTCAATCTGCATCTCCCTCAGTCTCCCCCTCCATCTGCATCTCCCTCAGTCTCCCCCTCCATCTGCATCTCCCTCAGGCTCCTCATCCATCTGCATCTCCCTCAGTCTCCCCCTCAATCTGCATCTCCCTCAGTCTCCCCCTCCATCTGCATCTCCCTCAGTCTCCCCCTCCATCTGCATCTCCCTCAGGCTCCTCATCCATCTGCATCTCCCTCAGTCTCCCCCTCAATCTGCATCTCCCTCAGTCTCCCCCTCAATCTGCATCTCCCTCAGGCTCCTCATCCATCTGCATCTCCCTCAGTCTCCCCCTCCATCTGCATCTCCCTCAGGCTCCTCATCCATCTGCATCTCCCTCAGTCTCCCCCTCAATCTGCATCTCCCTCAGTCTCCCCCTCCATCTGCATCTCCCTCAGGCTCCTCATCCATCTGCATCTCCGTCAGTCTCCCCCTCAATCTGCATCTCCCTCAGTCTCCCCCTCAATCTGCATCTCCCTCAGGCTCCTCATCCATCTGCATCTCCCTCAGTCTCTCCCTCAATCTGCATCTCCCTCAGTCTCCTCATCCATCTGCAAATCCCCCTGTCTAATAATAAGTCATTAGTTTAATAATTGTTTAATAGCTAATTGTTTTGCAACGCCTCTGCAACCCATATTGCAACAGGCGCCAGCTTCGATCCGTTTGCCAGTCTGGGCGGCTTCGCATCGGATTTGGACACCAGCCTGGCCAGTCTGGCTTCTAGTCTGAGCATCAAACAGCCAACTGGCCCGGTTGCCAAGGTAACCCCGACGCCGGGGCCTACTGTGGCTAGCGCGCCGATACAGACTCAGCAGGATAATCAGGTATATGAAATTCGTTGATTGCGAGTACCTGTACGTCATACTTTTTTCGCAACATGTTTAACTGACAAATTGTGACGCTATCAATCGCTAATGATTTTCAGCCCGCCAGCAAGAATTCGAATGCCGGCTTCGATCCGTTTGCCGATTTGTAAACTGTCGAGTTGTTGAATTTTGTTTGGGCGTTCACTCAATTAAACAAATTTATTAAAATATTATAATTAGTTTAGTGTGTGCTAATAAATTTGCTAACCTGTCGACTGTGTGATCCTAAAATCGTGTAATTTTATACTTCTTCTACTCGTAACATATACTAACAGCTAGTATAACGCAGTAAATATTAGCGTCGCTACTAGTAGTAGTAGTGTTGTCGTGCAAGTTTCGCGCTCCTGTTTCAGTCAATTTTATTCAAATTAATAAAGACTTGAAAACGCTTATTTAGATGTTTTGCGTTAAGTAGTCTACTACAAGTAGCAATATGCGTTCGTTTTTATCAATATATTCTATTGCTAGTTTTTGTCTCTATCACGATGCTTTGTTGTTTTTTGTTTGTTTTTCTGCATAATAATAAACTCTCTAGCTTGCTATGTAATATCAGTCGATTGTAGATTGTAGCGCGCGAGTCTGCTCTTACCCCTAGTCGCATTTTTTTCAGTTTTATTTTAACAGTTTTTTATTCACTCGCTTTACGTTTTTTCGAATTCAAACAATGAAAATAAATTTTAATCACATTCGAAAACTTAGTTTGCTATTTATGCATAGTTATCCAATATCGAATCTGGATTTTTAATTGCTGATTCCTTATTGATTTTTACACTCTCGGCACACTCCCCAACCATTTTACTGTTTTTTTTCATATTTTATTCACTATTTTTATCTTAAAATGTGATCTTTGGACTTTGGCTATTCTAGTCGCAACGAAATTTTTATTGATACAAAAGTGTCGCTCTAATCCGCACTTATTCAAATTGCCTATTTATTTTGAGCACTCTTACCAACTGTACACCTATTCTGTTTCGTCATTTTTTATCGCGTTTTAAACATTATAATTAAAAAGAAATAAATTTAGTTCATTATTATTGCATCAGCTGGCTAGTAGACTTATTTCACGCTATACTAAGCTTATCTAAACAGCAAATTCTTTTATTTTTTCTTCTTTTTTTGACTTACTTAATACGACTGAAAATTCAAACTAGAGGCTTATTTTACTTGAAATCAAATTTAGTATAGTGGACTAGCCATTTTGGCCCCCTTTTATGAGGAATACTTTAAGACTTTTTCGGCCAAAAAATGCTTCAGACGCGGAGCTTCAGCCTCCGGTATCGTCGATTTCAGTAGGCCGTCAGCGCGTCATGAGCTACAGGGCGTCGCTGAACTTGCCGAAGTTTGTCATTCCGATTCGGCGACAGGCGCCAAACCCGGAGCAGGCAGAGAGAATCAGGCGGCTATGGGCCGACGCCTACGATTGGCAGCTGCTGGCGGGTAGGCAGCGGACTGGCGGAGTTTTTAGTCTGCACGACGGTCCGCCCTACGCAAATGGCAAGCCGCATGTTGGTCACGTGCTTAACAAGGTGCTAAAAGACGCCACCTGTCGTTATCAAATGTTGCGCGGCCGTCAAGTCCGATTCCGCCTGGGCTGGGATTGTCACGGCTTGCCAATCGAGTTAAAAGCGAAACCGGCGTCGTCTACTGATGCTAAAAGTACAAGCGATTGTTCGCCAGCCAATCAGATTCGCCGGCGGGCCAGGTCTGAATGGGTTGAGGGACCGGGCATGTCGATTAGCCAATGTGAGAGCGCAGACGGGGTAGGGCGACCGGGCATGTCGATTAGCCAATGGGAGAGCGCAGGCGGGGTAGGGCGACCGGGCATGTCGATTAGCCAAAAGGAGAGCTCAGGTGGGGTAGGGCGACCGGGCATGTCGATTAGCCAAAAGGAGAGCTCAGGTGGGGTAGGGCGACCGGGCATGTCGATTAGCCAAAAGGAGAGCTCAGGTGGGGTAGGGCGACCGGGCATGTCGATTAGCCAATAGGAGAGCTCCGGCGGGGTAGGGCGACCGGGCATGTCGATTAGCCAAAAGGAGAGCTCAGGTGGGGTAGGGCGACCGGGCATGTCGATTAGCCAATAGGAGAGCTCCGGCGGGGTAGGGCGACCGGGCATGTCGATTAGCCAAAAGGAGAGCTCAGGTGGGGTAGGGCGACCGGGCATGTCGATTAGCCAATAGGAGAGCTCCGGCGGGGTAGGGCGACCGGGCATGTCGATTAGACAATGGGAGAGCGCAGATGGGGTAGGGCGACCGGGCATGTCGATTAGCCAATGGGAGAGCGCAGATGGGGTAGGGCGACCGGGCATGTCGATTAGCCAATGGGAGAGCGCAGATGGGGTAGGGCGACCGGGCATGTCGATTAGCCAATGGGAGAGCGCAGATGGGGTAGGATAGTTCTAGAAGCCTCTTAGCTAGTGGCGACCAATTAGAATTGAAAAATATCTGCATACTACTAATAGTAACAGGGAAGTTTCCTACTCATCACAGAGAATTCGCTGACCAATGGATCACCGAGCAAAAATCCGCTTTCCAACGTTGGGGCGTCATCAGCGCCTCGGCGCCGCACTACGAGACCAAATCGCCCAGCTATCAGGCGCGCCAGCTGATGGCATTCGACCGGCTGCACCAGCTTGGCCTGGTCTATCGCAGCTTCCTCCCCGTGCACTGGTCAGATAGTTCCCGCACCGCTCTGGCCGAAGCTGAGCTCGAGTATCGCGAGGATCACCAATCCGAAAGCGCGTTCGTCCTGCTGCCGCTAATCCGGCTGTCGGAGGGCGCCGACGTCGCCGCGTTGCCGGAAGCTCTGCGGGATCCGACCTGCTCCGGCGGTTGTCACCTGCTAGTGTGGACAACAACGCCTTGGACTTTGCCAGCTAATGCGGCGGTTGCGATTGGTCCGGGCCTGCGCTACTCGCTGCGACGCCTGCCAGACGGTCGGACTGCGGTGGTTGGCGCGCGCTGGACCGGCTTCGGCAGTGACGGTGGCGGCGCGCCTGGCGAACTTCTGGCCGAGTTCCCCGCCGAGGCGCTGGTTGGCGCTGTTTATCAGCATCCGTTCAGTGTGGGTGGCTACTGCGTGTGCTGAATGCGTTGACTGTGTTCTGGATGGGTGGGAAAGCTTGTATTTCATAAAACAAGATTGAGAGACGTCACATTCAGATTAAGAGACGTCACATTCAGATTGAGAGACGTCACATTCAGATTGAGAGACGTCACATTCAGATTGAGAGTCGTCACATTCAGATAGAAAGTCGCCCCATTCATATTCAGAGTCACATTCAGATAGAGAATCGCCACATTCAGACAGAGAGTCGTCACATTCAGATTGAAAGTCTCCCCATTCATATTCAGAGTCACATTCAGATATTGTCGTCACATTCAGATTGAGAGTCGTCACATTCAGATATTGTCGTCACATTCAGATTGAGAGTCGTCACATTCAGATTGAGAGTCGTCACATTCAGATTGAGAGTCGTCACATTCAGATTGGGAGTCGTCACATTCAGATTGGGAGTCGTCACATTCAGATTGAGAGTCGTCACATTCAGATTGGGAGTCGTCACATTCAGATTGGGAGTCGTCACATTCAGATTGGGAGTCGTCACATTCAGATTGGGAGTCGTCACATTCAGATTGGGAGTCGTCACATTCAGATTGAGAGTCGTCACATTCAGATTGGGAGTCGTCACATTCAGATTGGGAGTCGTCACATTCAGATTGGGAGTCGTCACATTCAGATTGGGAGTCGTCACATTCAGATAGAGAGTCGTCACATTCAGATTAAGAGACGTCACATGACGTGTCGTCTCCTACTTCAATGCAATCTATCATGTACCTCTCGAAACCTTCAGAACGCCGAGTGCCCGGTGGTGCCATCGGATCACGTGACCGAGGACAAAGGCACCGGATTGGTCCACGTTGCTCCGGCCCACGGTCGCGAAGATTTTCAACTTGGCACAATATTTCGTCTACCACTAGTTTCCATGGTAACAGAATCGGGCAGATTCGGCGGGCCAGGCCTGACCGAGGCGCTCGGCGAGCTAGCCGGCCTGCACTGCCTCACTGAGGGGTCTCGCGCAGTGCTGGAGTCGCTGCGTAGGCGGGGCCTGCTGGCCCACACGGAGACCCTGACGCACAGCTATCCGTACGATTGGCGAACCGGCCGGCCCGTCATGCTGCGCGCCTCCAGCCAGTGGTTTCTGGACACGGCCGCGCTGCGTCAGCGAGCGTTGACGGCCCTGGACCGGGTGCGGGTGCTGCCGGACCGCGAAGCCGGCTCTATGCGGGCGTTTGTTGCCGCCCGGCCCTACTGGTGCATCAGCCGGCAACGGGTGCACGGCGTGCCAATTCCCGTGCTGTACGACGGTGAGCTGTCGGCAGTCTGTCGATCCCAAAAAATTCAACGAATTCATCTAATAGAAATCCTGCCTAATACCATCAAATCCCACAGCGATCCTGCCTTGCTGATCACGCAGGATACCATTCTGATCCCATCTAATACCATTCTGATCCCATCTAATACCATTGTGATCCCATCAAATACCATTCTGATCCCATCAAATACCATTCTGATCCCATCTAATACCATTCTGATCCCATCTAATACCATTCTGATCCCATCTAATACCATTGTGATCCCATCTAATACCATTCTGATCCCATCTAATACCATTCTGATCCCATCTAATACCATTGTGATCCCATCTAATACCATTGTGATCCCATCAAATACCATTCTGATCCCATCAAATACCATTCTGATCCCATCTAATACCATTCTTATCTCATCAAATACCATTCTGATCCCATCTAATACCATTCTGATCCCATCTAATACCATTCTAATCCCATCTAATACTATTCTGATCCCATCTAATACCATTCTGATCCCATCTAATACCATTCTAATCCCATCTAATACCATTCTGATCCCATCAAATACCATTCTGATCCCATCAAATACCATTCTGATCCCATCAAATACCATTCTGATCCCATCTAATACCATTCTGATCCCATCTAATACCATTCTGATCCCATCAAATACCATTCTGATCCCATCTAATACCATTCTGATCCCATCTAATACCATTTTGATCCCATCTAATACCATTCTGATCCCATCTAATACCATTGTGATCCCATCAAATACCATTCTGATCCCATCAAATACCATTCTGATCCCATCTAATACCATTCTGATCCCATCTAATACCATTCTAATCCCATCTAATACCATTCTGATCCCATCTAATACCATTCTGATCCCATCTAATACCATTCTGATCCCATCTAATACCATTCTGATCCCATCAAATACCATTCTGATCCCATCAAATACCATTCTGATCCCATCTAATACCATTCTGATCCCATCAAATACCATTCTGATCCCATCAAATACCATTCTGATCCCATCTAATACCATTCTGATCCCATCTAATACCATTCTGATCCCATCTAATACCATTCTGATCCCATCTAATACCATTCTGATCCCATCTAATACCATTCTGATCCCATCTAATACCATTCTGATCCCATCAAATACCATTCTGATCCCATCAAATACCATTCTGATCCCATCAAATACCATTCTGATCCCATCAAATACCATTCTGATCCCATCTAATACCATTCTGATCCCATCAAATACCATTCTGATCCCATCAAATACCATTCTGATCCCATCTAATACCATTCTGATCCCATCAAATACCATTCTGATCCCATCAAATACCATTCTGATCCCATCAAATACCATTCTGATCCCATCTAATACCATTCTGATCCCATCTAATACCATTCTGATCCCATCTAATACCATTCTGATCCCATCAAATACCATTCTGATCCCATCTAATACCATTCTGATCCCATCTAATACCATTCTGATCCCATCTAATACCATTCTAATCCCATCTAATACCATTCTGATCCCATCTAATACCATTCTGATCCCATCTAATACCATTCTGATCCCATCTAATACCATTCTGATCCCATCAAATACCATTCTGATCCCATCAAATACCATTCTGATCCCATCTAATACCATTCTGATCCCATCAAATACCATTCTGATCCCATCAAATACCATTCTGATCCCATCTAATACCATTCTGATCCCATCTAATACCATTCTTATCCCATCTAATACCATTCTGATCCCATCTAATACCATTCTGATCCCATCTAATACCATTCTGATCCCATCAAATACCATTCTGATCCCATCAAATACCATTCTGATCCCATCAAATACCATTCTGATCCCATCAAATACCATTCTGATCCCATCTAATACCATTCTGATCCCATCAAATACCATTCTGATCCCATCAAATACCATTCTGATCCCATCTAATACCATTCTGATCCCATCAAATACCATTCTGATCCCATCAAATACCATTCTGATCCCATCAAATACCATTCTGATCCCATCTAATACCATTCTGATCCCATCTAATACCATTCTGATCCCATCTAATACCATTCTGATCCCATCAAATACCATTCTGATCCCATCTAATACCATTCTGATCCCATCAAATACCATTCTGATCCCATCAAATACCATTCTGATCCCATCTAATACCATTCTGATCCCATCAAATACCATTCTGATCCCATCAAATACCATTCTGATCCCATCAAATACCATTCTGATCCCATCTAATACCATTCTGATCCCATCTAATACCATTCTGATCCCATCTAATACCATTCTGATCCCATCTAATACCATTCTGATCCCATCTAATACCATTCTGATCCCATCTAATACCATTCTAATCCCATCTAATACCATTCTGATCCCATCAAATACCATTCTGATCCCAACTAATACCATTCTGATCCCATCTAATACCATTCTGATCCCATCAAATACCATTCTGATCCCATCTAATACCATTCTTATCCCATCAAATACCATTCTGATCCCATCTAATACCATTCTGATCCCATCAAATACCATTCTGATCCCATCAAATACCATTCTGATCCCATCTAATACCATTCTGATCCCATCAAATACCATTCTGATCCCATGTAATACAATTCTGTTTTCGATAGAATCCCATTTTGTTCTCATATAATCGCATAGCTATCCCATAGAATCCCGTGCTGATCCCAAATAATCCCATACTGATCCTATAAAATCCCGTGTTAATAAACTGCAGAGGCCTCCGGCGAACCGGCCTACGACAGCGAGCTGACTCGCCGCTTCGCCGAGCACGTCATTCAAGCTGGCAGCTCGGACGCCTGGTTCGAGCTGTCAGCCAACGAGCTCGTCGAACAATTCGGCAGCGTCGAGCTTCGCAATCGTCGACTAAAAAAATCTGACGACATCTTCGACATCTGGATGGACAGCGGCTTGTCCTGGCTAGTCGCCGACGAGGCGGGCGATTTGGACGCCAACAGTCAGGCGTCGCTGTGCATCGAAGGTCAGGACCAGTTCCGCGGCTGGTTCTCCAGCTCGCTGCTGCTCTCCGTGGCCCTGGCCAACAACCGGCCGCCGTTCAAAGCGCTGGCTGTGCACGGCTTCACGGTGGACGAGAACGGGCGAAAGATGTCGAAGTCCTTGGGCAACGTGGTCGATCCAGAACAGGTTTGTCGCGTGAAGATTGAGAGTCGTCACATTCAGGTTGATTGCCGTCACATTCAGAGTGAGAGCCGTCACATTCTGATAGGGAGTCGTCACATTCAGATAGAGAGTCGTCACATTCAGATAGAGAGTCGTCACATTCAGATAGAGAGTCGTCACATTCAGATAGAGAGTCGTCACATTCAGATAGAGAGTCGTCACATTCAGATAGAGAGTCGTCACATTCAGATAGAGAGTCGTCACATTCAGATAGAGAGTCGTCACATTCAGATAGAGAGTCGTCACATTCAGATTGAGAATCGTCACATTCTGATAGGGAGTCATCACATTTAGATAGAGAGTCGTCACATTCAGATAGAGAGTCGTCACATTCAGATTGAGAATCGTCACATTCTGATAGGGAGTCGTCACATTTAGATAGAGAGTCGTCACATTCAGATTGAGAATCGTCACATTCAGATAGAGAGTCGTCACATTCAGATAGAGAGTCGTCACATTCAGATTGAGAATCGTCACATTCTGATAGGGAGTCGTCACATTCAGATAGAGAGTCGTCACATTCAGATTGAGAGTCGTCTCTGTTAAGTAGAGAATCGTTTCATTTAGATAATGTCGTCGCACTTGGTGTTTTTGCTTGAAATGCTCGACCACATAAAATTTTCCTCCAATCCAATTGAAATTTCTAGCCACAAAATAGGAAAAAATCCTTCCGGAAGAATTTTCTGGAAGGAGCAAAAAAGAAGCTTAATCTGTGATGCAGTACCGCCTCTATACCGCCAAACAGCTTTTACCTTATTTTCCTAATCCGTCAAAGTCCTTCCTGCTTTGTCTCTTACTGGGAGAAATTGCCTACAAAGGGGAAATTGCTTGCCGAAAGAATTCTATTCTTATCTAAGTTTTTTGTTGTCGGATTAGCTGTCTCCAGAGCCAGTGACGTCTGTAGGCGCAACAGCTATTTTTATATTTCTTTTTCTTTTTTTCTATCAATATCTATTTTTTAACTTAATGTAGAGAAAATATTTTAAAATACGTCACGTAGCTAAATTGTTACTGAGCTACTGAGACCTACTGAAAGAGCTATTTAAAGCTACTGAGAGTCTTCCCACACTGTCTTGAAGCTACTGAGAATCTTCCCACACTGTCTTGAAGCTACTGAGAGTCTTCCCACACTGTCTTGAAGCTACTGAGAGTCTTCCCCCACTGTCTTGAAGCTACAGAGAATCTTCCCACACTGTCTTGAAGCTACAGAGAATCTTCCCACACTGTCTTGAAGCTACTGAGAATCTTCCAACAGTTTCTTGAAGCTACTGAGAGTCTTCCCACGTTTTCTTGAAGCTACTGAGAGTCTTCCCACACTGTCTTGAAGCTACAGAGAGTCTTCCCACACTTTCTTGAAGCTAATGAGAGTCTTGCCACACTTTCTTGAAGCTACAGAGAATCTTCCCACACTGTCTTGAAGCTACAGAGAGTCTTCCCACACTTTTGAAAGGCTAAAATCCCAACCATCCCGCAGGTGATCCGTCGCCACGGCCCCGACTGCCTTCGCTACTGGGCTGCCAGCGCCGGCCTAACCGTCAGGCCGGAGATAGGCGAGCGTATCCTAGACGCAGCCGACGGTTACGTCACCCGATTGCGTCATCATCTCCGCTTCCTACTTGGCTGCCTGGTCGACCTCCAGGCCGGCCCGCCTGCCGCCTCAACTGTCTGTCATCCAGTCGACGCCGGCTACCTTGGCCTGCTTCGACAATACGTCGACTCGGTCGAAGCCGCCTACGAGGCCTGCGAAGTTGGCGAAGCCTGCCGGCTCACCGAGCGGCTGCTGGCGCAGGCGGCCGGGCCGTTCCTGGCGGCCACCAAGCACCGGCTCTACTGCTTCCCCGCCGACTCGCCTGGGCGCCGCTCTGCCCAGGCCGCTCTCTGGCAATCGTTGCGCGCTATCACCATGGCAACGGCGCCCGTGCTGCCTCACCTAGCCGAAGAAATTTACGCCGCTCTGCCCGCAGCCGACGGATTCGGCGGCCGGCCGGCCAACTCGCCTAGCAGCGTCTTCCTAGAAGCCTGGGATTTCGCTAATTTGGCTGAGGATTTCGAACGGCGGGCTCTGCTGGGCCGCCAGCTGCTCGCCCTGGCCCGTTTGCGCTCGGCCGCTTTTGCCGGCTCCAAGGACTTGGCCTCGGCCGCTTCCGCTCCGGCCAGCCTCATCCTGACGCCGCTTAGCGCCGGCTGGGAGCTCCTGCTGGACGCCAACTCGGCGTTGTCATGGTTACCAACCAACGACGCCGATGGAGATCCTCGGTTCGGCCCGTTAGCTGAGATGCTGCGCTGCTCGTCTGTTCGGGTTGATTTGAAAACTGGCGCTGTCGACGGGCGCCAGGTGCTGACCGACGTCGATCTCGGCGACGTTGGCGTCGTTGTCGAACTGGCCGGGCCCGACTCGGCTAGCGAGTGCCCGCGCTGCCGGCGCCACGTGGCCGAGCCGGCCGCTCGAACTGCCAGCTCGTCGGAGGCCGCCGAACTCTGCCGACAGTGCGCCGAGTTTTTGCTGGACGGCTGGGACTCCGGCGACGAGTCGTCGTCCAAATCCGCCCGTCGGCGTTGATGCGAAGCTTGACGCTCGCGCTTAACTCTGTGCGCTTGCCCCCAATTCACCTAGTCCCGATACCCCTTGCCCCCATTCCCCCAGTCCCGATACCCCTTGTCCCCATTCCCCCAGTCCCGATGCCCCTTGCCCCCATTCCCCCAGTCCCGATACCCCTTGCCCCCATTCCCCCAGTGCCGATACCCCTTGCCCCAATTCCCCCAGTCCCGATACCCCTTGCCCCAATTCCCCCAGTCCCGATACCCCTTGCCCCCATTCCCCCAGTCCCGATACCCCTTGCCCCAATTCCCCCAGTCCCGATACCCCTTGCCCCCAATTCCCCCAGTCCCGATACCCCTTGCCCCCATTCCCCCAGTCCCGATACCCCTTGCCCCAATTCCCCCAGTCCCGATACCCCTTGCCCCCAATTCCCCCAGTCCCGATACCCCTTGCCCCAATTCCCCCAGTCCCGATACCCCTTGCCCCCCATTCCCCCAGTCCCGATACCCCTTGCCCCCAATTCCCCCAGTCCCGATACCCCTTGCCCCAATTCCCCCAGTCCCGATACCCCTTGCCCCCCATTCCCCCAGTCCCGATACCCCTTGCCCCAATTCCCCCAGTCCCGATACCCCTTGCCCCCCATTCCCCCAGTCCCGATACCCCTTGCCCCCAATTCCCCCAGTCCCGATACCCCTTGCCCCAATTCCCCCAGTCCCGATACCCCTTGCCCCCCATTCCCCCAGTGCCGATGCCCCTTGCCCCAATTCCCCCAGTCCCGATACCCCTTGCCCCCATTCCCCCAGTCCCGATACCCCTTGCCCCCAATTCCCCCAGTCCCGATACCCCTTGCCCCAATTCCCCCAGTCCCGATACCCCTTGCCCCCATTCCCCCAGTCCCGATGCCCCTTGCCCCCATTCACCCAGTCCCGATACCCCTTGCCCCAATTCCCCCAGTCCCGATGCCCCTTGCCCCCATTCACCCAGTACCGATACCCCTTGCCCCCATTCCCCCAGTCCCGATGCCCCTTGCCCCAATTCCCCCAGTCCCGATGCCCCTTGCCCCCATTCACCCAGTCCCGATACCCCTTGCCCCCAATTCACCCGATCCCGATACCCCTTGCCCCCATCTACCCCCAGTCCCGATACCCCTTGCCCCCATTCCCCCAGTACCGATACCCCTTGCCCCCAATTCACCTAGTCCCGGTACCTCTTGCCTCCATTCCCTCAGTCTCTATACCCCTTGCCCCCATCCCCCCAGTCTCAATACCCCTTGTCCCAATTCCCCCAGTCCCGATACCCCTTGCCCCAATTCAGCCAGAATGTCCCTGTTTCATTGCCCCACATAGATCAGCACCCATGCCCCACTTATAATAGAGACCAAAAATCAGCTCAGCCAAAGGCATCATATCATGTTCCTTAGTAATTCTCGATGGGATGCCATCAGTAGACTAGCGTTTAGAATTAGTTAAATAAACAAAGCATTCAACTTACTGACTGTTCATCTTTCAATTACAATTTTATCTGTTTTGCTACTGTAAAATTGTTTTTAATTATAAATCAAGTTGCGAAATGAAATATTTTGCTATTTCATTGTTCACACGAGTATTGTAGTTATAACAAATATTTTGTTATATCGCGTTAGCGAATGCACAAAGTTACGCAAAATTGCGGTATAAATTGTTGCAAAACTGCAGCTAGAATTCGGCGAATAGTCTATAGCAACTACGCTCGTATGTCTAAGAAGCAAGTACTAAAAAAATTCCATACTATAGAAGCTTTTTTATAGCTGAGAAAATTGCTGCAATCTTCTTGTTCGACACCTCAGCGGGCGCAGCTGAGCAGCTGCTGGGTATACTATTTTAACCGATTTTTTAGGTTGGATTGGAAATAATTGTAAACGAAGGAAGTCCCGAGGAGGTGAAATCGGAAAGGCAAAAGTGGCTAAACCAGAAAGCCAAAGCTTCAAGATATTTTCGGATACAGAATATCCACATTCGGGTACATAAAATCCACATTCGGATACATAATATACACATTCGGATATATAATATGCACATTCGGTTACAGAATATCCACATTCGGTTACAGAGTATGCACATTCGGATGCAGAATATGCACATTCGGATGCAGAATATGCACATTCGGATACAAAATATCCACATTCGGATGCAGAATTTCTACATTCGGATACGGAATATCCACGTTCGGATACAGATATCCACATTCGGATACAGAATATCCACGTTCAGATACAGAATATCCGCATTCGGATACAGAATATCCACATTCGGATACAGAATATCCCCATTCGGATACCGAATATACACATTCGGATACAGAATATCCACATTCCGATACAGAATATCCACATTCGGATACAGAAATCCACATTCGGATACAGAAACCCACATTCGTATACAGAAATCCACATTCGGATGCTTAAACTTTTTCGAACTATTAAGTGTTTTTACCACTCTGGAAGACATTTCGTGCCTTTCAGGACACGCGAGGCTAGCGAAGCACAGAAGAAGCAACGAATGTCATTCTTAATAAAAATGAAATTGCATTGCTCATCATATTTTGCAGACGCACTTGAAAAAAATTCAATGGCTATAGGATAAACCGTTGTTTTTTTCTATTAACATACGTGATTGAATGCACGCAGGGCACGCTTCGGGTCGGGACGCTGAACTGCCGCACCCTCAAGGCCGACTGGCGAAAAGGGCTGCTGGCGAAGCTAGCGCTCGACCTCAGCTGTGATGTCATCGCGCTGCAGGAGGTGTCCATCAAGGCCGACCCTGGGCTTCACTGTGAAGACCTAGGCGCCGGTTGGACTCTCTGGTTCAGCTCAGCGGATGAGCGAGGCCGTGGAGGAGTTGGAGCGCTGATCGCACCGAGGCTGCAGCAGAGCTGTCGCTGTGTCTCCTTGTCTGGTCGGCTGCTTCGGATCGACGTCCGGCTTCGCGGCCGGAACGCTCGCCTGTTCTGCGCGTACGCGCCCCCTGCCACCCGTCCCGATGAGGCTCAGGCCTTCTTCGAGCAGCTCTCGGAGCAGGTGGAGGAGATGACGCAACGTGACACAGTGGTCATCCTCGGAGACCTGAACGCAGTTCCGCGTAGGTCCGAGCGGTCACTGTTCGTGACACCGCGTGAGAACGGCAACACCGGAGCGCTGGAGGACTTCCTGGAGAGACAGGACATGGTGTCGGTCAACACCAGGTTCCGCAAGCCGCCGGCTCAGCTCGCGACTTTCGAGGGCTGCAAGCGGAGGCGGCGGAACGCGCGCGGACGAAACGCAACTCGGAGGCTGGCACAGCTCGACCACGTGCTGTTGCGCTACCGGGAGCGGCGCCGCGCCATCAACTGCCGCACCATTACGCCGCTGGCTCTGCGGTCCGATCATCGGCTCCTCGTCTGCGACCTGTCCGTTCGAGACCCGCTGTACCGCCCGCCGAAGCGGCCGCCGCGGCGCTACTACCGCGCGCTCAGGGACGCCGAGACGCGTCGTCGCTTTGCCGGCGCCTTCGTGGCTGCGCTAGGCGACAAGCGTGGAGGTACCGAGTACGCGGATGTCGGCGCTGCAGTTCGAGCCGCCGCGGAGCAAGCGGTCCCGCTGATGCGACCGGCCCAACGCGGGCAGCCGGTCTGGCATGACGACCCCGCGATCAACGCAGCGAGGGAAGACCTGGAGAGGCTTCGTCTGAGTGGGCGACCAACTCGCGAGGCGGAGGAGGCCTTGGCGTCTGTCTACCTGCAGCGGCAACAGGCCGCTGTTGACGACGTTATTCAGGCTGTCTCTGCCGCCGGTCCCGACGCCAGAGGGCGTGTGGCCTGGTCCGCCATCAACACTCTGACGGGGCGAAAGCGGCGCTTACAGCTCAACCTGGCAGGCGACACTGCGGATGAGCGCAGAAATGAGCTGCGCGAGTTCTTCGCCGCCATCGTGAACGCGCCGCCACCCCCGCTGCCCGACAGTCTGACGCTGCCGCCGGAGACGCCGTTGCCGACGGAGGAGAGTTTCAGCGTTGCACCAATCAGCCCAGACGACGTTGTGAGGTTCGCTCGGAAGTCGCCGGGCGGCAAAGCGCTGGGTCCGGACGAGGTGCCCATCGAAGCATTGCGCATCAACTGCGTGGCCGCTGAGGTCGCCAGAGTGATGAACCGCGTGCTTTCTGGTGAGGGTGCGCCCAACGAATGGACTACAGCCCACATCGTCGCAATTCCGAAGAAGCCCGGCACCACCAAGCTTGAGGAGCATCGAGGCATCTGCCTTCAGTCCTGCGCTGCGAAGCTGTTTAACCGGATACTGTTATCGCGGTTGCAGCCCGTGCTCGATCCCTATCCTGCGACCGGAGCAGAACGGGTTTCGGCCCCATCGCGGCACAGTGACGCAGATCCTAGCTCTTCGGCGAGTCATCGAGGAGGCGCGGACACGCCAGTCGATCCTGATTGTTATCTTTGTTGATTTCAAGAAGGCCTTCGACTCGGTCGTCAGGGCCGCGCTCCCCAAGGTGCTTCGGGCGTACAACGTGCCAGAGCAGCTGATCGCCGCGGTCATGGCGATGTACCGCGAGACGACTGCTGCAGTTTCGACACCGGACGGCCTGTCGGACTTCTTCGAGACATCCTCCGGGGTGCTCCAGGGAGATACGCTGGCGCCGTTCCTGTTTATTCTGGTGCTTGATTGGGTGCTACGGACTGCTCTGCCTACCAACGACGACGGCTTTCTGCTGCGGCGACGTCAACCGGAGAGGCGGCTCAGCGTGCTTGGCTACGCCGACGATCTCGCCCTGCTGTCCTCGAGGGCGCCCAACGGCAGCTGGACAGGCTGGTTGCCGTTGCAGCGAGTGCCGGCCTGGTGGTCAACGCGCAGAAGACCGTCGTGCTCTGCGTGCCGAGCAACATCGAGGCTGCAATATCCTGCCGAGGCGCTGACGGCCAGGCGAAAGAACTTCCGCGCTGTCAGCAGTTCGTCTACCTCGGCGGTCTGGTCCCTGACGTCCGCGAAGACCTGCGGCGTCGCCGAGGACTTGCATGGGCTGCCTTCCGTTCGATAAGGTCAGTCCTGCAGTCCGAGGCCCTGCCAGATCGCCAGAGGGCGGCGCTGTTTCGGGCGGTGATCGAGACCGTCCTGCTGTACAACGCCGAGACCTGGACGCTGACAGACTCGCTCGAGCAACAAGTCGACGCGGCGCACGCTGGCCTGCTGCGCGCCGCCTTCAAGATCAGCTACGAGCGGGTTTCCAACGCGGCACTCTATCGCCGCGCCGGCCTGGACCGTCCAAGTCAACTTTTGCGCCGACGGCGACTCCAGCTGGCAGGCCACGTCATCCGCGCCGAGTCGTACTGCCCCGAGCCGGTGCAGGAGGTGCTGCTGCTCACGCTGCAGGCGCCCTACCGGCGAGGACAAGCGCGAACTCGGCGTTTCGTCGATTGCCTGCTGGCTGACGCCGGCGCCCCCGATTCTGCCGGCGGCGCGGCCTTTGTTCGCGGCCAGGCCCTGAGGCGCGCCCTGTGACGCTGCTTTCAACATCTTGACAGCGTACTTTGTTGTTGTTGTTGTTGTTGTGATTGAAATTACATTATACCGAACGCGGGGGCGTGGACAGTCTTATAGGTACTGGTAGTTGCAATTTAAATAAAAAGGGCTGCTCTTTCAAGTGATTTCAGGTCATTTAAACGCTTTCTACATCTATGCCAATAGAATGGTCGATTGAGCTTGCAGTGCTCCGAATGCACCGTCCAATCACGACTGAATGTGTTGAGCTGAGTATAAAATATAAAGGGAGACTCGTTCTTGTCTTAACACCGATGATAGTCAACAGAATTCTGTGTGAAGCTGATTTACGTATCATTCGAATTCAAGCAAAAGTTGCCAGCTTATCGAATTATGGGTAAGTTGTTATAGGGTTCTTCCTTCGTAAGACGCACATTTGGCTGATTTCTGTATCCACCTAAGAACTGAATTAACTTAGTAAAAAAGAGTCTGTCTTGAACTGCCCGCCCCCTTTGATCCTTAAGCCGCTTTCAACAACAACACCAGTGGTGACAGAAGGACCGCCCGCGCCGATTCCTTCCCTGCTGCTGCCCGGAGTTCAAACCACCGTGAAGGTGTTCCTTGACTACATCCTGATTGTTAACGGCCTGCTCGGTGTGGTGAACAATTTCACGGCTGCCACGGTATTCGCCGCATTCTACTCAAAGTTCCCGCCTTCGTGCCTGTACTTTCTAGTGCTGTCGGTGAGCGATTTCGTCTCCGTGTGGCTGCTCTGCATCTTCCAATGGACCGCCTCCAGCCTGAAGGACTTTGGCCTGACCTGGTTCGACGTATTCACGCACAGCTTGCCGACCTGCCGGATTCTGCGCTACCTGCAGACCATCAGCCAGAGTCTGGGGGCCTACGTCATGGTCGTGCTGTCATTTGAGCGCGCCGCCTGCCTACTGTCGCCGGTTCGTTTCATCCGCTTCTTCACCGTTCGACGACGCATCGCTACGATTGGCTGCGTTGTCCTCGTAGCCGCCCTGGTCTGGACGCAGGTCTTCGTCACCTTCGAGATTCGTTCGCGTTACGTCAACGGCTCTTTGATTGGTTGCTATCCGAGTTTGCACCTGCCAGTTGCATTCAGCATCGCCTTCAACTATCAGATGATTTTCATCAACTACACGGTGCCCGCCCTGCTCATTCTGGCCGGCAATCTCGCCGCCCTGGCCGGCTACCGGATCAATCGGCTGCATCAGCAGGAGCAGCGGCTGTCCAACGCCGACTCGGACGTCAAGATCACCATGGTGATGCTGTCGCTGCAGTACCTGGTGCTGAACTTGCCCTACTCTATTAGCTGGCCGCTGTTCTCCTTTCTGAAGTTCTACGGCTACGAGCTGTCGAATCCGAGACTGTTCTACAACGTGTCCAGCCTCAACATGGTCTTCATGGTGGTCGCCTACATGAACCTGTCGCTCAATTTCTACTTCTACATGTTCAGGGTGCGCAGGTTCAAGCGCTACTTGGTCAGAGCTCTCCTGGCCGTTATTTGCTGCTGTCGTAGGCGAGGACTGTGCGGCGGCAATGCCGCTCGTGATGCCGTCATATCGTCAAGCGCTACCGCTGCCAAGCAGCAGCACCAACCGGCAGGCTGCATGGCCGGAGCTGCTGGCGCTGCTCCATCCTCAGCTGCTGATGTCGGGCATGAGGAATCCAAATTTTGAAGGCTTTTTTTAGTTGGTTGCCTGTTCCCATCAACTAAATAATAATGACTGACATTAAAGACAGCTCGAGTGCACCGTTAACTTGGCTAAGTATTTACGTAGCTACGTAGATATTAACGTCTTGTTCCGGTTTCTGTTATTCGGTAGAATTTTTTGTTTACCCGATTTTCACTATTTTTCAAACCCTAAATGTTCGAATATTTTTAACAGTTAAACAAATCAATTTCCTCTTTTGAGGATTAAAACATAAATGTGTAAAGTTCACGCTCTACTGTATTGTTTCTGTGCGTGGATGATTATAAATTTAAATTTTAAGCTGATCAATATTGATTGCACTTGTCACTCGCATATTTTTTTCGTTGTTACGCTCGTATTATTCGCTAAAGCGATTCGAATTTTGCTTTTAAGATTAAGCGTTCTTTGGCTATCGGCTCCGTGTCTCAAATTTGATTATCCTCACCTTTGTTAATTACTCTAGTTGTGCTAGCTGTTAGTGAACAGCGTCTGTTTATCAACTTATTTAATTAAGTGCTCACTCAAATATAGCCATGTGAAGCTTTGTGACCAGAAGACGTTATTTTCTTGACTATGAACTACATTGTCAATAGTATAGTCTCTGTGCGACACCAGAGAGCTTGCGTGAAAGAGCAGTAAAGGAACCAAAAAATGGCGTCATCTTATCAATTGATCTGTGTCGCTTTTCACCAATTTATCATTTATTTGTCATTATGAGCTACTAAATTTTAAGATGCGTGTGCAGTGTCACTCTATCCTTCCAGAGGCTGCTCGCTACTTCCTTTTTAAGTTGATATTCAACATGTGATACTTGTAAATAAGCGTCACGGAAAGTTGATCGCAAATATCTGAAAGAGTAATGTAACAGTTTCGCTGATTACATTAAATTTCTACAAAAAATCAGCAATCAGAAACTCGGTGTCGTGCCAAATTGAGATCTGAGTATCATTTTCTGCCTCTCGTTTCATATCAAAGAGAAAAAAATAATTATCGCTTTCTGTTATCTGTTTTCGAAATTCGCAGATTGATACGCGCAGAAATTAGTTCGTAAACAAGTTTAAATGATCCGTATTGTTCAGTGATAAACGCATAGGAGATTAGATTTAGATTTCTAAGACACGACCTTAAATTGTCTTTAAAGTATGGAACGAAATGGTGGAATGTACTCTTGCAGAATTGCGTTGTGTTTATCGTCTACAGTAGATCAAAATAATAATCTATAATCTGTGAAACGCAAGTAAAATGAACAATTTGGAAAGTTCGTAGGGAAAAATATGGTAATAAATGCGCGAAATTTAATTTCCATGTGAACTAATTGAATAAAATGTAAGTGTTTACAATTTTACGAGCAATGTCTAAAATAATTCGTAACTACGCAACACAACCTACAACATTTTGTTTAATTGCAGTGAAGTTTTTCCGCAAATTCATAATTTTTGCAAGTTGTCGTACATTTATCAAACTAAGCATATTTTTACCTAGAAGGTAAAGAGAGAACTTATTGGTTATTGTATTGCATATAAATATCAATTCTTATGTGAATAATTCAATTCAGCATTTTATAGTAGTAAGTGATTCAACTGAATGTTTTGCTTAAAAAAATTAGCGGTGCGTTTTTTTAATAATAGCAATAGTGGTTATGGTTACTTTTGATACGATTATGGCTTATTTTAATTTTCTTATTTGCTTAATAAATATTTAATTTATGACGAACGTAAAATATCTTTTAAAATATATAAAAAATTGTATTTACGGTTCGAGAGGTTTTCAGCTTTATTTCATAGTATTATTTATTTACAAGATCCGTTATTTATTTGCTTTAATAATATGGCAAACTGTAAAACGACATTCTAAATGTAAATATAATATATTTTTTATATTGAAATTAAACTACAATAAATTATTTTGTTTAACGCTTACCTTTTTATTTGTATGAAATTATATTATTGAAAAAAACGTAAATATGCAATGATGCAGCTGAGTAAAAAATTATTTTATAAAGACTAGAAATATAGAATAAAGATTAAAAAATTGAATAGAGTAAGTTTCTTTAAATAATTTTTTCGAATAAAAATTTTCCTAGTGGCCAATGCCAGCCTTTAATCCCCGTCGCGCAATCGACGAAAGCAGCCCAGCATCAGATGCAGAGATTTGTTGGCGGCTCCAACAGCAACAACACCACCACCAGCAGCAGCAGCCGGAGCCGCCAGCAGCAGCGGCCGCAGCCACTGAAGCAGCATCACCAGCAGCGCTACCTGTACCAACTTCTACTCGACTCTGACCCCGCGCCCCTCACACCGCCGCCGTTTGATTCCGCCGCCTCCTCGGTATCCTCGTCGAGGACCTCGGACTCCGGGCTCGGCTTCGGCGGCGGCGCGGGTATTTTTTCAGGCAGCGGAGGAGTAGCAGGAGGCGGCGGCCAAGCGCCCGGTCTGAGGCGGATGCAGTTCCCCCGGCCGGTGCAAATTCATCACGTGATGCCGGAACCGACCAGCGAATCCGCAGCACCAAACAGGCCGCGAAGCCTGCCGCAGCAGCAGCAGCAGCAGCGCCATCAAACTGTGTTTTCAATTGGCGCCGGAGACGGGGGCAGCGGCTCAGGACCTCCCCCACCGCCGCCGTCCTACAATAGCAATCATACAGTTTTGCCGCACTCTGCACAGCAGCAGCAGCAGCAGCAGCCTCAGTCGCAGTCGCAGCAGCAAACAGCTCAGCATGCTCAGGGTGGACTAATTAGTGTTGTCCGAGGATTTGGTGAGAGACAGGCAAATTTTTTTGCTGGTAAACGTCGGCAATCGGGCTAACTAGCTGTGGCAATCTTAAATTCATTGAAAGTGCGGAGAGGAATGTACAGTCCTAACAAATAAAGTATCTAAAATTTTAGATGATAAAAGATCAGAAGTGCAATCTAGAAAGAATGTATGTACATTGGAAATCGATTTGATTTACAGTTCACAGAGAGAGAGGAAGAATGTACATTTCGGTACAATCGGATGTTCAGTCCAGAGGGAAGAAAATCGCACCTTAAAAATAGATGTGATTGTGTAGCCCAGAAACAGGAATAATGTACATTTTAATTAAAGTGAATGTACATTCGGAGAGATTAGGAATGCACACTATTGATAGATAGAACGTACAATCCATAACAAGGACGAACGCACAATAAAATGAATAGGATGTACAATGATAGGTCCATTTGTACAAATGTACCCTAGAAAATTAAAGGCGATTTCAACTGTACAAAATCTTTCCAATCAACCTATTTTAGGAGCCTGCGGCAAGTGTGGCAAAGAAGTTTCCAGCCCTAACGGCGCCTGTCAAGCCATGGGCAGCATCTACCACTCCGGCTGCTTTGTCTGCTCTTGCTGCGGTCGGGAGCTCACTGGTATTGCTAAGTTATTGGTCTTATTTGGCGTGGATATTGCTGGGATTAAATGAACTTTGCCTTCTATAGTATGGAGCTTTGTCTCGAAGCTGCTTACTTTGAAAACTTTGGTTCACGTCTATCCTACACACGAAAGAAGAGCTACGTCTAAGCATTGACCCCAACTGCTGGCTCCACTTTGACGAGGAATTTTGGCTGGCCGCTTTGGCCAGGAAAAATCCCCACTTCCTGCCCTC